>OZ014443.1:1334833-1902333 GCA_963966035.1 Acleris laterana
CGGATTTTTTCACACAAAACCATCAAGATGGATAATTTAGTGTTACGGGGTTACTCTGGGTCGCACATTGAATCGCTCGGGTACATTGATGTGGAAGTTTGTCTTAATAATGTTCAAGTTAATTCTTTACAACTTTACGTAATTAAAGGTGGCGCGCGGCCACTTTTAGGACGAGAATGGATGCGCGCTTTAAAAATATCACAAATAAACTTAAATTCAATCTCGAACGATCAGTTTGTGAGCCAATTATGCGATGAGTTCCCAGTAGTTTTTAGTGATAATCTAGGTACGTGTAAGCGATCTATTCGACTACAGCTGTCCGATAATGAACCGGTTTATGTGCGCGCGCGGCCCGTGCCGCTCTAGCACTGCGCGAGCGCGTCGAGCGAGAGCTAGCTCGTCTCGTGGCGGACGGGTCTATTTACCGTGTTGATTATTCCGACTACGGAACTCCCATTGTTCCGGTGGTAAAATCCAATGGCGATATACGTATATGTGGGGATTATAAAGTCACAATCAACCCAAAATTAAAGCGAGACCACTACCCATTGCCGCGAATAGACGAGTTGTTTGCGAATCTTAGTGGTGGAGAAAAGTTCACAAAAATAGATTTGAGACATGCGTACGAACAATGTTTATTGGCGGAGGAATCGCGACCTTTTACCGCGATTACCACACACATGGGGACGTTCGCGTATCGTCGCACTCCGTACGGGTTATCTTGCGTGCCGGAAAAATTTCAAAAGATCATGGAGGAGACGCTACGCGGGGTGCCTTGTTGTGTGGTTTTCTTAGATGACATTTGTGTTACGGGTTCCAATGATGGGGAACATGTTAAAAATTTAAGGGCTGTACTCGAAAGATTGCGAGATACAGGGCTTACAGTTAAATTAAGCAAATGTAGGTTTATGCAAGACAGTGTTAAATATCTCGGTTTCATAATTAATAAAGAAGGTTTAAGACCGGACCCTAGCAAATTGAATGCCATTTCCAGTGCACCACGGCCGGAGAATGTTTCCCAACTAAAAAGTTTTTTGGGGATGTTAAACTATTACGGTCGCTTTATTTCAAACATGAGCACACTTTTGTACCCTCTACACGATCTATTAAAAAAACAGGTCGACTGGAAATGGGATTCCAAGTGTGAACGTTCTTTCAACGAAGCTAAGCAAGCTCTCCTGAGCGACCGGGTTCTGGCGCACTATGAGGAGGGGCGCGAGCTGGTGCTGGCGGTGGACAGCAGCGCTTACGGACTGGGCGCCGTGCTGGCGCACCGGTACGCGGACGGTAGCGAGCGGCCCGTCAGCTGCGTGTCGCGCACGCTTAACGCGGCCGAGCGCAACTACAGCCAGCTCGACAAGGAAGCGCTGGCCATTCTGTTCGGGGTTACTAAACACCACCAGTACCTGTTTGGGCGGCGCTTCACGCTGCGCACCGATCATCAGCCGCTATCGTATATATTCGGGGAAAAGGGCGGTATCCCTCAAACGGCGGCGAGCCGCCTACAGCGCTGGGCGGCGCGCCTCGCTGCGTACGATTTTAAAATAGAATTTGTCAAGTCGGCGGACAATAGTCCGGCCGATGCGTTATCGCGACTACCGCTACCTCAGGAGAGTTTATGCATAGACTCGGCCGATTATTTAAATTTAGTAGAAGAATACCTACCTGTTTCTTTTAAAGACATAGCCAAAGAAACCGAACGTGATCCGATGTTATGTAAAATTAAAGGTTATGTACTGTTTGGTTGGCCGTTTTCCGGACCGAGCTGCGAAGAAGAAAAAGCCTTTTTTGCTAGAAAAAGGGAGTTGGTCGTAGACCATGGCTGTATAATTTATAAATACAGAATCGTAGTTCCGGCTAGTTTACGGAAAAAGGTGCTAGTGGAACTCCACCAGGGGCATTTGGGAATGAACAAAATGAAGAGTTTGTCACGTAGTTACATTTACTGGCCGAGCATAGACAAGGATATAGAGGAAGAATGTCGCGCGTGCGCGTCGTGCCGCGCCGTGCTTGATGCGCCGGCGCGCGCGCCGCTGCACCCGTGGGAGTTCCCGCTCCACCCGTGGCAGCGCCTGCACGCTGACTTTGCGGACTGTGCTGGGGTGCGCTACCTTATCGTAGTAGACGCGCATTCTAAATGGATCGAAACTGTAGCGATGCGAGGCACGGACGCGAAGGCTACGATCGGGGTGCTGCGAACTATTTTTGCGCGGTTCGGTTTGCCTTCGCAGCTCGTGACGGATAACGGGCCACCATTTACATCGCACGAATTTAATACATATTGTAATAAAAACTGCATTAGGCATGTAACTTCGGCTCCTTATAGACCTCAAGGTAACGGCGCAGCGGAAAACGCGGTCAAGACGGTGAAGAAATGTTTAAGACGGGCGATACATGAAGGGGATGATGTTAACACGGCATTGAATAAATTTCTTTTCCAATATCGGAACTGCGAGCACGCGACGACAGGTGTCTCGCCGGCCGTGGCCTACAGGGCCGCCGCCTGCGCAGCCGCCTCGATGCGCTGCGCCCCGACGCCGCCGCCGTGGTGCGGGACGCGCAGGAGCGGAAGGTCGCGCGCTCGCAGGGGACCGAGCGCCGTTTTCAAGTAGGCGATGCGGTGCTAGCTCGCGATTATACGGCGAGGGGGGACAAATGGGCTGAAGGTAAAGTGATCAAAGTAACGGGGCCGGTTTCTTACAAAGTGGAGGTAGGGAACCAAACGGAATGGAGGAGGCACGTCGATCAGCTGGTTTCCGCTGATAGTAAACACAGATATTCTTTGTCCCGCACAAGCAGAGTCCCCGAGGACCTTGCGACAAATGACGAGAGGGTCGATAAGGAGGCCGAAGGTGACATGTTTGAGGACGCGTGCGATGGGGCGGAGGACGAGGCGCACCGGTCCCTGGCGACGGCGCCACCGACTTCCCCGCTGTCGTCCGCGCCAACAAGCGCGTCGGCTCGGGCACTGCGTGCGTTGAACCGAGCTAAACGAATAGTTAAGTAAAGTGTTTAGAGGGGAGAAAATGTGACGTTGTGTCACATAATATGTAAGGTGGCGGGTAGGTTAGTTTTCCAGATTAATAAACCAGTCAGTCGATAACCTACGCCTTTCATTGACGTCTCAATAACAATTCTGAATAGTTCACAATTTCAGAAAAAATGCCTTAATGGCGAATGAATATTATGGCAAGTGATAGAATTATGGCAAATGACTTTCGGGCAAACGACAGAGAACCGTATCTTACACGTCGGAAATATGAAGCGCTTCACTTAGTGAGAAAGTGTCACATGATTTCATACTTGCTGATATGAGATACACGAGAGGGCAAGGTGTCAAAGGTTAAATGCGTGGTGGCAAGGTTATCCCGTTAGGGGTGAGAGCAAATCCACACACGTGACTGTCAACGTGACGGTAGACCGAGGGTGGCGATGATCTTAGTAGATTAGACGACCATGATCTTAATCTACACAATGTTTCATATTTTTTACTTTCTCTAATTTGTATGCTGCGTATTATACAGGGTGTATACGGAGGGGTGGATCAAACGAAGGTCAAAGGTAGGGGACCTCAAGGGGCATCTGAATCACCCCCATGTATGTTCAGCAATTGTTAGTAGTTTCGGAGATATTGATCATTTTAATCGGATTTTAAGTCACTTTTCCTTATGTCCGTGATACGAAAAACCCCTAAATTCATGTATTTATATTTTTTTTCCCAGTGTTTTCTTACATGATTAGAATCACTGTGAAATAAGGAAGTTTTTAAAGCTAAATGCCATTTTTTGTTCATTACAACTTTTTGAGTAATCGCACAGAGTTACTTTCTCCATACTAAGGAAACCCCGCGTTTGATTTTCACCAAGTATGGAAAAACAAACTTTGTGTGTTTACTCAAAAAGTTGTAATGAAAAAAAATATGTTATGTAGCTTTAGAAACTTCCTTATTTCACAGTGATTCTAATCATGCAAGAAAACACTGAAAAAAAAAGGTATAAATACATGAATTTAGGGGTTTTTCGTATCACGGACATAAGGAAAAGTGACAAAAAATCCGATTAAAATGATCAATATCTCCGAAACTAATAACAATTGCTGAACATACATGGGGGTGATTCAGATGCCCCTTGAGGTCCCCTACCTTTGACCTTCGTTTGATCCACCCCTCCGTATACACCCTGTATATGCGTTTTAACATAGGTGCCCGTAGTTTTTATCAAATTGGTATGACTAGAACCCATGTACGAAATGTTAACATCAATTTGGAACTGTAATTTATGTTATGAGCACGTAAAGTATATAAAACGAGTACCAAACAGCGATAGGCGCTAGGACCGGAATTCCACAGCACGGTCGAGCTACGCACGTGGCGTGGGTACGAATTTGCTTTGTATCAAAATGTATACTTCTACAGTGGCACACGCACAACATGACGTCACACTTACACGCCTAGATACTGAATTTACTCACGTCAAGTTCCTGTTTTAATGTGAGTTTAACGTATGAAAACACAATATGTAAACAACTTAAGTAAATGTGTATTTTCATAAAAACTGTGAATCTTAACTGACCTGAGGATCTAGCGCTCCACCAGAGTCCCTAGCAATATCCACAGCGTAGAAGATGACCACGTAGCTGCCTGAGAGGATCTGCAGCATGTTGAAGAGGTTGATGAGCAGCAGAGGTTTCAGCACCGGCGCACGCGTCACTGTGGCCAGGAAGCGGATGCTGTGTTCCCCTCGGGCCTTCTCCTTTTCCCTGGCTGAGACCAGCTCGTGGAGCTCGCGCTGGGCCTGGGGAAACAATTGAATATCAGAGGACAATGTCACACAAATTTACCTATACCTAGTGTATTCCAAGTTATATTTAGAATAGAATTAGTGATAATTCATATCTTTTTGCAGCAAACGATCGCATATCTAAAGGTGCATTAACACGTGTAATTTTTTGAGCATGAACTTCTACTGTTTTACTCTAATTTGGTGTAATAGAATGAGACGCTCGTACTGTGGATGGGCACATTCTGCAAGTCATTTGTAGCGGAACCTATTGATTGCTATATTTACTAGATTCACGAATGCAACCGTTACTAGTTGTTATTTGGAATTATAGGTACCTACTACTTGCATAGTATAAGACAAAGTCGCTTCCCGCTGTCTGTCTGTCTGTCCCTATGTATGCTTAGATCTTTAAAACTACGCAACGGATTATGATGCAGTTTTTTTAAAATAGATAGAGTGATTCAAGAGGAAGGTTTTTGTGTATAATAAACTCTGTTTTATCTACTGGTGTTACAGAAAACTCACATAAACCGAAGCGAAGCGAGGGCGGGTCGCTAGTAGAGTATATAATGTAAACTAAGCTCTAGGCTACGATAAACATACTCATACAGAGAATACATACTTAAGAAGATTGACGAAAGAGACATACAGATCGAAAGTGAGTGGACGGGTCGGAAGGGGCCGCCCTAGGCGTACTTTTTCGAGTCAAATCGGAGAAATACTGGAAAAGGGGCGAGTCTTAAGTACCCAAAACCGACGTGCGTGCATGACTCGATGTATGAATGTGGAAGAAGCGAAAGAAAATTGTCAAGATCGTAGCAAATGGAAAGAAGTGGTCTCTGCCTACCCCTCTGGGAAACAGGCGTGATTTAATGTATGTATGTACATACTTAAATACATTGAAAACTTGCAAGAGTCACAAACAGATACTCGCGCTCATCACACAGATATTTACCTGAACCGGGAATCGAACCTAGAGCCGATAGCTGCGTATGCATGGTCACTATCAATAAGGCTCACCGTGTTGTCGATACGCCAGGGTGTTTGGGCTAGTAATAAAATTTGATTTAGAGCTGAGCAAAATAGATTCTGACGTAGGTACTGATAGGCCGAAATACAACGTCATAAGAATTGATGTCTATGGGTCGATTCCACTTACAATCAGGTGGCCTGTGTGCTCGAAAAAAGTCGAGTGGTAATCAACACATTATGCCACGGTTTTTGGGTATATTAGTACCTACAAATGTTGGCCTTGTCAATTTTAACTCCCTACAACGCCGTCGTTTTATACAAACACGTTTTGCCAAGCCAAGTAAATGTTTTGTAAAATGTCTCTCACGGGAATTAGCTGGAAACGTTTGTAAACGAAAGTCCTCTATCCATTTGAAACATTGTCTAATTTTCATTTACACAGACCGCGGCGATGTTTTTCCACATTTGACTGCTCCCGGCTAGGAAACTCAAAACAAACCTCATTCATCCGCATGAATGTTTGATTTATTATTTTAGGGGTGGTAACCTTGTGCAAGGTTCACCCGGATCGTTATCGTTATCGACGACGCGCTGGCCTAGTTGTTAGTGACCCTGCCTACGAAGCTAGCGGTCCTGGGTTCAAATCCCGATAAGGGCAGATATTAGTGTGATGAGCGCGAATATTTGTTCCTGGCATTCCTGAGTCATGGATGTTTTCTATATACTTAAGTACCTATATATTTCTCTATATAAGTATTTATATCGGTGTCTAGTACCCATAATACAAGTCTTGAGCTTAGTTTGGGACTAGGTCAATTGGTGTGACATTGTTCCCTGATATTTATTTATTATCATCAACTTATCCTTTAACCTACAACCAAATAGCACTATTCGCGTGGACGGGCCCCGTTGCGGCACAAGAGAGGTGCCACGCGGGCGTTGTCGGTGCGCTACGTGTCGTCACCAGGATCCCGACCACCCATACCCCGATAAAAGCCTTTAACAGACTTACCTCTCGCAGTATCACCCATTAAAATAATGGGTCTCTATTGACTGCCATAATTATTTTTAGTCATAATGTGTTTTAAGTCATAATTTTCGCAAGTCATAATGCATTTTTCTCAGGACACGGTTTTTTTTTCAGGTTTTGTTTAAAACTAACCTAACCTAACCAATCTACACGATAAACGTTTATTAAAAACTAACTTCAGCCTGAAAGAAGTTATGACAAAAAAAAGTATGACTAACAATACATTATGAGTATGACTAACGATATGTATGGCAGACAAAGGGATCCATAAAAGAATAAGCCCTTTGGAAGAAAGATATGACTTATTTGTTAAACTAACCATTACTTTATTCAGCTCAGATCGTCAGCAGTAAATTGATATCCCTCTCTTATTGCATAACCAAATCTAAGGGTAACCTTATAAATAGCGGTTAAAAAGCCAATCCAACGGCTTTTCTTGAGTTAAAGGGATATTGGTATCACTCAAAATATAGCGCTTCAAAAGCAAAATCGAACAAGACTTGTACGAAATGGATTTGGATAGTTAATCCTTTCGAAATACCCATTCCAAACCCTTGGTGTAACCCTTATAAATAGCGCTTTAAAAAGGAAATCGAATGGCTTTCAAGCGATAAGCCTTTTCTAAATACCTAAATCCTTATAAAAACCCATTCGAAACCCTTTGAATGGGATAGCGGGCCCGTCCCTGGTCGTCACCGCTGCGTTGGTCTACATACGTGCGTCGCTCTGTTAAATAAAATAACAACGTTGCAACGATGCAACGCACCGGCAACGCTGGTATGGCATCGCTGTAAGGCCGCTTCCTCACTTGGCGGTATACTTGCAGTAAAACACGGAATCGGTAAGGGTTGCTAGGCAACTAGTGGCGTCTACCAATCAACGCGCAGCGTTTATGCCGACAGTAGATAAGTTTTACTGCACGCATACCGCCAAGTGAAGAAGCGGTCTAACACAACCGGGAAAATTAGCATAGCATTCCATGTGCCTCCTCAGAGTAGAACAAAAGTTTGTAAGAAGAGAACGATACGCTCAAATTTCATTGTTAGTTGCGTCCATGTTGCATCGATCGGATCGCTTGGACGCATACTAAGCGGCCATTGACAGCACGACGAAAAATGACAAAAGCGATTTCACGCTGTCAGACCAAGATGACCATAACAGGGTAAAGAACTAAGCAGCGTAAAGTATTCCTTTGTATTTTTTATAACAAGCGAGAAAGCCCAAAACCCGTGCCAAAAACGTTGGCAAGGCGGCTGTAATTCGTGCTATTTTGTACTGTCCCGATTTGAAAAGTCTACTTAGTCTCGATTTTTTTCTAGCACAGTCCCGATTAAAGATATGATAACCTAGACGTGGTAACACTGGAAACAAACGAAATAGTCACTATGGCGCATAGTTACCCATGGAGGAGCAAAGTAGAGGAACATTTTACGGAACGGTACGGTCGGAACGGAAGGACTATCCACAGCAATTGTCATCCTGGATGACATGATGACATGATGACCTCTTTGGTCAATCCGATGTTTCCACTCAAGAACAATAATTCAAAGGGTGGTTCACTACCACGGGGGTTATTATGACGCTATGCATTTCTGTTTACGCTGAGAGAAAAGTACAGGCCAGGTGGCGAATTATCGATGAATTCGTAGACAACTTGTATGAAGTTAATGAATATAGGTATGATTTGTTTCTACATATAATAAGGACAGTAATATAGCCCAGCCTGTCCCGGTCTTCACTACTGGAGGTGGAGGCCTAGGAGAAAAGGCCTAATTCCTAACTGTACAGAATGTAGGTATAAAACGAGATTATTTCATGGTCTATTATTTTATTGTTTTATTAACTACGGCTGAAGTGTACTTACATTCAGCAGTTCTCTCGTAACTTCTAAATGACCCCTAGCTTTTTACGGTAATCTATCAGAAGGTCGAATTTTCGTTCCCAACTTTTTTATGGAATGTTCGAGACAAACGAGTTTATAGACCACCTGATGGTAAATGGGATCTGTGACCCATAGATACATGCAACAACAATCAAGACAACTATATGAGGCTACAATCAAGACTGCAATGCGTTGCCAACTCACAGGACTAAGATGGAATGCCACTGTCTATGGTAGGCATTTTACCGATTGTTTTTATCCCTACACCGAATCACAACAAGGATAAGATGGTGGTAGCGATCCGGACGGACCTTACACTCGAATAAGTTAAATCAGCCTTCTATTCTGAATCCATTCCATTTTCAAAACGTTTAAAGAGGACAGTTATCATATACAACCTATAGGTGAGGTACGTGTTGTTTTATAATATAATAGTCCGGGAAAGTTAAAGGTAACCAGTTTTGACAAAAGTTTCAGTGAGATATAATTATCGCTAAGGTTGACACTTGTCACTGGCATAATATTATTGCAGGGGAAAATTAAACTTGTATCATGACGTGCAACTGAACTTCAACCGTAGAAGACCACATTTTTGGCTGACTGTACGAAAATATATATTTCTGTTTGTAGTAACGGCGTCGGAACCCTACACTATTCACAGATGAGATATCGTTGTTAGTTTAAGTGGCCTTTTACGACTAGCCAAGGAACCCAGCTACTGCCTGATTATGTAACTTCTCCTCGCGCTTGGGACGTACTCGTAACTGCGAGAATCGAAACATCAATTGTGTCAGCTGTCGAGCACATTACGAGATCATTTGATCATAATGATCATTGACGTATCGACGCCAAGATCACATGACTAACAATGGAAAATTATCATAAGGACTGAGTGCAATGCATGGAGAAAAGTTAAAACAAAACAAGGCGACGATCAGAGATTCGCACGAAACTGAATGCTAGGCGCGCAGATTGTAAGAGATACCTACCACATAATATATTGTAGTATTTTATCGAGACAATTTTTAACTAACGTTTCATTATAGTATCTCAGCTTCTTATTAGCTTTCGGCTATACCAGTTGCTGTTATTATACCGAGCAAAAAAATTACGTTTGTTGTATGGGAGCCCCACTCAAATATTTATTTTATTCTGTTTTTAGTATTTGTTGTTATAGCGGCAGCATAAATACATCATCCGTGAAAATTTCTGTCTAGCTATCACGGTTCATGAGATAAAGCCTGGTGACAGACAGATGGACAGTGGAGTGTTAGTAATAGGGTTCCGTTTTGGGTACGGAACCCTAAAAACGAGGATTGCTGATCGCTATTAAGGAACTGGGTGTACTTACATACCTACGTTATCGGGTTACCATTTTGAAAAGGCCAGCTGTTCACGTGTTTTGGTGTTGACTTGGTGATATTGACTAAATATATAAAAGGAGAAACTGGCTGACTGGCTGACATATCAACGCACAGCCTAAACGGCTAAACATAGGCACTTGAAATTTGGAAGGGATGTAGCTTAGGTACCGTAAAGGTGCACTAAGAAATTAATTCCCGAAATTCCCACGGGAACGGGAATTAGCGGGAAAATTATTAACTCAAAAAAAAATTTTTGCCCAACGAAGTGGACACGGGAACAGCTAGTCTTTATATATTATGTAGGTAATGTAAATATGTTTCCCAAGCAACGGTTTGCGGCCATTGTTGTCTACCAACAACCACTAGCAACCGGCTAGCAACGCAACGTGAACTTAAGTCAAAGATCGATGGCAAGCCGCTACTCATGAATATTGTAACGGGTTGGTAATTAAATATTGTACCAGTAAAGTGGGTGGTAAATAATGGTTTAAAATGTGCTTAGGCATAACGTTTACAAAAAGACTGTTGGCAATTTGAGACAGTTAAGTAATAAATATTGAAATAATAAAGAAATGTTTATTTATCAGGGGTCAAACTCCCACAAATTGATCTAGCCCCAAACTGAGCTCTAGGCTTGTATTATGGCGAATTGGGGATTTAGACTTAAGATATACATACTTATATACAGCAACTGAAATTGGCACCAAATAATTTAAAATACAGAATAAGCTTATTCTTGTGATTTTTGGAGATGGTTTGCTTATGTTGGTAGTAACGGCCAACCTATAACGAGCATGTTCCAATATGGCGGGTTTTTTTTATTATTATAACTGTACTTACAATGTCAGGGTCTCCTCTCAGCCGCGCCATGGCAGCCATGGCATCATGGAACCTCCCATTGCGCGCCAGCCACGTGGGGCTCTCGGGAGAGAAGCATAAGGCCACGAAGGCCAGCCCTGGGAGCACCATAGAGAGCAGCGCCACGGAGCGCCAAGGAAGCACTCCGCCCAGGGCGTACACGTAGAGGACGCCCATGGAGTACGCCACAAATGGAGTCCCGATGAGCAGGCCTCGAAGTCTTGGCTCTGCTATTTCTCCTAAGTACACCTGAAGAAGTAAAAACTTTTTTAATTAATCAGGAAACTGTTTACTGCTCGCATTAATGTCACAGGTGTGACGGTTACTAAAATGCACGCTCGTGAATGGAAATTAGCAGTAAGTACACGCGTGCATGACTCGATGTATGAATGTGGAAGAAGCGAAATTAATTTGTCAAGATCGTAGCAAATGGAAAGAAGTGGTCTCTGCCTACCCCTTTGGGAAACAGGCGTGATTTAATGTATGTATGTTTGTAAGTATTGGGGTCTTCCAGCAGGCGCAGCATAAGTAGACCTCTAAGAAAGTGGACGGATGACGCGCATACGGGTCACCGACCACAGCCAGAAAACGCCACCATATATTGACCCATTTCCTGTAGTTTTCATACATTTTATATGGACCCGCCGCACACAATTGAGGCCGTTCTTACTTCAGGTAATGGCGTTTCTGGTTGAGGCATTCGTGGTTAGCTGTGTGTGGGCAGTCTAAGGTAGCAGGAAACCGATGGATGCAAACGGCGTAGGGCCAGTCCTTGTGGCAAACCTTGGGGATATCCTATATTCAGTAGTGGACATCATTTGGGTGAAATGACGATGATGAGTCTACAACCATGCGAGGCATAGCGGCCGATTGCTTCTATGATGAGAAGACTGCCAACTTATCGTTGGCATCTGAACCCATAGCAGGGATTTCGTTTCACTGATGTAAAGTCCCTCAGAAAATGCTACCACAATTTATCCAAGAACAGATAGAAGTCTGTGGTCATGAATGGTCATACCTGTGAGGGAGCCGCCATGATGCCCACAGCGAAGCCACACAGCACCCTGCCCAGCAGCAGCACAGCGTTGTTGACGGAGGTGCCGATGATGATCCAGCCGATAATGAGGGGCAGCGTGGTGCTCTGCAGCGTGCGGCGACGGCCGATGGCTTCCATGATAGGGCCTGACACCATCGAGCCTAGCGGCGTTGCGGCTGAGTGGATGCTGGCTGGAAACATATGGCTGTTAAAAAAGTAACGTCGGTGAATCTGTGATGTTTTTTTTTATGGCATAGAGAAGACAAACGAGCACACAGGCCACCTGATGGTAAGTGGAAACTGTGACCCATAGACATTCGCATTCACAAGACTGCAATGCAATCCTAAGACTGCAAATGCGTTGCCAACCCTGAGGACTAAGAAGGAATGCCTCTATGCTAGTCATTTCACCGGCTGTCTTATCCCCAAACCGGAACACAACAATGCGAACACTGCTGTTTGGCGGTAGGTTAATGGATAAGATGGTGGTAGCGATCCGGACGGACCCTGCACAAGGTCCTACCACCCGAAAATAAAAGGATGTAGTGAATAATCATTTCCCATCGTTTTTTGTCGGATTAGTTCGTATTTATCTAGCTTTCTCAATTAGCTTCAGTACCCATCAATAAGCCAACTGAGAAAGCAAGATAAATACGAAGTTATCCGACCAAAAACGATGGGAAAGGATTATTCACTACATCTGTAAACATGTTTGATTGTTTCTGCTGTCTCTTTATTTGGTAAACAAGCATTAAATTTAATTGACGTCTCTGAGTGCGGCAGTAAGATGGAAAGCCTCTATTCTAGTAATTTCACAGTTTTAAATTATATAGCAGACCACAATAGTTTTAACTTTATTTTAACGAGCATAAAGTTAATTTTGATTTGTTTCAAAATTAAAAATGGCAATGCTAATTGAACTTTATTTCCTTTATTGGTAGATGCCGGGTAAGAATAGTACCACTCCATGTCCTCCCGTAGAAGATGTCGTAAGAGACGACTAAGGGCCTGTTGTTTGATCAGTAGTTAAACTAACTAATTGTTATAATTTGAAAAAGGAATCGAAAATTTGAAGGAATCTCAAGGAAATGTGTCAAATTTTCAATTCCTTATTCGAATTTTAACAATTAGTTTACTTAACACCTGGCCATAATGTGAGTTTTATCGCACGCTGCGCGCACGGTAAAACTCGCATTGTGGCCAGGTGAAGACGTAAAATTGTGTACTCATCACGGGCAGTAAAAAATAAAGCCCTCTATCGCATATTTACAACCCTCGCCTACGGCTCGGGTCTCAAATACCTGCGATTTCGGGCTTTCTTTCTTTTACAGCCCTTGTTAAGTAATGTACTATTAACTACTGATCAAACAACAGGGCCTTAGGGAATAAAGGCTGTGTAGTACTGTTAGGCGATGGGCTTGCAACCTGTCACTAATACACTGCACTGGTAAACATCTTAGCCTAATTGTGCAAAATATGCTTACAGAATTATTAACAAGTTTTTAGAGTTGTTAGTAATTCTGTAGCTCTGCCTACCCCACTCTGGGAATAAAGGCATGGGATTATGTATGAGTATGTAATAATAATAATAATAATAATAATAATAATGTAAGGGGACCATCTCACACCAATTGACCTAGTCCCAAACTAAGCTCTAGGCTTGTACTATGGGTACTAGACAACGATATAAATACTTATATAGAGAAATATATACTTAAATATATAGAAAACATCCATGACTCAGGAACAAATATTCGAGCTCATCACACAAATATCTGCCCTTACCGGGATTCGAACCCAGGACCACTAGCTTCGTAGGCAGGGCCACTACCCGCTAGGCCAGCAAGTCGTCAATGTATGTGTAGATTCAAATTCCCTCTTACAAAAATCTTCCTATTTGTGGTATGGTGGGTCCCATGAGGGAGAGGACGGCCGAGTACCTACTATTACTACTGTGATTATACTTAGCGTATAGAATTCTAGTCAGTGTATAACTTACCTACCTATTTCTCTATTATAAACAAGGAAGGTACTTGAATGCATGGTTAGCTTACCTAACATTAGAATAAATCACGTCCATATATCACAACTTAAATAGAGTTCTCAAGCCTCAAGTACCAAGTCGTAACTCTTCTCAGGAAATTACTTATGAATGACACATCTAAACAAACTTAAATTGTTATTATAACAGGAAACCATGGATCTTATTACAAGTAATGAGGTAATAATATAGTCAAAGGGAGCCTACCATGAAATAATATCCGCTTCATTATTATAATGGATAACCATGGACATCATACCTACGACTCAAATACAGACATGGCTACATTGTTTGGAAGATGTTATTAACGACGACCGATGTAGGGTAACGGAACCAGTAATGGACAAAGGCCAATAATGGAAACTTGATAACAACTTTAAAACAGTTTTAAACCAGTTCCCGTTATTGTAATGAATTAATATTCGGAATACGTAAACCTTATGACAAGGCAATATTACCATTTCTAACAGTTTCTAAGAGATAATTAAACAATGGCTGGGAAAGTGGCCAAAGGATCCAAAACCCAGAAGGACTCAGAAGGCACCAAGATCTTGGCGCTATACCTCTTTAACCAGAACCTATCGAGTTAGGACTCGTCAGTTTGGTCCGATGACTGTGCAGAAAATGATCAGATCGCAAAAAAACCCGATAATTTATTTAAATTAACTGTGCACGTGTATCCATTGTTGTGTCAATAGATAATTTAGGACGAGCAGACTGTCTCTTCAGTACAAAGTCCACTTTATACAAGTTTATAGTTTTCTATGTGTTTAAACAATAGGTCGTTTGCCATTATGTTATTTGCAATCCAAAACATTTTTATGGCAGCCGCAAATAACTTTGTTAAGCTCGAAGAAACTAAATATTTATGTAGTGGTTGGTTCACTTTAAATTAATACATCTTAAAACGTTTAACTTTTTGTTAATGATCCCAGCGTCTCCACCAATATTTTAAGAATAGTTTTGTTTTGTTTGTATTCTAAGCCCATGAAGGAACCGGTCTTAGTACAATTTGTTATGTTTTTTTTACCCTCTATTTCTGTTTTCTGTTTTTGCGGGTGGTAGGACCTTGTGCGGGGTCCGTCCGGATCGCTACCACCATCTTATCCATTAACCTACCGCCAAACAGCAGTGTTTGCATTGTTGTGTTCCGGTTTGGGGATAAGACAGCCGGTGAAATGACTAGCATAGAGGCATTCCATCTTAGTCCTCAGGGTTGGCAACGCATTTGCAGTCTCAGGATTGCATTGCAGTCTTGTGAATGCGAATGTCTATGGGTCACAGTGTCCACTTACCATCAGGTGGCCTGTGTGCTCGTTTGGCTTCTCTAAGCCATAAAAAAAAAAAACAAAACATAAAAACTAAGTTTTTAATGATGTTATGATCATATTTTTCCGTGTTATGATCATATTTCTATCTACCCATTCATGATAAAGGGTTGGTCTGTCTGGTTGTTAGGTAGATAGTTCAGCGGCATCAATTTTAATGAAATTTTAGAACCAAACACACATGTATACAAGATACATTTAATGTTCTTGACCGGTTTTTGTAAGACGTTTTTCAAACTACTTTTTGTTAAGGTATACATAAGTTGGCGGATATTAGTAACGCTATAGTGTAACTACAAATTACCATTCTGCTATGTCATGGTAACCTGCGCAGTGTCAACGTATAATTTGCTAAATTCGCACCTCTTTTTGGTTTCTGCGAATTCTAAGACGAATATGCTGCGTCATCTTATCGCGATGTCATATAAAAAAATAGTTTAGTGTTATTTTTGGGATAGAAGCTTTCCGCCTACATCTCGATATGGCTAGGTAGCTGATACGACCAGATCGCTTTGTGACTACATCTCGATCTGACTACATCGCTTTTTGCCTAGATCGCTATACCACCAGATCACTTTACGACAGCATCTCAAAAAGTCCGAGTCGCTAAATGACCACATTGTTTTTTTCACCTTATGTCTGTCTTAGCAATATTGACGGAGCCCCGCATGGCGGGGCTCCTATTCCTGGGTTATTTGCCCTTCGAGCATTTGAAGTTACCTAACGAACCTAACCTACCTAGTAACGCAAACGAAGTAGTCATTTTGCAACTCGGACTTTTAGAGATGTAGCCGCAAAGCGATCTGGTCGTATTACGATCTAGGCACAAAGCGATCTAGTCAAATCGAGATGTAGTTGCAAAGCGATCTGGTCGTATTTGCTACCTAGTCCTAACGAGATGTGGACCTAAAGCTTCTATACCTTATTTTTAACAAGCTCACTTATGATAGTAGTCCTAGTTTGTAAATAACTTAGTTCGATTGCGAAACAATTGATTAATCATCCAATTGCAAAGGTTTCTTTGAAAATCGAAACTTAAAGAGTGTCTTGCGGCGTGCGGTGCTTCTTCTCCGCAATTATGGTCTTGTCCGACGGTCGGATGAACGAGCGAAATCCCAGCGGCGAGTTTTAGTCAAAGCGAATAAAACAGATTTTAGCGCGTGTATTTTCAATTAGACAGCCTTATACGTTCGATCTCAGATCTCATCGACAGAAGCCACGCTGCCAAATTGAAAATGCACGCGCTAAAATGTGTTCTGTTCGCTCTGACGGGAACACTTAAACTCGCCGCAGTCGCCGCTGCGATTTCGCTCGTTCGTCCGACCGTCCGTTGTTTTTGAGAGAATAACACCCCTGGTAGATTAACTCCATATTACCGGCGTGTAAAAGAGCTCTCATGTGGCCAATTTACTGAATAAATATTTAATTTTGTTAGTTGTTAGTAATACACATCTACTGCATCTCAACTTGTAGGAGGCGTGCGTCTTTTTTTTTTCAAAATACATGAGTTGGGTCTATGCTATCTGTGTAAATTTCCCTATAAAAAAAGGGTTTTAGTAGAGCGTAGTACAGTCACCACCCGCGAATGGTACGCCACTTGCCACTCTTCTTAATTTAACCGTGTAATGCATTTTGGGTTGACAACCGACTTGACATATTACCCGAGTGTAGTACACGGCTAAATTAAGAAGAGTGGCAAGTGGCGTAACATTCGCGGGTGGTGACTGTACAACAGTCAACAGCACTAATAAGTGATCATTTATGTACCTTGTCAGTTTAACGTTGTGTTTGAAATGTTATACAAAATTGTGAAACGATTGAAAGCGACAAGGTAGATAAATTATCACTTATTTATGCTCTTGACTGTACTATGGAAAATAAGCTTTGTAACTGTAAGGCGTAACTCAGTTATCTATAGATAACTGACATTCGCGTGACACAGCAGTAACGCAAGCTGCGTCATCAAATCGATGACAATCACGATCACTATATACATAGTATAAAACAAAGTCGGTCCCCTCTGTCTGTCTGTCTGTCCCTATGTATGCTTAGATATTTAAACCTACGCTACGGATTTTGATGCGGTTTTTTTTAATAGATAGAATGATTCATGAGAAAGGATTTTATGTATATTAAATTCTGTTTTATGTACGAGTGTTACAGAAAACTCGCAGAAACCGAAGCGAAGCGAGGGCGGGTTGCTAGTTAACAATAAATTTCACATGTACGTGGCGTGTCACATGGAATATATACGTGTGCATCTATTATCAATGTTATCGTTTTACTCTGAACTATTCTTTTGTTGGATTTACGAACAAATCTTCTATCTTTTAGATAATAGCTCTGTGGCTTTAACTTACACTGCCCTGCTAACACAAATGGCAGTATCTCAGAAAACACTCCTGTAGCAATCGGAACCTTATTACTAACATAATAAGATTGAATCTACTTTGGTCATTGATATTGAGTTATCGCCTTTTGGCTTATGGGGCAGTACAGAGGCTCTATTCCACTCAGGCTAAACCAAATTGTTTTTTTTTGTTTCGCAGAATTTTGGTTTTGTATACTTAAAACTAATTTTTAAATACAAATACAAATACAAATACAAATTCATTTATTTTGCTAAAACATCACGTACATTATTGAAGATGGAAGACAGATACATAGTTTCAGTAATGTTTACCTTATTATAGTAGGCATGCAAAACATAAAATATTATAATGAATACACAATCACAATTTTTTATCATTTCAATATAACAGGTCCATAATAAAATTAAAATATAACAAATTAAAGGATGATAATTTAGGTACTTTGAGTTTTCGTTAGTTTAAATATTCTTGCAACGAGTAGAAATTATTGTTAGATAACCACTTTAAGAGGGCACTTTTGAATTTGGGTAGAGGTAGTTCAGATATAGCAGACGGAAGCTTATTATAAATTCTTACCGCCATTCCTACAACATTATTGCGAAAAAGAGCTAAGTTACTTCTCGGGACCATTAACTGATGTTTGCGTTGACGCATCACCCCAGGATTCCTTTGAAAGGCCTTTCTAAAGAAGTGCTGATTTTTTTTGACAAATAAACTAATTTCAGCTATGTAGATGCATGGTAGGGGAAGAATCATCAAGTTTTTGAAAATTGGCCTACAAGATTCTCTACTATTTGTGTTAGTGAGAGCACGGATACACTTTTTTTGAGCCTTGAAAGCTCTATCCAAAGCTACTGAATTGCCCCAGATAATAATCCCGTAGCGCAGTATGCACGCCACGTAGCCATGATAGGCATTGAGGGCAGTATGTAGTGACGCTATCCTTCTAAGACGACTTAAAGCAAATACAAATCTATTCACCTTTTTGCATACAATGTCAATATGGTTTTTCCAATGAAGATTTTCGTCAAGTACTATACCTAGAAAATTGGCATTATCTAATAATTCTATAGTTTTATTATCATACTGTAAATCTAGTTGAAGTCGACGACTGCTATACGTTTTAAATTGTATCGCTTTTGTTTTATTAACATTAATCTTTAACTTGTTTCTGTCCATCCAATTCATTATATCCTTAAGTGTATTATTTATGTCACTTTCAAAATTATCTAGGTTATCACATTTAAATATTATTGTAGTATCATCGGCGAATAGAATACACCTGTGGTTTGTTATTTCTGGTAAGTCATTGATGTATAAGACAAACAATAGAGGTCCAAGAATGCTACCTTGTGGAACACCTCGTTCGATTGTCTTATAATCGGATAAAAACGAATCCCTCACACCATGTATATTATGGTGGGAAATTTCAACGCATTGCATACGACCTTTTAGATAGCTGCAGAACCAGTCGTATGCTTTACCCCTTATACCATAATTATATAATTTTGATAACAGTATTTGGTGGTCAACATAGTCAAAAGCTCGAGACAAGTCTAAAAATATGGCAATTACAGGTACTTTCTTATCAATACATTCAGTCACAAATTTGATTAACGAAAAACACGCTAGGGTTGTAGATTTTCCTTGCTGAAACCCATATTGTTCGGAGTTCAATATGCCATATTTTATGAGAAATTTGTTAACCTTTGCAACCATAGTCTTTTCAAATACCTTTGACACAGTTGGGATCAGTGTAATCGGTCTGTAATTACTAATTTCTGTAGGATCCCCCTTCTTAAGTATAGGCTTAACAACTGAGTATTTAAGCCTGTCTGGAAATATACCTTGCTCCATTGACAGATTTATGATATAAGCTAAGGGTGTCGCTAATTTGTATGAGCACATTTTTAGAATTTTTGTGGTGAGTTGGTCATAACCGACCGATCCATTTTGCTGAACCCTTGTTGATTACAGGTCATCTTGTGATGGTTACAAGTCTAACCTTAACCTTAACCTTCGTAAATCATATTTAAGATAACCTGAAATCAACGCGGGCTTAGAAGAAAATAGCTTTCTATGAAACGAAAATTCTGCGAAGTGATATCATATGATTTATGAAATAAGTGTTGGTAAAACAAGGTGACACCCCATATAGAGTAATAAATCGCTGCTTAAATACAAAAGCGCCACAAAACAAAAACAGATATAGTTTGATTTTAAACTTAAAGTATACAGGGTGACACCTAAGACGTAATACAAAATGTTATTTTCCGAATCTACTCATGATTACGATCAACTATTAATACGGGACCAACTTCGAAAACGTAAACATAAAATCGACGTCTCCATACAAATTGTGAAACCGGCTGATTGCTTTTAGTATGGGAGATTCAATTTTTTTCTACCGATTTCGATATTAGTCCCATAGTAAAAGTTGATCGTACTCATGAGAAGATCCAGAAAATATAATTTTGTATTACGTCTTAGGTGTCACCCTGTATAGCATTCTGAATTTAAATGCAACACAAACACATTTTGATTTGTGGCCCTTTAGCATTTAAGCTGCGAAATGTGTTGAAAACACCGACTCAAACATTTGCTCTGACCGGGAATCCAACCCGGGATCGCTAGCTACGAAGGCAGTGCTACGAACTACACTACCATTACTTTAATTAGCCAAGTGACTAATTGTGTCGTCAAATTAAGCCCCAGACCACTTACGTGAAAATTACATAAAGTTGATCTTCTTTAATAGGATTTGTTACGAAAACACGATAAGAGTATAATCTCCCCCAAATAACGTAGGTAATATTGCGTAATGCCAACACTACCGTATTGGATTGTAGATAGCAGCGATAAGCCAAAGCTGATTACGATCTGCTTTACTAACCTTGGCAGAGGGGGAAGCTCGTGATTGTATGAGCCTGGTACGATCACGAGCGTTAATTTGGGACCCATTTCAAGAAAAATAAGCTTGACGTCGTCAATGTCATTAGAGATAATAATAATAATAAATAAAATTTGTTCATCGAAAAGGAACACAAATTACAGACGATACAAGTAACTGGTGGTCCCACACTAGGCTATGCCACACGTGGCGACCTGATACGACATACAATAAAACTTTACTATGTCTCGTATCTTTTGGTTACATTAAATATCAAGAAGACTGAGAGAACTAAATATTAATATTAAACATTTTGAATTTTGTTTTCTACAGAGAGTAAAAATTAATGTATACTTAAATTAAACTATGGGAGTGAATGTGAGTGTGTGTGCGTGGGTGTATTTTATATGTCGCTCATTGAATACAAAACGGACACATTCCAAATTAATTAGCTCTTGCATTAAAAATCGTATACAAATAACTTCTAATTTTAAAATGCAATACTGACTCATGTGTCCGTTTTGTATTCAATGACCGAATTGTGATGTTTTTACGTAAGGCTAAAGATCCAAACCAACATATTCTTTAGGTAACAGCCTTCAGAATTATTTCTGTCTCGTTGTAGCCAAGAGTCCTTAGCCAGCCGAGATGATGTCAAGTCATTTGTAACTTTTAGGAAACTAAACCAAATTAAATCTCGTGACTGTACCCAAGGTAAATTAGTTCAAGTTTATACATGGTACGGTCGGCAAGGAAAGTGGTCTACCAGCCCCCTATTGCACCATCCCGACTCGCACTCGCAATTGTTTTCATATTGAAAATCGAAGGCTTGTCTGCATACAAAATGAAAACAATTGTTCCGCTTTGAATTCGATTGCGATTGCGAGTGCGCTAGGCAATAGGCCAGAGGGCCCAGACAAGATGCACTACGCTAGCTAGCGCTGCGTTTCTCTTCGTTTAGTTTTTAAACCAATCGCGTCACTGGTAGATGACGTGTTCGAAAAGTCACGTGATGTGCCAGTGACGTGATTGGTTATAAAAGTAAACGAATAGAAACGATAGTTAGCGTAATGCATCTTGTCTGGGCCCTCAGATAGTCCCTGGGATTCGCTTCGGATGTTCACTTTGACGGGACTATTTAAACTCGCCGCTGCGACATTCACTCGTTCGTTCGTCCGACTGCGTTTTTGAGAGAATCACACCCCTGTGTGCTCATTGGCCTATAAAAAACTCACCGATCCACGATCCCATCTCGTCGTCGATCTGCATGGAGGAGTTCTCGACCCGCAGCTGCGGCAGCGCCACGGCTGAGAAGCCGATAGGGTGTCCTGCTCCCGCCGCCAGCACCAGTACAGCGCACGTGATGAGGCACTGGAACAAACCAGGGTCTTCAGTGCGAGGGTATTGGCTTGGCTTACATGTTATATTGGTATGGCCCCAAGGCCCTACACAAGATGTTTATAGAGCTAAAGTCAGCGATTTTCAAAAACTGATTGAACATAATAGGTCGTACAAGTATTTTCTCACGTCTTAAACATGTATATGTACAGTCCAAGGCATTAATATCTATACGTCCAAGGCATTCGCGCCAAATATAGTATATTATGCAAGTGGCGTGGGCGTATAGATATATTTGACACTTTGGGAACTTACGACTTTGCGGTACCTAACTAAATAAGTCAGTATTAAATGGTACGGACCTATCTAATTGACCCCCACGCAAGGAGAGGGGTGCTAATATAAGTTTTACGTGTGTGTCTCTATGTAACTATGTCTGTCAGTGGCATCGTAGCTTCCAAACCATTGGAGTATTAGCGTAAGGTTTACGTGCGCACATATTTGCATTCTTCTAAAAAAATACCAAGTCAAGTTAACCAGAATTAAGTAACGTGTCTGTAATATAAATATTTATCCTTGTAAGGCCCAACGTCCTAAATTTAGGACATCTGTCAAAGTGACCTTTGACTTTAGTTGACCGACACAAGATTATTTTTCAAGCTAACGAAATTTGACGTGGGCCTTACGAGGAATATAATCGCACGTTTAATCAAACAAAGAATTAACTCAAAACAAAATTCAGTTTTAGATAAAACTCTACTTTCAAAAGTTAGGGTTAAAATTCGAATGTATTTCTATTTAGAGATATTTCTTTGTTTGATTAAACGTGCGAAATGTAGGCATTAGATAATTAAAACAACTATTTTACGACCATGGACAAAAGTCCCCGGTTATTACTCTCTAGACATAACAAGTTCGTCTATTTATTTTCAGAACACGTCCCACCATGTTTGTAGTTTTTCGATCATTGCAAAAGTTGTGAAATACGTTCTCAATGCCTAAAGTCTAGAGGAGGCCACATGCGTATGACACATACCTATTAGGTATCTTTTAACCGTATTTTATGAACATGTTTTAGTTATTTTTGTGATTCCAAAGTCCGATGTTCATGGAGTTCTTTCTGTGTATAGTCTGTGTCAATTGCAATTGTCAAAGATGTAAACAAATAAGTACTGTTTGTCACACCTCAAATATACATCAACGTATAGTAAATAGTTATTTAAACATGAACTTAATGTGTAAATAAAGATCAAGTGTTAATCATTGCTAAGACCTGACTTGATCTTTAAAAAGCACGTGATTATCAAGTAATAATGGTATATTGGTCCGTTTGGTTGTTTTTACATCTTTGACAATTTCAATAGGCCCAGACTATAAAGTCTGGGTCAATAGAAATGACAAAAGATGTAAACAAATAAGTACTGTTTGACATATAATCTCAATATTTCTGCAAACGAGTTTTATTTAAAAAAGCCTATTTGTTAAAGGTTATTTTATTTTAAACAGAATGTGAAAGTAACGAACAAACATGTCAATAACACACTAATACACTGGTAAACCGGATCACTTCGTTTACCCGAATTTCATTTGCCATAATTGTGTCACTTGCCATAATGTTAAATTGCCATAAAGGCATTTTTTTCTGAAACTGTAAACCTTTCAGGTAATTTTTACATGCCATCGTATAGAGCCCAATAGGCTACGTTAGGTTTGTTTTATAACAATTCTGACTAGTTCACGATTTCAGAAAAAATGCCTTTATGGCGAATGAATATTATGGCAAGTGATAGAATTATGGCAAATGACTTTCGGGCAAACGACAGAGAACCCTGTTAAACATCTTCGCCTAAGTGTGCAAAATGAGGTTACAGAATTATCAACAAGTTTTTAGAGTTGTTGGAAATTCTGTAGCTCTGCCTACCCCACTCTGGGAATAAAGGCGTGAGTTTATGTATGTATGTGTATGTGTCAATAATTAATAATTAATTATGGAGAAATAATGTTAAATTGGTTCGTTTGGTTGTGTTCGTTTGTTCGTTTGTATTTCTGCCAATCAATTGGCACAGTAGGTCCGTTTATTTGTCCGCGTTCAAGGGAACTGATATCAATGTGATTTTATATTTGAAACCTAGTATATGTAGTAGTAATGTTGGTAATCGCGAATCTTCTAGTGGATAAAAAACAGAAACGAAGTACCGATCGCAGCGCCGACAAATTTTCTCGTTGCGTAATTCATCCTCAACTATTTTTACTCATAATACGCCCCTCACGCATGACGCACCATCTTACTCCCATAGACATTTGAGTTCTTAAAATAATATAAAAAGAACTTCTTAATATTAAGTAGTTTTACGTCATACATTTATTTAGCAAACTTAGATAAAGTTATATAAGTGCATTTTACTTTTATTACTGTGCATGCTGTGACCTTCTGTAATAAGGCGCTTGGCTAGTAAGTGTGCATGTACAGTGGCGTTCAGAATTGCATGGACAGTTTATGAATGAATTCATTCATAAATTGTCCATGCAATTCTGAACGCCACTGTACATTAGTCATGAACATGAATCAGTGTAGTTATTGTTGATGGTCCTTGTAAATAAATAAATAAACATGATTATACTTTTGACATGTTATCATATTGTTAATGTTATGATACCTCGTATTTATTTGACAGTAATGGCAGCCGAGTCTAAAACACGAACACGAACGAAATTACGTCAAATTAATCGTTGTCTTTCTGCGACAGGGTTCCTGGGTAGTGATTCTGTAAACAACGCCGGTCGTGCGGACTGTCGAGTGATATCCAAGCGGCGAAATTAAGTAGTCCCTTCAGTGCGAACAAAACACATTGTAGCGCGTGCATTTTCAATTTAGCAGCACGATGATGGGTCGAACGTATAAGGCTGCTTAATTGAAAATACACGCGCTACAATGTGTTTTGTTCGCACTGACGGGACTACTTAATCTCGCCGCTTGGATATCACTCGACAGTCTGCACGACCGGCGTTGTTTACAGAATCACTACCCTGAGCGGCCGAACAATTAAAGTTGTTGTATAAGTTCCATAAGTCTTTGTTAGCTTGACACGAGGAAGCAATCTATTTAATTGAGATCAAATGGCCGACTGAGACGCGTTCGCGTTCGTGTGCTTAGCAATATCAATTATAAAAGCTCATCACATGTTGGGGATATTTCCTACCTATTGGAGTATTTAGTGGAAAACTATCGGGTAAAGGCCAAGACAAAGACAAAGATATTTATTGCCAGAACATAGTAATTTACAGATCTTCGTGGAACAGGATGTGCTTATGTTCTACCTTAACTAGGCATGCTATGTTATAAATTATATTTCAGATCGTTTTTCATCAAGGACCTCCCGAACGGTGTAAAATATTTTTTCCAATAGCCACCTTGTGATGGACTGGTCAAATTTATTAAAGGGGCATTTCTGAATTACATTTGGTAAATGATTGTAAATTTTTATTGCCATAACGTAAGTATTAACTTTGAAAATATTACATTTTGACCGAGGCAAGTATAATTTATCCTTGTATCTAGTGGATCTTGTGAAAACGTCAGCATACGTAGGAAACATCGAATCAGTAATCAGATTACAGTATGCAGAGGTTTTTAGGAGGAAACATGAGCTGGGGTGTGATTCTGTAAATAAGCAAAGGTGAACGAATGCACGAGTGATACCAAGCGGCGAGATTAAGTAGTCCCGTCAGTGCGAACAAAATACATTGTAGCGCGTGCATTTTCAATTAAGCAGCCTTATACGTTCGACCTATCGTGCTGCTAAATTGAAAATGCACGCGCTACTATGTGTTTTGTTCGCACTGACGGGACTACTTAATCTCGCCGCTTGGTATCACTCGTGCATTCGTTCACCTTTGCTTATTTACAGAATCACACCCCAGGCCATTTGTGATTGAACAGTCACGAGATTTAATTTGGTACCCGCCTTAGGTCCAAAGTCAATCTGACATTCTACAACAATAAGGTTGACTTTCTAAAAGTTACAAATGTATTGACATCTCTAATGACATTGACGACTTCAAGCATATTTTTCTTGAAATGGGTCCCAAATTAACGCTCGTGACCGTACAGTCTCTATTCTACTGGGCAAAACCATATAGTTGTTATTGTTACGATAACACGTCAAAAGTAAGTTATTATTAGTAGGGTATATTAGTAGGGTCACAACCTAAAATGAAGCATATGTTACTAATTATAAGACTGAAATTATTTCCAATAGACGTAACGTTATTGTCCATTTAATACTTGTTCTTATTTATAACAAGTTATGACTTATTTTAGGTTGTGTCCCTACTCACCCCTTAATCCCTACTCACCCCGTTTTATGGTACTGAATGATTTTTTTTATGCGAACTAGTCTAACTTAACTTAACCCACATAATTAATGTTTAAGGTATCCTTGAAAAAAAGCTGAAAATAAGGTTCGATCAAATGAAATTCGATGAAATATTACAATCGATGAAGTGAAATTCTATAAAACCTACTTTTTTAGATAACTTTTGCTAAGATAAATATGAAATTGCCAAACTTATCCGACATTTTTTCAACCGTTTTTTATTATTTAATTATTTACACCAGAAAGATACATTAAGCCTTAATTAAGCATTAAATCTTTTGAACCTTAATGATTAAGGTTCAAAAGATTATTCAACAAGAGAAGAATCAGAATCGTAAAGTAAATCAACATTTGATGTCATGAAAAACTAACAACATACAATTATCAACGTCATATTTAGAGCTATCCGTCATATTTTAGGCGTGAATTAACGCCTCACCGATGCACAATTTATTCCATTTCTTGTCAACTTGTTAAGTTGGTATCTTAAATTTATCTTATAATCTATGGTCAATTCAACTACTAGTGGACCTGTGTCAAAAAACTACTGAATCTGTGGCACATGCACCCGGTGTTGCAAGGGTCATGTGTCAGAGAACACCGTCGAGTTTGGGTATCTGTGGTGAGGGGATTGGTGGTCTGTGCCAACGCCCAACGGACATGAGGTTATTAATGGATATAATAAAACACGTGGATTGATAATGTTGGTTTATTTTAATCAAGACACATAACATGGCGCTGAGGAAATTAAAGAACCAAGGGAGGGAAGTATAAATAAAGTCAAAAAATAAGTACGAGTGTGAAAAAGGCCGGCGGGGGGTGCCGCCAAGGTGAAGCCGATAAAGAAAATAGTTGTACAGTGGAAAGAAGATTCAAAATGGATTTGTTGAAGCCACCAGCACCATTAAATTTAGGTGCCGCAAACGTGAAACAAGCGTTTGTAGATTGAAAACAAAAGTTTCAATTATACTTTACTGCGAGCGGAGCTGCAGATAGACTTTCTGAAGAACAACAAAAAGCATTGTTGTTACATTGTATTGGGGACGAGGGGCTGAATGTGTACAACACTTTTGATAACAAGGAAAAATTATCATATGAAGAGATTTTAGTGAAATTGGAAAATCACTGTAGTCCGCCGAGTAACGAGACTTACAACAGACATTTATTCTTCTGTAGGAAGCAAAGGGAAGGCGAATCGTACGACGAATTCATCACGGATTTAAAAAAGCTTAGCTTGGAGTGCAACTTTGACAAAATGAAGGAAAGTCTTACTAGAGACCAAATAATAATGGGCATGAAGGACATTAACCTTAAAGAAAATTTATTAAGGATACCTGATTTGACTTTAGAGAAATGCATAACGGCATGCAGGGCGTCGGAGGTAGCCAAGAACCAGGTAGAAAATCTTAAAGGGAATAATTCGGAGGTGCATAAAATTAATAGAGGACGAGCACAAAGTAGGACAAAAACAGGAAGATCTTTATCCAGGCCGAGACAAAAATCTGAGGTGAGGCAAGGACAAGGGCTAGGAACAGGAGCAGGAGATAGATCAAACCTAGGTGCATGCAGGAAATGTGGTAACAAACATGGGTATAGAAGGTGCCCGGCTTATAATAAAAAGTGTGTGGTTTGTGGGAAGTTCGGTCACTTCGGAGCAGTGTGTTTGAACAAATGTGGTATGGTGGAAGAGCACAGGGATGAGACATTTAATTTAGAAATAATAAATCAGGTTAGTGCAGTTAATCGGGACTGGCAAATGAAACTCATGATTAAAAATGACTGGATAAGTTTTAAAATAGACACTGGTTCTCATGTGGATATTATAAGTCTAGAGATATGTAAGAAATTAAATTTATGCATGTACAAAGTTCACAATGTCCAACTGACAAATTTTGATGGTTCGGAAATTAAAGTATTGGGTGCTTGTAATGAAGAAATTTGCTATGAGAATAAGAAATTTAAAACAAAGTTTTTCATTGTGGACTGTTGTAGAACAGGGATAATAAGTTATAGTACAGCAGTTAAATTAGGCATTTTAAACCATGTAAGCAAAATTAATGAAGGCACATCTGGGGAGTGGATAGGAAAATACAAGGATTTGTTTACAGGACTAGGACAACTGTACTATGAGTATAAAATAAAGTTAGCAGAAAATTGCATTCCAATAGCAGAAAGACCAAGGAAAATACCATTTAAATTAGAGAGCAGGGTTAAAGAAGAGCTAGATAGGATGGAAAGTCTAGGAGTTATAAGAAAGGTTGAAGAGCCTACGGAGTGGGTTAATTCTATGGTTGTTACTAAAAAATCGGGTGACAATATTAGAATTTGTCTAGATCCACAGAATTTGAATAAATACATAATCAGAGAGAGATGTAAAATGAGTACTTTTGAAGAATTGGTAGCGAGGATGCCTAAAGCCAAATATTTCAGTGTGTTAGATGCGTCTAAAGGTTTCTACATGATTAGATTATCAGAGGATAGTCAGTTGTATACTACATTTAATGCTGGCAATTTTGGTCGGTATTGTTATAGGCGATTACCATTTGGTTTGAACTCTGCTCCTGAAGTGTTTAGTAAATGTTTTTCAAATTTGTTTAAAAGTATAGAAGGTGTAGAACAGTACATTGATGAGTTAATAATATGGGGAGAAAATATGCAGCAACATAATGAAAGATTAGAGCAGGTATTACAGAAAGCAAAGGATTCAGGAGTTAAATTCAACAAAGAGAAATGTCAGTTTGGGGTCACAGAAGTAAAATATGTGGGTCATATTTTGAGTGGTGAAGGAGTCAAACCGGATCCAGAGAAAATTAGGGCAATAGTTAGCATGGATGAGCCAAAAGATAAAAAACAATTGCAAACAATACTAGGCATTGTCACATACGTGTCAAAATTTGTACCTAACCTATCTGATGCTACATTTTCACTGAGGGAATTATTAAAAAAAGACTCTGTCTTTATATGGGGAGACAGACAGAAAAAAGATTTTATTAAATTAAAGCAGTTTTTAACATCTAAGCCAATACTGAAGTTTTTTGATGTAAACTGTCCAATTACATTGTCAGTAGATAGTAGCAGTACAGGGTTAGGAGCAGTTCTCCTTCAGGGCAATGCACCGGTTGCATATGCATCTAAATCATTGACTGATAGTCAGAAAAAGTGGGCTCAAATAGAAAAAGAACTTCTAGCCATTGTTTATGCGTGTGAGAAGTTTCAGCAATATATATATGGGAAACATGTATTGGTTGAGACTGATCATAAACCATTAGAACATATATTCAGAAAATCCATGAATGAGACACCACTAAGACTGCAGAGGTTGCGTCTTAGATTACAAGGTTATGACTTAGAGATCAAATATAGGCCAGGTAAAGAATTGCTAGTAGCAGATGCACTGTCCAGAGCGTATGTAAATGATAGTATCTGCAATAAAGAATTAGATGAGTTTGTAGAATTACATGTGTGTCTAGTAAAGGAGAGTATTAATATAAGTAAAGAGATATGGGAGTTGTTAAAAACAGAAACGGCTAAAGACAGTGAATTTGTGCAATTGATTAATTTCATTCAAAATGAATGGCCTTCGGCTAAAGAAATACCATACAGTTTAAAATATTATCATTCAATCAAGGATGAGCTGTATGTTGTAGATGGAATAATTTTGAAAAACACAGCAGTTGTAGTACCAACATCATTAAGGAAAAAGATGTTAGATAAAATTCATTTCAATCATCTGGGCATTGACAAATGTAAAAATAGAATCAGAGGTTTATTATTTTGGCCTTTCATGAACAAAGAACTAGAAGATTTAATTCAGAACTGTGACACATGTCTTAGATACAGAAAAAAACATTCATATGAACCATTGATGTTAAGAAACATTTCTAGCAAACCTTGGGCTATAGTAGGAGCAGATATGTTTTTTATTAACAGCAAAATTTATTTGTTAGCAGTTGATTATTTAACTAAATATACAGAGTTGGTAGAGTTACAGGATCAGTCAGCTGAAAGTCATATAAAAGCATTAAAATCAGTTTTTGCAAGGTGGGGTTTGCCAGAGAAATTATACACTGATGATGGGGCTCAATATAAAAGTCAACTTTTTAAGGAGTTTTGTAGGTCTTGGAATTTTGAGCACATACACTCCACACCTTATTATGCAAGGTCCAATGGGATGATAGAAAGACATATACAAACTATTAAGAGAATGTTTAAGAAGTGTATTGCTGAGGGAAAGGACATATACTATTACTAGAATATAGAAATACACCAATTGATTGTAACCTTAAATCACCTAATGAGTTACTTACAGGTAGGCAAATGTCATCTTTTCTGCCTACAAAAAATGGTGTGACTAAAACTAACCAAGGACCGGAAAACCCCTTCATTCGCTTAGCGCTTTCGATTCAAAAGCCTACACATTGGCTAACCGTACAACGGATAGCCCTATCGATTGTGTTGCCGTATCGTTAGGACTACCTTTTCGAATAAGGTTACCGCTTCCATTGCGCTTGTTGTCCGACAAGGTGTTGGCAGCTTGAATAAACAGCGTATCAATAGGGTTGGGTTAATCCTGATTGTGGTCTCTTTCTCACCAGCGCATTCGGGCGACACTGTATAACGTATTGTTGAATTGTTAAAGTTTAGGTTTTATATAATAATTATGGTCTTATTACATTATAAAATAAAATAATATAAATAATAATATAAAATAAATATATATATCCTACTAATATTATAAAAGCGAGAGTTTGTGTGTGTGTGTGTGTGTGTGTGTGTGTGTATGTGTGTGTGTGTGTGTGTGTGTGTGTGTGTGTGTGTGTGTGTGTGTGTGTGTGTGTGTGTGTGTGTGCGTGTGTGTAATTTCGATGAAATTTGGAATGGAGATAGCTTATACCCTGGATTAACTCATAGGTTACTTTTCATCACGGAAAATTTTAAAGTTCTCGAGGGCATAACGATAATCGAAATCTAAGCGGACGAAGTCGCGGGCAGAAGCTAGTAAATAATAAACTCGCGTTACTCGCGTCAAAGTGGCCCGGGGGTTCCGTAAACGAAGCGAAAAATAAAGTCCAGTATAAAATAAACTGACACGAGTTCTTTGTGGGTATTAGTTTATTTATGTTACTGGACATTGGAACGAACCCAAATGAGGCAAACTATAATAGTAGACTTCTTATAGGTTTTCCTGTAATATAAAGGAGTAATATTTTTCTATATTTTTTTCAAAATTTTAGGCCCCGTACCCAGTAGTTTCGGAGATAAGGGGGAATGGTTAATCTTCACCTATTTTCTTAAATAACTTCAAACCTATTTACCTTAAAATTATAAAAAGTACTAGCTTTCGCCGGCGACTCCGTCCGCGTAGAAGTCGTTTATCGCTGCTCCCTCGGGAACTGGCCCATTTTCCGGGATAAAAAGTAGCCTGTGTTAATCCAGGGTATAAGGTATAAGCTATCATCACTCCAAATTTCATCCAAATCCGTCCACCCGTTGCAGCGTGAAGGAGCAACATACACACACACACACACACACACACACAAACTTTCGCATTTATAATATTAGTAGGATATACCTATTTGAGATTCTAACTACCATACTTCGAACTACCTTTTACCATATGTATAAGAATAACATTAATAACTTAGTTTTTTGACAACTTGTAACACCCCAAAATCGGGTTGTCACTTTTTCTCTGTCATACTTACAGTCATCCTTTCTTTTGTCGGAAAGCCTTCCGCGCTGATTCCTGGCTGAGTTTAGCGTCTACTGTTTGACGAGCGAACGAGTTTCAAGCCACATACACCTGGTAACCGGTGTTTTAGTATATCAACGTTGATCACAAACGGTCGACATAAACACTGCCGTTTTTACACTTGGATACTCGTTTTGTCTCACATAGTTCAACACGGAGCTTTTGTATTCCAGAGCAAGGTTCCTGTGCCTTATTTGGAAGTCGTATTTAACCGGTTTACACTATCTATTCCTTTTTATTTTCAATTGAAAACCCAGACATTGTTATCGTTTGTTAGCCGTTGTTGTCATAGTATGAAATGTCACTTTGACTTTTGACAGGAGGTTAAGGCGTTCGCACATCGGCTTTATTATTCTGTTTTGGGTGTAGTATCTTTTTATTTTTGAATTCTTATTTACTCGTTCTAGATATTTTTTTTCACTTAATTTCAGCTAAGCAAAAAGTATTTTCTTTATTGAGAGGAATCAGAGGTATTGAGGTTTTAACGTCAATGTGAGTATGGTAGGTGGCAACACCGGTAACGCCAGAGAGCGTCACTTGGTGTTTGCCGATTAAGGATGGAGATTTAATTTAGAACAGGCCTAGGTGGTTTCCTTGTTCTTGACGCTGTGTCTTACAGTCTAGATGTCTTATTTTCACCGAGAATAACTGAAGTCTTAACGTGCGTTGTCACGCGTCTGAAGGGTGAGTATTTCATTTGGAAGGGGCGCGTCGCAATTGTGTTACGTAATCGCCATGTTCTATTTCTAAAAGTGTATCGGTCTATTTCAGATGTTCTTTACGGTGTTATTGATAACACCAACTCCGCGGTCTCCGAGTATAAAAGCCAATTGCCTCTAATTTACTGCCCGAAAGGTAAACTTTATTCGTTAAAAGTGATGTGTTGTCTGAGGATATGTCCTTGTTTGTTCCTTTACTGAGACGTTATATTGTACGTTTTAGGGTTTCAAGGCTACCCCGGGAATTTCAAGGCTACCCCGGAAATTTCAAGGCTACCCCGGAAATTTCAAGGCTACCCCTGAAGTATCAAGTCTGCTCCGGAGATGTTCGGGCTAACCTATAACCTCAAGGCGGAGGTTATCTTCGTGCATGCGGTGTGCTGAGATTGCTTCGACGTGTTTGTGCACGAGGAAGGTAGCCGTGCGATGACGAGTACACTTCGCGTGGGATCCTGACGCCTGCGTTCACTGATGTCGCGTGACGTTGACTTTCTTTTCTTTTATTTTCTTTATTTTATTCCGCGTTTACTCTAACCTATTATACGTCGTCCATCCTTAGACCGCGTTGGTAGCAAGCGCCCTTTTGTAATGTTTTCCAATCCTAGTAATGGAAAAGTACTGTACGGGTTTACTGATGCTAATCTCGTAGGTAACCCGGATCTTTCCTTACTTACTCTTTTGTAAGGTTATCAATCCTAGTAATGGAAAAGAACTGTACGGGTTTACTGATGCTAATCTCGTAGGTAACCCGGATCTTTCCTTACTTACTCTTTTGTAAGGTTATCAATCCTAGTAATGGAAAAGAACTGTACGGATTTACTGATGCTAATCTCGTAGGTAACCCGGATCTTTCCTTACTTACTCTTTTGTAAGGTTATCAATCCTAGTAATGGAAAAGAACTGTACGGGTTTACTGATGCTAATCTCGTAGGTAACCCGGATCTTTCCTTACTTACTCTTTTGTAGTTGTTACCAATCTTAGTAATGGAAAAATACGTTACGGGTTTACTGATGCTAATCTCGTAGGTAACCCGAACCTTTCCTTACTTACTTTTTAGTATAATAAATATTTGCAATTACCTAGTAATGGAAAATTATGTTACGGGTTTACTGATGCTAATCTCGTAGGTAACCCGGACCTTTCCTTACTTACCCTTTGGTATAATAAATAATTGCAACTATTTCTTATGTGTGTCGAAAGGCATGGTTAATTAGAATTTAAGAACAAAAGGGAGGACGCTCTCTAATCTTATTACTCTGTGTTGTTCATTCAGAACATAGTATGGTGCAAATAATCTGAGTCTGTACTTTCTTTTTACGAAGTTAGAAATTAAAATAAACTTAATTTAAACAATTTGTCTAATTTATGAAACCACCACCATCGATCCTGTTTGTGGCCAGTCGCTCTCTCTCTCAATCTACGGCGCCCAACCCTTTAGCGATTGGCCCTCGAGCCAAGTGACCACACGACCCCAATCTCATGCTGCGGGCGAAAATCGAGTGTTACAGTGGCGTACCCAACGTATGGCTTGAAGGATCGTTGGTGTGGTTTTAGTTATCAGGTTCATAGTGAGGCAGGTCTAAGGATTGGCACATAGGTTAGGTATCTCTAACTTTAACTAGCACATTAGGAAAAATATATATAAGACGACTTGTCCGTGTGGTTTAAGTAACTTTCTTCGCCATTTTAATTTACTACTGTTTACTTTATTAAGCAATTACTATTATCTACCACTCTTGGTGTTTAAACTGTTATGCTAAGTGTCTAACTTATACACTCTGTTAAAATGGACTTGTCAATTAAAATAGAATGGCTGACAAAAGAGGAGCTTGCGCACGAACTGAGTAAATTACAAATACCTTTCTCAACATCAGACACATGCGACATCCTACGGCTGCGACTTTCACCGGTTTTCCGGATATTCTGGACGGACCAGCTCTCTCTTGGTTCCGTTCGTGTAAGGGTGACTCTTCGTGTTACGCGGACCTTTTAACTGCTCTTAAAGCAGACTTCCATGTCTGGACTTGCTGAGATTTTTGGCGTTGGTAGAATATTTGTCCCGACCGTTGGCTCTTTAAGGTATGATTTACTGGTTTGTTTGGTATATTTCGTCCGGACTGCAGGTGTTTTATTGAAGGGAAAAGATTTGTCCTGACTGTTGGCTCTTTTAAAGGATTGGATTACTGGAATGAAAGCATATTGAAGTAGAGTGAGGTAGGCTAAGTCTTAATTTTAAGTAAGCAAGGATGCGCATCCATTTAATTTTAGTTGTGCTGTCATGTTTTGTCCGTAGTAGGGCATAGTGTTTTATTTTTTTTATTAGTTTTAGGGTTTCTTCCGATTACGCCATAGGCGCAATCTGTTCGAGATAAAACTATTTTAAAAGGTTTTATCTATTCTTAGTAGAGTTGTTGTGAAAAGGACATTCTGGTGGTATACAGAGTGCGTCCTCTTTTCCATTGTTCTAATCTCTTTATACTGGTTTCAGTTGAGATTTCCTTTTACAAGTTTAGGTTGAAATTCGTGTGTTATAGTTTCAACACTTGATTTTAAATAGTCTCACTTGAGTGTTTACTTAATTATAGGGTTTCTGCCACAGTTCTTATAAGTGGTAGTTTAATCAATTCAATTAAGCCGCTTAAGAGGTTGGTAGTGTGTCACACCCCTCATTGTAGTTTCAGTTCTTTGTGTAGAGCTGTATAATTCTCGCGGATGTTTCTCTCAGTTGAGGTTGATGTGTACTTAAAGAGATACTAACTTTAGTACATACTTGATTTAGTTTAGGATCTAGAGCGTTTGTTTGGAAATTGAACCAACAAACTCTGATATAGGTTTAGAGCGTTTGGTTGGAGGCAGAGCCAACAAACACTAGGAAAGTAGTTTATAAGTTTACTTTAGCAATTAGTGTAGCTTATGCGTAGTAGGTCTGAGACGGGCAACCACGTTTGCCGTTAGTGGACCCGGATCGGGCCTATGATTTATCTGGCTTCCCCTTTATGGCGAAGACCATTAGAGATAAGACTTGTTCTTTTATTTTCTTTTCGGTAGAAGAGGGTGTGTTTATGCGTAGTAGGTCTGAGACGGGCAACCACGTTTGCCGTTAGTGGACCCGAATCGGGCCTATGATTTAACTGGCTTCCCCTTTTATGACGAAGACCATTGGAGATAAGACTTGTTCTTTTATCTTCTTTTCGGTAGAAGAGGGTGTGTCTATGCGTAGTAGGTCTGAGACGGGCAACCATGTTTGCCGTTAGTGGACCCGGATCGGGCCTATGATTTAACTGGCTTCCCCTTTATGGCGAAGACCATTGCACGATGTTATGTTTTCCAACCTGATTAGTTTTTTTTTTTTGGTAAATGAGGCGCCGAGACCTGCAGTGCCGTAGGCCGCGATGCATCCCTGTCAGGCAACAGCCACGGATTGGAATGATGCTAAGGTGCTGCAGTGCCTTCGTGTCTTAAGCCGGAACACTGGATGGACTCTCCGTTCTTTGCCGTTATGGCTGTCTGTTCTTACACATGAGAATGTGTATAATAATTTTATTTCAGAATCTTAGCAATTCTGAAATAAAATTATTTTTCCCAACTGGAACCCTACTGTAACACCCCAAAATCGGGTTGTCACTTTTTCTCTGTCATACTTACAGTCATCCTTTCTTTTGTCGGAAAGCCTTCCGCGCTGATTCCTGGCTGAGTTTAGCGTCTACTGTTTGACGAGCGAACGAGTTTCAAGCCACATACACCTGGTAACCGGTGTTTTAGTATATCAACGTTGATCACAAACGGTCGACATAAACACTGCCGTTTTTACACTTGGATACTCGTTTTGTCTCACATAGTTCAACACGGAGCTTTTGTATTCCAGAGCAAGGTTCCTGTGCCTTATTTGGAAGTCGTATTTAACCGGTTTACACTATCTATTCCTTTTTATTTTCAATTGAAAACCCAGACATTGTTATCGTTTGTTAGCCGTTGTTGTCATAGTATGAAATGTCACTTTGACTTTTGACAGGAGGTTAAGGCGTTCGCACATCGGCTTTATTATTCTGTTTTGGGTGTAGTATCTTTTTATTTTTGAATTCTTATTTACTCGTTCTAGATATTTTTTTTCACTTAATTTCAGCTAAGCAAAAAGTATTTTCTTTATTGAGAGGAATCAGAGGTATTGAGGTTTTAACGTCAATGTGAGTATGGTAGGTGGCAACACCGGTAACGCCAGAGAGCGTCACTTGGTGTTTGCCGATTAAGGATGGAGATTTAATTTAGAACAGGCCTAGGTGGTTTCCTTGTTCTTGACGCTGTGTCTTACAGTCTAGATGTCTTATTTTCACCGAGAATAACTGAAGTCTTAACGTGCGTTGTCACGCGTCTGAAGGGTGAGTATTTCATTTGGAAGGGGCGCGTCGCAATTGTGTTACGTAATCGCCATGTTCTATTTCTAAAAGTGTATCGGTCTATTTCAGATGTTCTTTACGGTGTTATTGATAACACCAACTCCGCGGTCTCCGAGTATAAAAGCCAATTGCCTCTAATTTACTGCCCGAAAGGTAAACTTTATTCGTTAAAAGTGATGTGTTGTCTGAGGATATGTCCTTGTTTGTTCCTTTACTGAGACGTTATATTGTACGTTTTAGGGTTTCAAGGCTACCCCGGGAATTTCAAGGCTACCCCTGAAGTATCAAGTCTGCTCCGGAGATGTTCGGGCTAACCTATAACCTCAAGGCGGAGGTTATCTTCGTGCATGCGGTGTGCTGAGATTGCTTCGACGTGTTTGTGCACGAGGAAGGTAGCCGTGCGATGACGAGTACACTTCGCGTGGGATCCTGACGCCTGCGTTCACTGATGTCGCGTGACGTTGACTTTCTTTTCTTTTATTTTCTTTATTTTATTCCGCGTTTACTCTAACCTATTATACGTCGTCCATCCTTAGACCGCGTTGGTAGCAAGCGCCCTTTTGTAATGTTTTCCAATCCTAGTAATGGAAAAGTACTGTACGGGTTTACTGATGCTAATCTCGTAGGTAACCCGGATCTTTCCTTACTTACTCTTTTGTAAGGTTATCAATCCTAGTAATGGAAAAGAACTGTACGGGTTTACTGATGCTAATCTCGTAGGTAACCCGGATCTTTCCTTACTTACTCTTTTGTAAGGTTATCAATCCTAGTAATGGAAAAGAACTGTACGGATTTACTGATGCTAATCTCGTAGGTAACCCGGATCTTTCCTTACTTACTCTTTTGTAAGGTTATCAATCCTAGTAATGGAAAAGAACTGTACGGGTTTACTGATGCTAATCTCGTAGGTAACCCGGATCTTTCCTTACTTACTCTTTTGTAGTTGTTACCAATCTTAGTAATGGAAAAATACGTTACGGGTTTACTGATGCTAATCTCGTAGGTAACCCGAACCTTTCCTTACTTACTTTTTAGTATAATAAATATTTGCAATTACCTAGTAATGGAAAATTATGTTACGGGTTTACTGATGCTAATCTCGTAGGTAACCCGGACCTTTCCTTACTTACCCTTTGGTATAATAAATAATTGCAACTATTTCTTATGTGTGTCGAAAGGCATGGTTAATTAGAATTTAAGAACAAAAGGGAGGACGCTCTCTAATCTTATTACTCTGTGTTGTTCATTCAGAACATAGTATGGTGCAAATAATCTGAGTCTGTACTTTCTTTTTACGAAGTTAGAAATTAAAATAAACTTAATTTAAACAATTTGTCTAATTTATGAAACCACCACCATCGATCCTGTTTGTGGCCAGTCGCTCTCTCTCTCAATCTACGGCGCCCAACCCTTTAGCGATTGGCCCTCGAGCCAAGTGACCACACGACCCCAATCTCATGCTGCGGGCGAAAATCGAGTGTTACAAACTTGATTATTTAATTTAAATAAAGGTTTTCGATTAACATTTACTTACATAGGTATAGGTACTCTACTTACCTTCTGATTTATGTCCAAGAATTAGTATTTTAAATTAATAGCACATCACAGATAAGTATCTATCTGTTCTGTGTTAATAGGATGAGTAAATATGATATAGGTAGGTACGTACCTTTAATTTATTCTGGCATAGTTCACAGGTGCTCGTGTTAGATGATTTATCATATTTAAAATATCGATGCACGGCGTCCTTTTTTATTGGAGCCATATTGGATGGTAGGGTAAACGTAACAGTGAATGAACCCTTAAGGAGAATTTCGTCTTTAAATATTTTTTTTAATAAAATGGAAGTTGTTACCAACAAATATAAATGTCGTTATCAATCAATCAAGTATACTAGTTTGCTTCTATAACGTTTGTTTTACAATAACATTGCTTAATTTTAAGTTATAGCTATTTTAAGCCGCAAACACTCCAAAACACCAGTGATTGAACATAGAAACACCAGCAAATGAACAAATGAAACCAGTGAATGAACAATGTTTAATTGTTGATTATGTTTTATCCTTCTTTTAAATTGATTTATAAAAATGTTATTTTACTACTTAGTGTTGATTGACGTGCAACTTTCCCGCCTGAAAACGCTGTAGGTATAATAGGTTATTTTCAAATAACGATAGTTCAATAACTGGCTCTTAAATTTTATGCTAAGCCAATAAATGAACCAGTCACATTGGTGGTAGTTTATTTACTGGAAATAATAAACCAGTAAATGAACGAACATTTTAAGCATTTAAGAGTTTGTTCGAATACTGGCCACATGAAGGACAAGCCACTAACAGCTATGTTTCTGAAAAAGAAACTCTAATAGAACAACGAAAACTCACAATACTGTAAAATAAGTAATTCACGCGGTTCTAGTAAATGAACACCGTCGTTCATTCATTAGTTTTAGTGGTTTCTGTGATCCAGTTATAAAACATTTGGCCAAAAATGGCAATTTGAAACAAAAACACTTGATATGGCTTGTAAATAGAAAAAATATATCCTTAAGACTTAAAATAAACACACACTACGGATCTCAGTTGTGTGGAATAAGAACAATATCACTTCAAACACAAGATAACTTACCCGTCTGCTAACTACTGCCCCATACAACGAAAACACGTCTGCGACACGTCAACTTTAGATGTCCGCCATGGTTCAACTAAAGCAACTGAGTTGAATTTAATGTTACCATGATGTTACTAGTAAAGATGCCAATCAAAAAAAAATACTTTGTAGGGTAGAAATTAAAAGAACCCTTGATTTACGAAAAACGGCTCATTTTGTTCATTCACTAGCACTGTTCATTCACTGGTACGCTTACCCTATCACACTTTAAACTTTATCAGTTTATCACTGACCACTTTTATGTTAAGTACTTGAACTTGAGCGAGAGGCTTGCATTACAAATGACGAAACAATGAATAACATTACGTTAATAGGTAAACAAACACCCCGTGCCGGCCGTGTGCCGATTTGCCGAACAGCCCGAAATCGACCGAAGTCACCGGAATCTAACTCGCTCGCTCACAAATTTATTACTTACTGTTCAAAAATCAAAACAAAGTATAAAATACAAATAAAATATTGAAGATTTTGCGTGAATGGCAACGGCTTAAGGTTTACTATTGTTTGTCGTGGCGATCATGTGCAGCTCGTCTCGCCGCTTGCGCCTACCGACTGCTAGCCTTTCTATTGTTAAGTTATGCAATAATAAGTCGTAGGAATTAGGCGCATAGATTGAAATAGCTTGACATCTTTCAAAACCTCTTTAAAAGCGGCAAGCGTTTTAAGGGTTTTTGATACCGGTAAGTCTGCAAGCGAAAAGCCGAATCAATCGTTTCAATTGATTAGCCTTTTATTACGGCTAGCCGACGATACGCTTGCCGCACTGATGGGGTTTTTAAAAACAAGCCTATCGAATACCCCATCAAAAGTGTATTTTAACGGATACCGGTTCCGGTCCTTGAAACTAACTATCACAATGTAAAAAAATATGTGGAAAAAAACCGTAAGATGTATAAGTACTATCATGACAGAAAAAATTATGTTAAAGATATAGAAGGATTTCATACAGGTCAAAATGTATATATACATGATAAGAATTCTAACAAGAAGATAAAAGGTAAAATTGTAAAAAAGGGTAATTATAGATCTTACATAGTGCTGTTAAATAATGGGGAAAAAGTTGTAAGGAATCAATATCATATCTTTAAGGGGTCTCCGGAAAGTAATTTTAATACTGCTAATAATTGTATGTCTAATGGTAGTTATGTTAATGATAACAATGAGTCTGATGTTGATGATAGGACAGAAAAAAGGGTTTCTTTTAATTTAAATAACAACACTGATCATACACCTGAGCCTTTGGTTCCTAGCAATGAAAGGGTCTCACGTTATGGGAGAGTGTTGAGAAAGCCTAGATATTTAGATTCTTTTGAATGTTAATTTGTAAGAAAAGGGGATGTCAGAGAACACCGTCGAGTTTGGGTATCTGTGGTGAGGGGATTGGTGGTCTGTGCCAACGCCCAACGGACATGAGGTTATTAATGGATATAATAAAACACGTGGATTGATAATGTTGGTTTATTTTAATCAAGACACATAACATCTTGATCTCCTCGTTAGTAAGTAAACCCAGGGCACTGTATTAGTATTGTTTTAAATATTTATTTCCAAAATTGTTTATGTAGTCCAGCTTTAGTCTTCCTTTTAATTCCTCAGTCGTTTCAGGGTTCCAGCATATTTAATGACAGACGAAAACCCGAGTTTGCTACCTTTAAGTAAATATCCACTATTATCTGTACCCGTGTTGACGTTTGGTTTTTACCCCGATATGTGGAGGTTTACAACATTTGGAAAGTGGTATTGATCTAGATATCGATTTGGGCAAGTCAGGATCGGTGGCTTTCTTTTTCTAATAAGCCGGCGACCTAACTACATCTATTTATTTAATACTGGAGAATTACCTACCATATCTCCTTCCCTTGTAAGTGTTTCGACGTTGGCTTGAAGTGTCTTGAATTATTATTGTGTATCGTGTCGGTTTTGACCACGCATTCTTATATTCCAGTTACCGGCAGTCCACGTAGTATTACTACATAACCTAAATAATTACCTACGTGGCTATTATTACAACGAAGGTAAGTGCTTAACGTTCTTTCTATCTTCGAAGCCGTGTTGTGTGTCAAGTGTTTATCTAAAGTGATGTTCATATTTCAGCATTCATTGAATACCGGCGAAGTACGCCAAATAACACTTGTGCCACGTCCTACAACGGATCTTTCGGCGTTCCGGAGTTGACATTGGTTAACACCAACCGTAAGCAAGGCCATAATCCTCCAAAAGGTCAGTCCCTTTACTTATTTTGCAAGGTTTTGAGGTTATAACTTCTGTGCCACGTCATGTCTGTCTCGTACTTCTATTCCCTTGCTAAACATATCCAGCAAAACCTGCTTGGAACACGCACGCCGCGCACGGTGAACTATTTAAATTATCCTGCAAGGATCTAATGGTGTTTTACTAAATTTAACCTGCGTTTGAACACTTAATGCCTTCTTGCACCGGCTATAAACCATGAGGCTGTCTCTTATGCCTAGCGAACTGCTGAGTCACCTCCAGAAGCATCATGCCGCATTCTAAATTAACCCTTTCAACCTATCTAATTAACTTCTTCTGCATTGCCTGCGCATTGGTCGCTTACCCCTACTCCCGGACCATTCCAGGAGGTGCTTTGTACGGGCCTAGCAATAGGCCACGCCAGTACATCCGGCGAGGTGCCCACGTGTCAGCGTAGTGGCGTCCCTGCGCCACTCGGCTCGACCACATCCGCAGCTAAGCGATCTCTCGATTTTACATCTTATCATTCAAAACTTTTATAATAGCTACCTTAGCGTCATCGACCAAACAACAACAATACCCTAAATTTATTAACCTTTAAATTAAATAAATTTGTACAAATAACCATTTCTTTTCTTCCTTTCATTATACCCCGTGAGGGAAAAAATAAAATATTACACTTTCACTCTCGACCCATCACTCAACGGCAGAATGGGACCACTATCTATTTGTTGATATGTCAATAACGAAACGAACATCTCCGGTTGTCGATACCCTTCAAGTTTCGTTCCAATGTCAGCTTCAATGTCCGTTTCCAAATTTCCCTGATTACATTTGATTGTGTTCATTGACAAGCGCTGATAGGGCTGTCACCTTTTAAAAGTGGCACTGACATCCGATAAATATAAATATATAAGTAAAACATAGGTACAACAATAAAGCCATCCCTTTTGATTTTAGCTTGGGTGTGGCAGCATAATGTCGCCTCTTAACCTTTTAAACGACTTACGTCAAAGACATAATGTGTCACTCACACGCTAAATATGTTTGCTAAGCTATGCAAATTACAACTTAATTGATATGAAACACGGTCTCTTTTAATCTTGAACTTGTTTCCAACGGTGGCATCAGTGGTACGGTCACGAGCGTTAATTTGGGACCCACTTCAAGAAAAATATGCTTGAGGTCGTCAATGTCATTAGAGATGTCAAGTCATTTGTAAATTTTAGGAAACTCAACCTTACTGTTGTAGAATGTCAGATTGACTTTGGACCTAAGGTGGTGGGTACCAAATTTAATCTTGTGACTGCACTATTCTAACAAAATGCAGAAACTTAACAAGGTTATCGAGTTTATTTTGCGCATGCGTTCAAAAGAGCATTAATCGAAAAAGTATTAATAAAAAAAAACCGGTCATGTGCTAGTCGGACTCCCGCATCGAGGGTTCCGTACCGCCGCATATTAAGTATTATTATATCCTCGTCCTACCCAACCATTTTGTTTATACTTCCAGTTTCTGCGAAATGTCTAGGACAATTTAACATGGGTATAAAATTTGCCGGACAAAAACAGAGGTTTAGCTGAGTTACTTTCGCATTTATAATATAAGTAAGTATGGATGTATCCCAATAAAAAATAAAATGGACCTTATTCGCATGTGTAAGTTAATGTCAGCTTGATCCGGAAGCATTTAGAAAACCCCATACGTTTTCCCAATATTCTAGTTTCGTGTTATCCGGACAGATGGCAGTGGCAGCCCTGAGCTTCCAATTGAACTGGTTTACACCGGTGCACGGTACTCTATATGAATCGCAATCAGATGGCTTTAGAGATTGCTTGCAAACAAAACGATATCGAACTCGATTGGTTTCGTCAGTGAGTTGTTTAGAATTGTTTTGTATAAACAACAGATAATGTTGCGTGTAGACTATGAATACTTTGTTTATTAAATAACTGACGTTCATACTGGCATACTTTTTAGAGAAATACTGGAAAAGGGCCGAATCTTAAGTACCCGAAACCGACGTGCGTGACTCGATGTATGAATGTGGAAGAAGCGAATTAAATTTGTCAAGATCGTAGCAAGGGGAAAAAAGTGGTCTCTGCCTACCCCTCTGGGAAACAGGCGTGATTTAATGTATGTATACGTATGACGTTCATAGTAAGTTTTCGTTTTGAAAAAGGAAGGGCATCACTTGCTTGCGACTTGTTTGTGTCTTGGATTTCCCATTCGAAAATTTGTGTATTATTGATATTATTTATTTATTTATTATAACAAACACAAAGTTCACATGTTATGCATGGTTCCACAAAACTGTTTGCACAGTTTGTTTTGTTTGTTTGATAATGACATAGATCGGAATATGGGCGTCATTACTCTCATTAATGTGGACATGATTCCAAAGATTTTAATTGAACAAACTAAATTACATTAATTGATTACTTAGCCTAAAAATAATGTTGACCCTTTGCAAGGCATTAATAAACAAATAATACAAAATATTGTTGTTGTGTAGATTTATTAAAGCAAATAAACAGATTAAAATACACTTATGAGGCAAAAAGCTCCTTTTGCAATCCACGGATGTTAAAAGAGCAAACTTAAGTACTCATATTATTATTAATGGCCACCTCTCACGTCTTTGTATTATTTATTTATAACGGTCCCGCAAAGGATCAAGATTAAGGTTCAAGTAAGAATTCAATAGATGTAATTTAATTTGTTTAATTAAAATATTTGAAGTCATGACAATTTTGAAGGTCCACTCTAATGAAAAAGTATAGGCCCAGACCTCTATAAATGTGACGACTTTGGCACTTTTTACCGCACATTGGACGTCACCTGTCACTATTTTTCCGACAATTAAAACGCCTGGCAATGTTATATCCGAATTAAATACATAATTAGCTATTATATCTCACCTAACTCAGAGCTCTATAAATTGCACACCTTCAATTGATTTTACAACCCCTTTGTTGCCCAACCACTGTCACACCCACCGCTGAACAGCTGCCAGGCGCCCGAATTAATTAATAATGATAGTATGGCACACTAACTAGATAGATTTCGTTGCTGTATAAATTGCAAATCTATTTCCGTAGCTAGCTCTCCGTCTCAGTTTTCACCTTGACGCAGTTTTAATCTCCGAGTTTAAAATATATTAAAGCGCATGCATTCTCAACTAGGCAGCTCTATACGCCATAGAGCTCGAGTCACTTCTCACCGCACGCTGGATTGACTTCTTATCGGGAACGCATAATAAATCTGCAGCAAAGTCATAACATCGGATGATTTAAAGTCAGCTGTTTACATACCAAAAGCCTACGATTACAAATGCTTTGCGAGTCGTAAACTCGTAACCGACGGATGTTTATAGCTTTAGCTACTTGCTTCTTTTTTTGCCCGAAATGGGCAAGCTGTTGATATTATTTGACATGACCTAATGTAAAGTCACGGTAAAAAAAGGATTTTCCGGGATAAAAAGTAGCTTACATGTTAATCCAGTGTATAAGCTATCTATATTCCAAATTTCATCCAAATCCGTCCAGCCGTTGCATCGTGAAGACGTAACAAACACACACACAAACTTTCGCATTTATAATATTAGTGGGATTATACTTCTGAGCCATTTAGGGCCGTATTAATAAACTAATCTCAACTCTAATGCTCGTCTCGAGATGCGTCAAAAATGACAGTGTTATATGGTTTGACGTTTACTTTGACGTATCTTGTTACGGACCTCTCAGCCAAGATGTGTTTATTAATACCAGCCTTAATCTTCTGATCCTCACCTGATTCAACACCCCCCGGTAGGACGAGAAGGTTTCTCCCTTCACGTACGGCGGGAGAGTGGCCGTCGAGCTGATGCTGCGAAGGAAGCTCTGCAGCGCCTCGTACTCATCGGCCCTGGCCTCCTGCTTGCTGGCGTCCTGTTTGGTGACCTTGGGCTTGGTCTCACCGGTGAGCATGGCCTGGTGGGCGCCATCGCTGAAAAGAAATGACAGATTAGGGTGGATCGATGACAACGCGGTTAGCCTTTTAGTGACCTTTGCCGTACGAAGGTAGCGGTCTTGGAAAATGTTTTTGCGATGACCGCGAGTATTTGTTTCAGAGTCTTTTTTATCTTCTTTACATACTTAGTATATGCATATAAAATAGTATGAAACAGAGTCGCTTTCCGCTTCTGTCTGTTTGTCTGTATATCCGCTAACTCCTCCTAAATTATTTCCCGTGTGGTTACCGGGTTAGAACAGTGCCACTCCATGTCTTTACGTGGATTTCGTAAGAGGCGACTAAGGCCCACTTGCGTGAACCAGAGTTAGCGTCTTAACCCGAGGTTAGGCGGCAAACCACGTAAGTACTATCAGACCATTGGAACCTTGACCCACCATAGAACTGTGTCACAGAGACGTTATGATTCAAGTCATAAGAAGTGTCAAACAAATTGTTTTATAATGTCACTGTGACACCGTTCTATGGTGGGTCAGGGTTCCATTGGGCTGATAGTACATTTGTGTTTGGGTCATCAATTTACATATGTGTACCAAATTTCAGTCGGTCCAGTAGTTTAAGAGCAAATTGGCTATGACAGACCGACGGACAGATAGAAGCAAGAAAAAAATTCGTAGCTGCTACCAGTGGTAACAGGTGGGAATAACCCGATGTGCAGATTTCTGTGATTTCCACAGGTGATTTCTCTCTTTGGTAAAGGATGAGGAAAATAAATTTCGTACTTTTGCTTATTTATTTAACCTATTATTTTACCTGTTAGGTACTTTGTATGCGTACCGTTCGCTTTCTACTACTCTTGGCATATAAAATACCAGTGTAAAATACTTTAGCCTGGTGTTTACCCTCCCATATATTTCAGACTAGCGACCAGGCCTCGCTTCGCTTCGATCTATGTGAGTATAAACCTATAGCCTAAGCTTCCTCGATAAATGGGCTATCTAACACTGAAAGAATTTTTCAAATCGGCCCAGTAGTTCCTGAGATTAGCGCAAACAAACAAACAAACAAACAAACTGTTTATCAGCTTTATAATGTAAATATAGATGAAGCGATCACCAAAACAATGGCTTATTCGGTTATGATTAAACTAAAATAACAAATGTTTAACACAGATTTCTGAATTATTGCGTGTGTGTGTGTGTTGGCGGTTTTTTTTTTCATTTGAGTCAGCTTGCTAGCTAGTCAGCCGCTAGCTGTTGACCTAATGGAACCTCACTCTGTTTCGCTACTACCAACTCTTATATACTTACACTAGCGACCCGCCCTCGCTTCGCTTCGGTTTATTTGAGTTTTCTATAACACACGTACATAAAACAAAATTTATTTTACATAAAAATCTTCCTCTTGAATCACTCTCTCTACTAAAAAAAACCGCATCAAAATCCGTTGCGCAGTTTTAAAGATCTAAGCAATTGCATACATAGGGACAGACAGCGGGAAGCGACTTTGTTTTATACTATGTAGTGATACATAGGTACGTCACGATCTTTAATTTGGTACCCAGCTTAGGTCCAAAGTCAATCTGACATTCTACAACCATAAGGTTGAGTTCTAAAAGATACAAATGACGTGACATCTCTAATGACATTGACGACTTCAAGCATATTTTTCTTGAAATGGGTCCCAAATTAACGATCGTGACCATACCGTCACGCTTTCACCCCAGAGTGGGGTAGGCAGAGTTAGTTCCCTATATTACCAACAACTCTAACAACTTGTTGTTAATCAAATAACCATATTCGCACAACAGGCTAAGATGTTTACCATGTGTATATTAGTGACAGGTTTCAAGCCCATCGCCTAACAATACTACAAGCCTTTAATCCCTTAGTCGTCTCTTACGACTTCCACAGGAAGACATGGAGTGGCACTATTCTAAGCCGGCAACCACACGGCAATTCTTAGCATAACTAAAATCCAAAGTAACCGTTTCAAAGGCAAATACATTTACCCAAGCAATTTACTCCGCTATAAGGAACGAATGTCCAATTCCTATGAAGTTCGCAGATTCTCCTTGACCTAGATCAAGAGAACAACCTTGAAAAGTCTAGTTTGCGTTTGCGCACATACTCGTTATGTTTGTGTAAAAGCGAGAATAGACTATTGAGACATACCCTCCTATTTATTCATACATACATACATACATTAAATCACGCCTGTTTCCCAGAGGGGTAGGCAGAGACCACTTCTTTCCATTTGATACGATCTTGACAAATTTCTTTCGCTTCTTCCACATTCATACATCGAGTCATGCACACACGTCGGTTTCGGGTACTTAAGATTCGGCCCTTTTCCAGTATTTCTCCGATTTGACTCGAAAAAGTACGCCTAGGGCGGCCCCTTCCGACCCGTCCACTCACTTTCGATCTTTCCAAATGACCGAACCATCGAAGCATGCCCTTTTCAAACTTAGTCACTACATCTTCTTTTATTCCACATTTCTCTCCGACTTTTTCATTCCTTACTCTATCAATCAGTTTCACACCACGCATATTCATAAATGCACAATAACTAAAATATGCTTAAAATACGCTTTGCCCTTATCTCTCATTGTGACATTTGCATCGGACAGAAAGTGACAGGGCGTCGGTGATACTGCAATACCTACAGCGTAACTAACAAATTCAATGAGTTGCAAAATGTGCCCTACTGACTTACTTGCTAAGGTGTATTTTGCTTCTTACTCGTATTTAATTTGTAAGCTATACGGTATGTGCAAAATGGGGTCACTAGTAGAATTACGGGATTGCAAAATGACCACATCCCTTGTAGCCTATATCTCAAAATGCCTCGACGGGCGACAGCCGTAAAGAACGAATGATATTTTTACTTCGTCGTACAGTCGGCCAAAGATGTGGTCTCCCACCCTACGGTTGGAGTTCATTTGCACCTCATGATACAAAAAGTTCGATTTTCCCTTGCAATAAATATGACAGTGACAAGTGTCAACCTTAGCGATAATTAGATCTCGCAGAAACTTTAGTCAAAACTGGAACCACTTTCATGGCCGAGCGTACTTATAAAAGAATTTATTTTTACTGCTATCAACGACGTCATTTAGCAGCGACCCGCTGGGAAAATCCAATTTGTACGAAAAATAGATTCTAACGATGAATGTGTTAAACGAAATATATTTTTTGTCTGTGCAAGCGACGCCATTTTCCTCGTAATTTTGTAATGAACGTCCAAATACCTACTAGTACTTACATTACTTATAAGCACTGTAAAACGTGCAGTTTATCCTTGTAAAGTTGTTATAGGAAGTCAGCACGATGAGGAAAAAGGTTTTAGATAAGCTTATAAGACCGAGTAGATGTTTCTGTGCACGCGGGCTCTATTTTACTTTGTAAAACCATATTGCTCTTGTATCGTTTTGTCAAGTAAATAAGATAAAAGATGTTTATTCAGTTGCGTATATGTTTATTCAGTATTCCCACTGCTGAGAAGCAGCGCCGAAAGAAACCCAAAAGTCATTCTTTTTAGGGTTCCGTACCAAAATGGTAAAAAAGGAACCCTAATGGTGAGACTTCGGTGTCCGTCTGTCTGTCTGTGTGTCACATCAGTTTTCTCAGAAACTATAGAAGTTATCAACTTGAGATTTGGCATAGTTATATAACTTGCTTGCCCGCATCTGTTTTTGGTAAGACAACCATGTTTTTTTTTACTAAATATTAGAAAATGGGTCTAGAATGGGGCGTTTAGTGAGGCTCGAGTATAGGTACCTACATCGGAATAAAATTATTTTATTAACGTAAATCTTGATCTTATATACATATGTACAGATGTAGTGAATAATCCTTTGCCATCGTTTTATGTCGGACTAGTTCGTATTTATCTAGCTTTGTCAATTAGCTTCAGTATATACCCATCAATAAGCCAACTGAGACAGCAAGATTAATATTAAGAGATATCCGACCAAAAACGATGGGAAAGGATTATTCACTTCACCTCCTTCTTAAATCACTCTATCTATTGATGTAAACCGCATTGAATTCCGTTGCATAGAGATAAAGATCTGTGTACGTACTCGTACCTACCTACAGAAGAAAAGACGGCGGAAAGTGTTTTTGTAAAGTTATGTAAAGAACGGTATTGGCTGAAAATCAGCGCTGTAGGTGTCTGTCGCCTCAGCATAATGCTGGGCCAGTGTCCGATTCGCTGCCGCGAGGACACTTACACCGTGCTGAGTACACCGTACTTTAAAAATCGAAGTTCGAAGTTACGTTAGCCCCCCATCCCCGTCACTGTCATTCAAGACTAAATCGAGAGAAAGGTAAAGAACTAACGGAACTTCGAACATGGATTTTCAAAGTAAGGCCTCTGTTTCTGTCACATTGTTTGTTATCTTATCTTTCATTTCTCTATTTGTGTGTCTTCTGTAGTGAATAAATGTATTTGTGCTTTTTCTTCTTCTAAAAATGATGGCGACGAGATTTAACGTTTTTGTGCAAGTGTTCTTAAATAATAAGCACAAATCACGTTTGTTACAAAAACACTCAAGAAATCATATTACAATACGAAATGCTAACAAAACGGTTTTAATCCGTTTTTTACCATGAAACGTGAAACACGATTCGTTCTGCCGATTTACATAGAAGCCCGGTAAAAAGAGTGATTGATGGTTCTAATTATAAGTTAGGCACGTATTAACTATACCTAATGCCGGCTCCACATGCTTGGCGTGTGCCACAAACACTGCGGGACGCAACTATATGTTAGAGTGAGTACGATGTATTTCCATCTCACTCTAACGTACCTATAGTTACATCCTGCAGTGTTTGCGGCAAACACCTAGCATGTGGAGCCGGCATAGAGCATCAAGATTACCGATGTTTTTTACTTTTATTTTATTATTTTCATTGTGTGCTTGGATAACTGTCAATAACTAAATCAAAAGCTTTAAAAACCCGACTGCATTATTTGATGTTTTTATCAACCCTGTTTATTATGTTACTATTTTCGTATGTATTTGAGATGGTCACTTTAAGCCCCTTTTTTTTGTTGATATAAATAATTGACATTTTGTCATTGTCGTAATTTAAATTTTAACAGTTTAGCAATCCTATGTCACTCGGGATGGTGAAAGGATTTTAACGATAACACACACATTTAAATCGGCTCAGACGTTTAGAAGTTATGGCGGAATAAATAATCGTCGATACATACATACATGAACCCTGAAAACATTACACTCCTTTTTTTGGGCAGTCGTGTAAAAAACTAATTACTGTTATGCGTGATTAGCTTAGCAAACAATAAGAATTCTTTACTCATTCATTCCATAAATGAATGAATGGATGAATAAAACACGAGGAACGACCGCAATGACTTGCAAATTCCATCGCTATGTGTTGATACAAGTATTCTAAACATCCATAAAGCTTATTGCTAATTTTAACATCAAAAAATTCGCGTAGAGCAATTTGGCAACAGAAAGCGTGTTCTAAAAATAATAATTTCCCAGCTATACTTAAAGTTTTGTTGGAGGGTGAATCAACTTTTTGTCGTTGTTATTCGGTCCCGTAACCCAGGAGACAACAGTGATAGAGTTTCTTAGACAATAGGTTATAATATACTCTACTAATATGCTTGGAAGAAAATCCATAAAATAATGGGCTTGTAAATGCCGCAATACCTGATGTTTGCTGGAGTTATATACTTTAAAATTGGGGGTTTAAAGAGTGACCCAGAAGACGTAACCATGGCAACGAGCTACAAAAAAAAGTTGATTGACCCTGGAGTCAAACTGTAAAGTATTTTTAAATCATGCGAACCGTTTTTCTACATACGTTAGTTTACCGCTGTCTAGTATCCATCGTACACTCCCAACACGGGATTGTTGAACCACGTATTTTGGCCGTGTATTACAGTCTTTTGGGTTTAGTCGGTTATACCCGTATATCTAGACAAGGAAAGTCGCAGGAAAGTATTCCATCTTTGTCATCGTGTTTGCGAGAAATGCCATTTAAGTTCAGTTGATTTAATGTTACATTTTCATGCAATTTTAACAGTTGGCTAACCCGAATAAACAAGCCTACAAACCTGACAATAGAGTGATTCCACACAAAGCCAACCAATAACAAGAATAAAAACAGTAACCTATCATCAGCGAAAAATTCGTGATTGGTCATACGACATCGGGAAAACTCGGAATCCACGACTTTATCCGAACGTTGTTGACGAGTGTAATAATTAAATAAATTATCGATGTTCTGTCAGATTACTTTTGACAGCTGATTTGATGGAACTAACGAGTGACAAAGGTGGAATACTCTTTCTGTTACACGAAAATAGATTTGTCACCATTAATAAATAATAATAATAATATCAGGGGACTATGTCACACCAATTGACCTAGTCCCAAACTAAGCTCTAGGCTTGTACTATGGGTACTAGACAACGATATAAATACTTATATAGAGAAATATATACTTAAATACATAGAAAACATCCATGACTCAGGAACAAATATTCGCGCTCATCACACAAATATCTGCCCTTACCGGGATTTGAACCCAGGACCGCTAGCTTCGTAGGCAGGGTCACTACCCACTAGGCCAGCGCGTCGTCAATAATTATCAGTACCGTGGTTGCCGGGTAAGAATAGTGCCACTCTATGTCCTCCCGTGGATGTCGTAAGAGACGACTAAGGCCCTGTTGTTTGATCAGTAGTTAAACTAACTAATTGTTAAAATTTGAAAAAGGAATCGAAAATTTGAAGGAATCTCAAGGAAATGTGTCAAATTTTCAATTCCTTTTTCGAATTTTAACAATTAGTTAGTTTAACTACTTATCAAACAACAGGCCCTAAGGGAATAAAGGCTTGTAGTAGGTACTGTTAGGCGATGGGCTTGCAACCTGTCACTAATACACTGGTAAACATCTTAGCCTAATTGTGTAAAAGGTTACAGAATTATTTACAAGTTTTTAGAGTTGTTAGTAATTCTGTAGCTCTGCCTACCCCACTCTGGGAATAAAGGCGTGAGTTTATATGTAATATGTATGTAATTTTCAAGTTTATTTACAAATTAAATATTATCATAAATGTGTGAACAGAGCCAACATTGTAAAACCATTTAGGCTGCGTTTCCACCAGAGCTGTGTGAGGATGCGTTGCGAGTAGGGTTGCCAGATTTTTTTCTGAGATATATAGTATTTGGCGGTTTGAAGGCTTTAAAAATAAAGTATACACTGAAAAAAAAAGTTTTTTTAATATTTTACTCACTTTTTTATGAGTACGTTCGGAAATGTTTACGTAAACCCTAATTTTAACGTCAACTTGTGATCTTTGAATTTCAGTTTAAAATATAGTATTTTAGCATACTTTATGTGTTTCGTTTATAATAAAGTATAGAGAGGCAAAATAAAGTATAATACTATATATTATAGTATGTCTGGCAACCCTAGTTGCGAGGGATGTGTGATGATGATGAGCAAAGATCGGAATAGGTAGAGCTAATTTGCCTAAACTGTATGCACCTTCATTCAACAATGTATTCAAATTTCGCTCACGCATGAATGAATGAATGAATTAGCTCTACCTATTCCGATCTCTGGTCATGAACCAATAGAAACACTTCATTTATCTGTTCTCGCTTAGCTTAGCTCTGGTAGAAACAGCTCAGCGGAGCGAGGTTTTTGTACATACAAAAGAAGGGAAAGATGTGTTGCGAGGGATGTGTTGCGAGGCGGCGTCTGGCTCCGCTCCCGCCTCACCGCACCCCACCCGCTTATTTAAAAAGAGCCCGCTACACATCCTCGCTACGCATCTTGTTAGGTACCGCTCAGCTACTTCGCACATCTTTGGTGGAAACATTCACACCGTTACACCTCCTCGTTACACAGCCTCGCACCGCTTAGTTACCTCTCACATCTCTGGTGGAAACGCAGCCTTAAATTAATTTGCACGTCATAATACATCAAGTTCGATTTTCCCTTGCAATAATATTATGATAGTGACAAGTGTCAACCTAAGCGATAATCAGATCTCACAGAAACTTTTGTCAAAACTGGTAGACTGGATAGGTTTCTTGGTCGACCGTACTTCTGTTTTGTTCGATGTTTTACTGGTTTATTTATACTTTGCTATTTAAAGGCCGGTGCGCACCTGCCATTCCTTAGGTGTTGCGGGTGTTTATGGGTCACGATGATCACTTACCATCAGAGGGCCCAGACAAGATGCATTACGCTAACTATCGTTTCTATTCAAAATATCAAATCAAATATCAGGGGACAATGTCACACCAATTGACCTAGTCCCAAACTAAGCTCAAGGCTACTAGACAACGATATAAATACTTATATAGAGAAATACGAGTATATACTTAAATACATAGAAAACATCCATGACTCAGGAACAAATATTCGCGCTCATCACACTAATATCTGCCTTTACCGGGATTTGAACCCAGGACCGCTAGCTTCGTAGGCAGGGTCACTACCAACTACACCAGCGCGTCATCATGCGCGTTTTTAAACCAATCGCGTCACTGGCACATCACGTGACTTTTCGTAAGATCACGTCATCTACCAGTGACGCGATTGGTTTAAAAACTAAATGAAGAGAAACGCTAGCTAGCATAGTACATACATCTTGTCTGGGCCCTCAGGTGACTCGTTTGATCGTCTGCCTTCTTTTTCTCATAAAAAAATCGATCACGGATTTAGCCTAGCTAGTGATTCTGTCTACGAGCAAGACGTCCCGGGTTCGATTCGCGTGACAAAATATTTGTGTGACAAAGTATTTTTTTCTGTGTTTATTGTTGCCTAGTACAATGGGATTAAGTCAATTTGCGAACGATCGTCCTTTCGATATTTTATGATTATTATATCTACATAAGAGACCTCTTACGGAAGCTGTGCTGTTACCACATCTTTACATAGTAATGTCAGACCCACCAATTCAAACCCCCTAGCCATACCCCTGGGGGTAGGGTGGGACTGAACCGTGCCACCGTAGTGCTGTGCACTTTATGAGTTGATAAACATCAAACTCCAATATGTCCTTGAAATTTGGTATACGAATTAAAACAAGGACCAGCTTTCAGGTTTGGTTTTTCCACATCGACCAACTAAACGGATCAACTGACCAAATGTTATACTTCAAAATCGAATTTAACAGAGTCAACGGATCTCCGCTATCGCGGAGCTCCTATTCCTGAGTATTTTGGCCATTGGGGCCGGCTGAAAATCTAACATAACCTAAACCTACCTCATATTTATGATAGAAAGTAGAAGTACTCGTTAATTTAATAGCCCATATGACAAAGTATAAATACTAATATACCTAATATCAAATTCCATCACTACTGCAGTGGTATGGTTCAGTCCCATCCTACCCAGGGGTATGCCTAAGGGGAATGGTGGGTCTGCCCCCTATAAAACAAAGCTTCCCGCCGTCTGTCCCTCTGTATGTACAGTCACGAGATTTAATTTGGTACCCACCTTAGGTCCAAAGTCAATCTGACATTCTACAACAATAAGATTGAGTTTCCTAAAAGTTACAAATGACTTGACATCTCTAGACGACTCCAAGCATATTTTTCTTGAAATGGGTCCCAAATTAACGCTCGTGACCGTACGATTAGAGGGTCCATATTGGCTCATATAAAATTGGTCTTTCGATTTTTTATACAAATAACGATTTGTGACTATACGCATCATTACATTACTCCGAAAAATTTTGCTCATACTTTTTTGTTTATACTTTTTTAAGTCATAATTATCGCAACTCATAATGCATTTTTTCCAAAAAACGGTTACTTTTTTTAGATTTTTATAAATCTAACCTAACCTAACCTAATTTTATCTACACGTAACATATTTAAGACATTCTGAAAAGTGTACAGTTCCATGAGTATTGGCGTTATAAGTTCAGATGATTATAAATTCCGATCATAAGTATTAAACAAAAAATATAAGAGTATGAAGAGTGATCATTAGGTTCTAAAATAATATGAGATACATTTTCGGAGTTCCAATAATCTAATTTGCAATTTTATATGAACTTTGGCGCACCCACGCCACGATTAGATCTTTCAAACTACGCAACGGAATTAAATGCGGTTTTCGTCAATAGATAGAGTGATTCGGGAGGAAGGTTTTTAAGTAATGAAATTGTAGTTTATTATACATAAGAAAGTAAAAAACGCAAATACGTTCGTTGCAAAGACAGCACCAAATAACTTTAAATAGAAAGTTAACGTCAACTTGTTTATTACTTACCTCTGCTCTTTTACAATCCTAAACTTTCTCCCCGTGTATATGACGAAGCCACACAACGAGAACACCATTGTTATAATTAAAATAATGTATTAAACGGTAACAGTCTGCGTCCACAGACACAATAACAACCACTGAACACGTAAGTTACAAATATCTAGATATCAACTGCCCTTTGAACCGTTAGGTCCTTATGATTGATTACTCGGTAAACAAATAATCAATCATTTTGTATTGAGATGCATATGTTGCTGATATTGTTCGTTTTAGGACTTTTTTTATATGGCCAGGTGTGTTTTTTAGGGTTCCGCAGTCAAACTACGAACCCTTATAGTTTCACCATGTCCGTCCGTCCGCAGCCTAGCTCAGAGACTCTTATTGTTAGTACTCGAAAGCCGTAATTTGGCATGAATATACATATTAGTTACGTCAACAAAGTGGTATAATTAAATGTTGAAAAAAATATTTTTAGTGTACCTCCCGTACACGTAATGTGGGGTGTCGTTGGATAGGTCTTTTAAAAATATTGCGGGTTTGTGATAAAAAAAAATCGATTAACGGATCCGTCTATGAAATTAAAAGCGCTAATTTTTGTTACAGTCAAGTGTCCCCCCCCCCCCTTCCTACAACCAAAACTACAAATACTAAAAATCTGAAAAATATCTTAATTGAAAGCGCAATGAATTTATTTTAGGAGTTGCTGTGGCCACCCTGAGTCTCCATCATCAGACCAGCTCGATGGTACTATATTATTGTATTTTCATCAGAACTAAAGACGTATTCAAGTTTTCAGCTTCATCGGAAACCGGGAAATGGGTCAAAATTGACTCTTCCTTGCATAACTTACATACCACAGACCACTTACCCTATAGACTCCGCTTCGGAACAGTTTGTCTATAGTATCTCATTAAGCCAAAATGGCGGGGCGCGGGGGGCGGAAAGTGCACCGTGATTGGCTAGTTCAAAGTCAACGAATAATCAAGTGTGCGCGTCGTGGTGCGCGCCAATAGAACGATGGCAACCAATTAGTGTTCTGTGAGCATAAGCATGGCTTACGGGGGCGCCTTTGTATGCGGAGTCTATAGGGTAAGTGGTCTGTGTTACATACATACATTGCAAGTTAAATAAAAGCTTGTAAAAAGAAGACATTTTATCCCTCTCAGCATTGTGCCGCAGTAAAACCGCGAAATGCCCCTATGATAGTAATTTCCCCGGTTGCCTTATCCCCACACCCGTAACACAACAATGCGAACGCTGCTGCTTGGCGGTAGGTTAAAGGATGAGTACGTTGGGTGTGTGAACTATGCAAAGTTGACATTTGCTTAACTCTAGCTTAAGTACTTGACTTAGGTTATCTGATAACAGTGATAAGTACAAACATGATACCGACAAAGTATAAAAAGATTAATAAAACATATTTACATAATAAATACTGCCCTTGTACGGAGAAAAGGCACAAGTGTAATAAATTCATAGAAGCATATACTTACTTAAAACTCTCAAGGGTTATAACAAAGTTGTGATTGCAACATTTCAATCAAAGAGTATGCAATCAGTAGGGAAGGTGAAAAAGAGGGAAGGCCTTTGCCCTACAGAGAGAGACATTACCTAACACAGACTAAAAAAAGTTATATTAATATATCATGGTAGTATGGATGGACTAGACGTTCTTCAGAACGCCATATTATACATTTCGGTAACATTTCGGTACCAGTTAGTCAAAGCACTAATTACCAGTAAATACCAGGTCTAGGTCATACAAGCCGTAATCACACAGTATCATATTGCTTTAGGTCTAATGCAGGGGTCGGCAACGTTCGGCTCGCGAGCCACGTGCGGCTCTTTGGTTGTGAAGCTGCGGCTTCCTTTCAAAAAACTTTATTTATGCAAGTACTATTTATTGCTGGCAAGAAAAAAAATGTTTTTTAAATAAGTACTTTGAAATGTTATAAATTGTAATTTTTGACTTTTCCGACTGAAAAGGTTCCTAACCCCTAGACTACAGTGTTTATCACTTTTGGACCTTAAACTCGTTTAATTAAAGTTAAAAACAACCTCATCATTCAGCGACTGTATTTTGCAGCATAAATAGATTGAACTTTGCTATAGAGGTATTTTAAGGGTCTTTAGCTCTGTATCAAAAACAAACAAAATAATGGTGCAACCCCATCCATTCGTCTGTTTGTCTGTCCGTTTGTCACAGCGGTATACCTCATTAATAGTTAATAACAATACACGTTAAAAGAATATCGTTTTGCCCTGTAGCATAGAGGCCCGCTGTCGTGTTCACCTATTCAAAACATTTTCATAGATTTTTTCAGTGTTTAGCTATCATAGAATGCAACTTGGTTAGGTTAGGTTAGGTTAGCTGTGGCTGTAATACGGTATGAACACGTTAAGACACATACAGTCACGAGATTAAACTTGGTACCCACCTTAGGTCCAAACTCAATCTGACATTCTACAACAATAACGTTGAGTTTTCTAAAAGTTACAAATGACTTGACATCTCTAATGACATTGACGACTTCAAGCTTATTTTTCTTGAAATGGGTCCCAAATTAACGCTCTTGACCGTACTTAAGGTGCGACCTCAACGCTGTTTAAAATACGAAGGCGGTACGGAATCGCAGTGACGCATCGTACCCGTACCGTTTTTATCGCATGCTCCACACCGCTGCTTAAAACACGGAGACGGTACGGACTGTACGGAAGTATTCCAGTAACGTACCGTAAATGTCAAGGTAAAGTCGTGACGTTTACGGCACGGCACGGCGATTTCGTATTTTGAGCAGCGGTGTGGAGGGCATGCGATAAAAACGGTACGGTTACGAAGCGTCACTGCGATTCCGTACCGTCTCCGTATTTTAAGCAGCGGTGGGATCGCACCTTTATAACGCTAAGAAAGCGATTTTAGAAAATCGACACTGTGTCCCGCGACAAGATACATAACGAGATCGTTATCGTTATCGAAAATTAATAGGATTAACGTAAGCTGCCGGACGGTCGCGTCGAGTCGAGTGCTTATGTCAATTTTAACATATTGTCAATTTTCGACAAACGTTTACGTTCGCGTTAAGTCGATGACTGTGACAGCTCATTTAAACACTTGTTACACTTATATATCTCTATAACTTTACATTAACACTACATCATCGGTAAAAACCAAGCGACGCCGTTCAAGAATTTAAATAATTAATCGCCTAATTTTAAACACAACGCTTGTTACTTGTTAGTACCTACAGTAAGTGATTGAAATTACGAAATGTCACAATCATCATTCTAGAATAATCCGAGTTAGGGCCTATCGAGTCGAACGCTTATGTCAACTATAGATTTCGAAAGGATAGATAACAGAAACTACCTTGACCAGGCCTATACCTAAGTACAGTCTATTAGAGATATAATATAGGGCATAAATCATGACATTTTAAATTTCACCCTCCGACCTGTGAAAACGATCATAAAGATTTATGACCGATGCTATCAATGCTATCGGATGGACAACAAGGGGCCGTCTCTCCTTGTTATTACAAACTCAAACCACAGTCCCATTGATATAGAATATAGATACTGGTAAATGAAATATACGATCTTAAAAATTATATGTAACTACTAGCGACCGTCCCTCGCTTCGCTTCGGTTTATGTGAGTATGATATACAGGGTGTTTGGCAGTCGGGTGTAGGGGTTTTAAGGGATGATAGTAAGGGTCATTCTGAACATTTTTGACCACATTTACTATTATGCTAAGTTTCACGGTTTCCGAGATATTGATCATTTTAATAGGATTTTTTGTCATTTTTCCTTATGTCCGTGATACGAAAAACCCCTTAATTCAACTATTAATTTAAAAAAAAAACAGTGTTATCTTGCATGACTTGAATCACTATGAAATAAGGAAGTTTTAAAGCTACATGCCATTTTTTTTTCCTTACAACTTTTTGAGTAACCTCACAAAATTGGTTTTTCCATACATGGTGAAAAACAAACGCGGGGTTCTCTTAGTATGGAGAAAAGTAACTCTTGCGCGTTTACTCAAAAAGTTGTAAAGAAAAAAAAATGGCATTTAGCTTTAAAACTTCCTTATTTCATAGTGATTCAAGTCATGCAAGATAACACTGTTTTTTTTTTTAATTAATACTTGAATTAAGGGGTTTTTCGTATCACGGACATAAGGAAAAATGACAAAAAATCCTATTAAAATGATCAATATCTCGGAAACCGTGAAACAGCATAATAGTAAATGTGGTCAAAAATGTTCAGAATGACCCTTACTATCATCCCTTAAAACCCCTACACCCGACTGCCAAACACCCTGTATAGCCTACTAGCGTCTGCCCGCGACTCCGTCCGCGTGGAACTCGTTTATATCGTAGCTCCATACAAATTTTCACTATCGTTTATCCTTTCCCAGGATTCAAACTATCTTTGCACCAAATTTCACCTAAATCGGTTCAGCGGTTTAAGCGTGAAGAGGTAACAGACAGACAGACACACTTTCGCATTTATACTATTTTTTCCTGAAATTCGCGCGTTCAAGCAAACAAACACATAAACAAACAAATAAACTGATGCGTATTTAGAGGTCCTATTTTAAATAAGTATATAAAAATCACCCGTGGCCGCTGAAAAAAAAGACAATTTTCTTCATACAAACCCAATGCTCAGTCCGTTTATCCGTTCTGGGGTGATTTAGTAACAAACATTCAAACTGTCGCATTTATAATATTATTTAAATATTTATTTATTTAAGCTTCTTTGTAAAAAAAACGATAAAGTACAAATGGCGGACTTAATGCCCAATGGCATTCTCTACCAGTCAACCAGTAGGCAAAACAGAAAAAAAAACTAAGGTCGATGCGAAGAAAAAAGCGTTGAAGAAAAACTGTTTCAATAAAATACAAGATACGGGTGTATAAAAATAATAATTATACTTATAATAATAATAATATTAAGTAAGATTAGTCGCAATTATAATACTTTTACTTACCTATTAAGTTTTACTATTAAATATTCCCAAATTTACGCAAAACGTTTTTAATCGGAATGAGTAATTTTATCTTGTTGGGCAATGCGCAATCACCAGAGTCACCAATGACTCGTCAATATTGGCCTCGAGGCCACCGCATGTTTCGCTTTATTGTCCGTATAAATAAATGTTATGAAATTGTTAGGCAATAATAATACATAAAGCTTAAGACTGCGCCGAGCGTACGCCGGACGTACAGTGGCGCCCTCATTACTATTATTGTGTTTTCTAAATAAACTAAAGTATTTTCTTAAAATTGGTCGGTAGATTTTTGTACTACAAATGAAAAAACCACTTATAGGGTATATCACATAGTTTAATAACCATTCACCTTGGAGTTATCAACTTAACGGAAAAAAGTGGCCACCTTTTCCCGTTAAGCTGATTACTCAAAGGGTAATTGTTATTAAAGTTTGTTACGTATCCCATAAATTGTGTTTTTACTTGCGCTACAAAAACATTTCGTCTGATTGCAAGGACATTCTTTAGTTAATTACAAAACACAATAATAGTAATGAGGGCGCCACTGGACGCTCGACGTTTGCTCGGTGCTGTCTTAACTAGGTTTCATTCAAATCGGTTAAGCCTTTGAAGAGAGATCAGCTCTGGAAGAAGGGGTCATCTTTAGAAGTACGAGTATTTTGGTGTTTTTTTATATGTACTAGGTATCTCAAGCCACGTTTTAAGGAGAACAAGTCATATAACTGCTAAGGAAGCTCCGTTCAAAGAACTGAACTACAACATACATTCATTATAATCGAGTAAAAATGCTGCAGTCAAATTATTATTTTATAGATAATGCGGTTGTTACACTATTTTTCAAATCCGCCTTTCACCGGTTTTAACCAAATCTTTTTAATAAGACTCGTATTACGGCATTATTTTAACTTATCTATGCAAATATTTCCGTAAAGAATTCCAGCAAACAAAATTTGCTTCAGACTTGTTTATTGCTCTACATCTCTCTCTCTAACTAGACTTAAATGACAGAGAAACACTGAGCGATAAGCGAGCCGAGCTGTACTAGTAGTTCTGGCCCAAGATCGGGTCATCCATCGTTGAAAATTATCGCTATTATCACTTCAGTCGTAATATTTAGTGCTAAGTGTATTCGGTGACTTGTTGATTTTTATCTCTAACTAGTGACATTTTATATAGCGTTTTCAGTTTGTAATTTTGGTATTTATGACAAAATAAATAGTCCTTTGTTGCACAAAAGAAAGTCGAAGTGTATCCGAAAGGGCCCATCTGTAAGATACGACAAGATAAGCAGTTAACATAACGCAAATGACTATAAACAATAGACAAAAAGAATCAGATCATTTAGTGCTATACAGTGTGTAAATGGTATACGGGCGTTCCTTTTAACTGTGGTTAGTATAACCCCTACTGAGCACATTTAGGCAGCTTTTGTTAAAATTAAATTTAAAAAAAAAACCATACAAAATAATTTAACACGCAATGTATAACGAAAAATTGCAATTAATTAAACATTACGTACTTACCTGACAGATGGACTTCGATGTACATTGCGGGTCGATAGTATGTTCAAAAATTTATACCGGTGTATACGTTAGCGTAATCAAAATAATTATTTCTGTTAATAATTAGTAGATAAGTAGAGTCTTAATCTATGTCCAGTTTTAATAAACGCCCGTATACCATTTACACACTGTATAAGAACGAAATGACGATATGTATAATTACAAAATGTTATTACAATCTAAGACGCAGGGGGGTTAATCACTGAAGAGATATTCCGTTTGACTGTACCACCCAGTATCCTTAACGTGAGTTACAATTACCGTACTCGCTAGCGAGACGAAGCTCTGTCCCTCGCAGACTTCGCAAGTATTCTTATAGAGTACAAGGCATTCGACTCGCTAGCGAGTACGGTAATTGTAAATCATGGTAAGAGTACTGTCCCTCGCATTCTTCAAGAATACTGCGACGGCTGCGCGTTCCCGCTGTTCACTGACACCGCGCAAAGTCGGAGCTGGACTGCAAAGCTGTGCCTTGAACTTGGCAAAGCATACTCATAGCTATAACAACGCCCTAGAGCTTGTACGTCGGCGCTCTGTCTATACAAACAAGGTCATCTTAAACTATGATAGGGCACGTGGGCACTCAAGAATTTGGGGCCCTTTTATGCCCGCCTTCCGCTGCGAGCGGAGTACGCCCCGAACCATAAAATAGATATTATGAAACCGCGATTAGTTTGGGATTGGAATAGCTGTCAATTCATATGCACTTTGACGTAAGTATATGGTAAAACTGTCACCTCTAATCCCTTTCTAATCGCGGCTAGATAATAGGTACAGCAGTCAATCACTGGTACTTATGTGCTTCACTTTTCATACCTACGCTCGGCGGTCGCTCTAGGGTTGTTAACTATAAAACTATCGTGGTAGTGGCACTCATATCTAGTTGTTTGTTTTGTTGAGAATTAAACGGAAATAATGGAAATATTAATTAATAATAACTACTTAAAATATTTTAATTTTATGTTATCAATTTGTCACAGAAAATATCGAAAATCCCTAATAACTTCTAAACGGACCCTAGTTACACAATTTCCATTGCCCTATCCGTTTTGGACCTAAACCTATCAAATTACACTACAAACCACTTTATATAGTAACTTTATTTTGTTGCTCCATTATTGCAAGAAAAAGTTCATAGACACGAGTCTCAAGCGGACGGCATTCGCGCTCGCACTGGTTCCAACCGGTCCGAGATATCGTGTCCGTGAGCAGTGTATATGTGTGCGTTGCTCGAGTGCACTTTGTATGTAGATTGACTTCTGTACCTATATTTTTTGTGCCCGAACGGACTCCGGTTGGCTTACAACGATGTCTCTGCAAGAGGCTTGCTCGTGGTGGGAACTCTTGAACTCACCGTTGTAATCTAAATACGGGGGGCTCGCTCCGCTCGCAGTGGAAGGTCGGCATTAAAAAGTATAGATTTTTAAAATTTTTTTTTAATCTCTTGGGAGAAATCGTTGGTCGTTCGGGGCCCCCTGAGGATATACAAAAACTACATAATTACACAACGAAAAGGGGTTTTAAAAAGCCGGTTAGACTAGCCACAAGACTCATAACTCATAAGACTGTAGAGAGCGTTAGGGAGAAGTACTATTTTCTATGAACTATTGCATCTTTAATGTATTGCTATTGCTGACATTGTCTACAAATATGGTCTTTTTGGTGAAAACCTGAGGTCTATATTATTCAAAGTGATTGACAGTGACATGCCAGCATTTCCGCTACAAACTTATAATAAACCGCCATAAATAAAAATGAAGAAAAGCTTATCATTTTCGATTTAGTCGGAATATGCAATTAATTTCAGGTAATTAATTTAAAAAAATTGACGTCGTCTAATTCTAATGTTCCTATTAATTTTCTTTAAAAGTTCTGAAATTACTAGTCGCAAACCTACTGACAGATGTCAAACCATCAATCTACAAAAACGCAAAAAGAATCTTTCGTATGGCCACAAAATAAAGATCTATTTCTATCTATCTTTCATATGGAACCATTGGAACATCCTTCTTTTCGATTGTCGCCAAGATCAACGTGGCAGAACTGGGGAAAAGAAGAGACTAAGACGAGTACAACCTACTCAAACATTGACGTATGTGGGATTTTTTCGAAGCTTTTGGACGACAAGGTGGACAGGGCGTTGAGACGGCGGGGGTCCTACAATGACTATGGAGCAGTGCGAGGAGTCCTACCGCCGCTGGCTCGACCGCAAGCGCAAAAAGGAAGACCGCCTGCGGGTCAGACAGATGCTGGTCCTCTACCAGGACGCCCCGTTCACCGAGCAGAGGCGAGCGCGCCGCAATTGCGTCAAAGAGAGCAAGGAGGCCGACTGTATACAGCAGGAAGAGGAAGATATGAAAGGTATATTGCCGTTATAGTAAATTCCATTAGTAGTTTGTGACTGGTGCATAAAGCGAGGGATTAGTACAAGAGTGGTTTTATGAAACGATAGGCTAGTTGCATAATAAGATCACAAGAGTGTTTTAATGCCTGATTATGTGTACAGTCGCATACATAACCTGATCTACATGCATATAATAAGTTTTCTACAATATGTGAGAAACCTGTATTAACTTTTTTCCTGCATGACAATGTACCTGTATCTTAATATTAAGGTGCAAACCACATCGATAAGTTCGATAACCGATGCTTTACTGACATGCAATACTTTAATATTCATATTAAAATACAACCACTGATACAGGTTTCTAATATAGGCCATTTCTACGTATGCATGTATGTATGTATGATTTGCTTACCGTTTCGTAATATGTTAAAGGGAAGTTATGATTTGTATGTAGATAAACTCTATTGTTAACTACATAAAGTTAAAAATGGTTCGTGTTAGCAGTATAGTCACCACCATAAGTAGATACACACTTAACAGCCACGTATGCGAGCTACTCACACATCTGCCGCAGGTTAGTTGACCTTTCATTTCAGGCAAGTACTGGTTACATACAGGTTACATTAGCTGCCGTCCTTTTTACAGTTTAGATACGCCAGCAACTGTCAGCCGCGCTATGGCAAAGAGTTCTCTCCAAACCCTTAAATGTATGGTAGCATATAATAATAGAACACGTTTTGGATACTATTGATCACCGTGAGAAAAAATAAGTAACTTAGCGAGACCAAACGAGAAACTTCGTATAAACAAAATTGCATCGTTATTCGAAGTATTATTTGGGTATTCCTGACCCACCATACAAAATGTGACCTAGCAATTATGTTCGTCCGTTTTGGCAGGTTGTAATGCATCGCTTCTCCAAACAGTTCTTATTTTGCAGTGAAGAAAAAGTGCGAAGAGTTCAATGTGGCTTATGCAGCGTTCGAAGACAAGCGCAGGCGCCTGGAGGGGGACCTCGCTTACCGCAGATGGCTGTGCAGCAAGAACGAGCCCCCAACCGTACCGTTTACTTCAGGAGAGCTTAGTAAGTACACTATATGTTATACTAGCATACTAGCCTACCAATTGCATCTTGCATCAACTGTTTGTCAATCTACCAAGATTGCCCGTGCCGCTCAGCCAAGGCGAGCTGAGAACACTTTACTAGCTTACTGTTTGTCTACTAGCCATCGAAGAAAGAGGCAACCGTTGATTCCTAGCGATTGCAGCAACTGTTTGCCGCACTAGCTAGAACAGACATTTGCCCGTGGCGCTCAACTACGTCAAGCTTAGTGGATACATTGTTTACTAGCTTACTGTTTGTCTACTAGTCATCAAAGAGAGATACCTAGGATACATTGCGCTTGCAGCAACGGTTTGCCGCACTTGCAAAAACAGACATTTGCCCGTGCCGCTCAACCACGGCAAGCTGAGTGAATACATTGTTTACTAGCTTACTGTTTGTCTACTAGCCAACAAAGAGATACCTAGGATATATTGCGCTTGCAGGAACTGTTCGCCGCGCTAACAAGAACAGAAATGTGCCCGTGCCGCTCAACCAAGGCGAACTTAGTGAGTACACTGTTTGTTAACTAATCTACTGTTTGTCTACTAGCCATCAAAGAGAGATACGTAAGATACCTAGCGCTTGCAGCAACTGTTTGCCGCACTAGCAAGAACAAACCTTTGCCAGTGCCGCTCCATAACAGACATAAGCGCAAAAACCTAGTGCTTGCAGCAACAGCAATAAGTACAAAGCTAGTTTACTGGTGCATTCTTTGTCTCCTAGCCTTCAAAGAGAGATAAGACGTCCCTTCAAGTAATGGGTTGTGGTGGTAGGAACAAACCTCCACCTGTACACTCGAGTTCATACATATGTGTACACTTTAGTACCTTGTAACTTTAATCGCTGTGACAATTCGTATATGGCAGTTTAAACCATGACATTATATAGACAAGGTACTAAAGTGCACCTAACTACCTTTAATCCGGAGTAAGATTAATGTTTGCAATCTAACCTACTCCTCTACCAGGGCCGGACCGTGAGGTTAGGGGGCCCTTGGTTAACTTAGCTGGGGGGCCCCTTGTATCCACAGGGCTCTGGGCTGAAGCCCTATGATAGATCCGGCCCTGTCCTCTACTACCGGGTGGATAGTTAAACCTCCCACAAACGCCATAATAATCGGTTAGGTGTCCGCATCTAGGAGACTCCGGCCTTATGTAGCTAGCGCGACTAATCAGTTCTTCTTCTTTGTAATAGAGAAGGCAGAAAAGGGTAACCGAGCGAAGAACACCTTGGCAAGATTTGTCTTCAGTCCACTCGTGGAGGCCAAATCGAGGTGAGTGTTATAAAACAAAATAATATTAGTTTCATTTCGTGAAAACCGTGCTTTGCAAAAACCGATAGTGCCCATTTTTTGCAACAGGGTGTAGAAAGATTCCCCAAAGTAATTAATTTTGCGTAGCAAACTTTCCATTCATATTTTTCCCCATTTTATTTTTTCTCCAAATAATAACGTAGAAATTAGAAAAAAAATGATTGGAGAAAAACTATTCCCCAAACTTGTTTATTTCATTCGCAATTTTTCCCATTTCATGGATGAAGTCCTCGCGCGATGCGGCCCAGGCTTGAGCGACTACGCGACGTACGTGATCCCCGTCTCCGGGCAGGCAGTCCCCGAAATCTCCGAAACATCCAAAATCCCCGACGTGTCCTAAGTCCCCGACGTACCCTAAGTCCCCGAAATATCCGAAATATCCGAAGTCCACGACGTGTCTTAAGTCCCCGACGTACCCTAAGTCCCCGAAATATCCGAAATATCCGAAGTCCCAAACGTACCCTAAGTCCCCGATATCTCCGACGTCCGCTAAGTCCCCGACGTCCCGTAAGTCCCCGACGTCCCCGACGTCCCGGAAGTCCCTACCCTGTACGCGAAGTCTCACCGCTAACCCGTAGACTATTAGATATTGTACGTTCAGACTACGCTGCGTCTTAAAAAAAGGTGTGTCTATACGAGTATACTCAAAATTCATTTTATTAAAGTATCGAAATACTACAGTCATTGGGTAGTTTTACCTGGAAAGATTTAGGGGAGTTTTGAAAATTGGTGATTTTCATAGATTTTGATGTGCTATCACCGAATTTCGTACGTACGTATGAACGCCGCAAAGTGTATAGACTAGGAGGTCACAACGAAACTAGGAACGATTTCCGAAATGGATTATGCTAGTCTGGCAGGATAGAGGGCAACTCCCTGACTCCAAATATGTCGGTCTGCCTGCGCACAGTGGTCGCATTAGATATATAAGACATAAGTACAACTAGTACTTACTTTATGTACAAGGTTCAGCCATTTCCGTTATCGTTTTTTTTTTTGGTTACAATAAACCATCTTTGAAAGGTCGTAGCACAATAACGCAACCAAAACTTTGGTCAGTTTTTGCATATTTGACATGAGTACAACTAATACTTACTTTATGTACAACATTCAGCCATTTCCCTGATCGTTATTTTTTGGAAACGATAACACGTTTTTCACCCGCTATATTAAGATAACGCGACCACTGTGCGCAGGCAGACCGACATATTTGGAATCAGGGAGTTGCCCTCTATCCTGCCAGACTACATAATCCATTTCCGTTGTCGTTACCAAATTCGTTGTGACCTCCCGTAATAGTACTCCAACAAGCGTTTTGGTCATTACTCGTTCTGTTAGATGAAACATAGTTCACATTGTGATACCATCACTAATGTATTTTGTATTGAAATTGGAATAATTCTGATTCTATGAACCCTGTATACATGTGTGGGGTATCAAATGAACGGAAATTAAATGTTCTATAATGCTATAATACATAACATTAGCTGAGTAGTACAGTCACGAACACATTTTAAATTATATAAAAAAAAATCTATACAATCTCACTATTTTCGTTTACAGCCTCGGAACTAAACTTATTTATTTATTTAATTTACATACGAAATATAAATTAACGAAAACAATCAGATTGATAAAAAACATAATAATATGATAACGGATTATTTAAACCGAAGGAATGCACAGTGCACACAACCTTCCATCCACTGGCAAATACATCACAATCAGGGGCAGACCCTACAAGCTTGTTCACCAAATGCAAGGCGTGAACCAGTGGCGACTTGGTGTGAGCCAGAGTGCGCGCTGCCAGCAGGCAACGTGGACTGAAGTCAAATTTTGTCATCGAAGGGACGAAAAGACCTGCATAACTAGTTCCAGACAGTCGGAATCGCCTCGAAATATATCGCTAGCAAGTCAGGCAGTCCCTAATTACGTCTCACCTCAAGAGAGTTAAAACTTAAGACGCCAAGCGAAAATTTCGTAGGGTACAAAAAGGGTATTGTATATGGCAGACATAACGACAGATTTATCAGCTATCTAATAGAAGAAACCAAAATGAAAAATGTTTTAGTTACGCTAGTTTCAAGCGAGAAAAGAGACGGGGGAATCACAATATTGTAACTTAATAAAACTAACAAATAACTGCAGTAACGAAAGTATTTAGTATGAATACAAATAAAAATGAAAAATGACAATAATCACTTTGCGGCGTTCGTACGCCAAAACTATTGAATTATGAAAAAAAGGTTAATACTTACGTACATTGTAGGCAAGTCTCTAGTTTCCTTTTAAATCTAACCGTTTTTATGGTAAAATGAGTCTGAAATTTTTTCGTATCTTTCCGTGGATGTCGTAAAAGCCGACTAAGGTAATAAAGGCGTGTAGTACTGTTAGGCGATGGGCTTGCAACCTGTCACTAATACACTGGTAAACATCTTCGCCTAAGTGTGCAAAATGTGGTTACAGAATTATCAAAAAGTTTTTATAGTTGTTGGAAATTCTGTAGCTCTGCCTACCCCACTCTGGGAATAAAGGCGTGAGTTTATGTATGTATGTATGTATGAGTCTGAAAGGAGATATTGACAAAAACTGCTTTTAGGCGCCATTGTTCCAATATGGCGGCGCGAGCGGCAAAAATACGAGGTGGCAAAGACGAAATTCGGAAAGAGCACAAAATCTATAAAATCACCAGTTTTCAAAACTTCCGGAAAACATTCCAGGTAACCACTATTTTTCGAACCAAATGACTGTATTACAACGAGTTGTTCGGTTTGAACTAGATTTTTGTAAGACTTGTTTTTTGTAAAATTTTGTATCACCGCATTGCCGTGGTGTTTTTCTATTATAGGTGTTTGGTGAAATTAAATTCCTTTAATATTAAAACGTTTATAATTTCTATTAAGTTTAAGTACACACACGCAATAAATCGCTCACTCCCAAAATACCACAATTTCAAAATACCTACCAGACTATTCTCTTCTCCAGATTCCCAAATCACCAGCCTCGAAATATTAGGTAAGCATAATCATTAATCAACGATACCGAAATTTAAATGTTATTTTTTGAAATTCAAGCATATAATTATGTATTGAGAATCTGGTATTTTAAAATTCTGGTATTTCGGGAATGAGCGCAATAAATATAAAAAAGATAAAAGATAAAAAGATAAAAGATATTTATTCAGTAAGTAGGCCGCACGGGCACTTTTACATGTCATGAATCTACCAGCGCTTCCCAAGAGGAGACCACTGCCGAGAAGAAACGCCGCAAGAAACTCAGCAGTCAGTCATTTTTTAAACATGTTACAATGGTAGTACTTAATCTAGCATTATATACAGCAATAAATATTAAATTAAATATAATATCAAATAGCAAATAGCATGCGTAGTTCAGCAGGAAAACATGTCAAAAACATTACGAGAGAGACAAGGGGGGGGGGGGGGGGGAAGAGAGGAGAGGGACGGTGTCCCCTAGACAAACAACTTTGCAATTTTACAAATTATGAATGACTAAGTTTCGGGTTTAGGCCAAGCATTTTTATCTGTTAGATAGTCCTCGACCCTATAGTACGCTTTAGATATTAACGACTTTTTTAAGTAATTTTTAAGTGCTGGAAAGGGTAATGTTGTGTATATTGGGCGTCTTTGTCCTTTCTATACTAATAGAAAAGGTATACTACAAAAAGGTAAGATTTGATTGTTAATAATTGAACAGGCTCCGAAACTAATGGTCCGATTTGAAAAAATCTTTCACCATTTATCGTGTCGTCTGATTGCAAGGAAATTCTTTAGTTAATTAGAAACCACAATAATAGTAATGAGGGCGCCACTGGACGCTCGGCGTTTGCTCGGTGCAGTCTTCCACTTAGAAGGTGCTTCGGGTTTGTACTTCACTCTCACTCACTCTTAATAAGAGCGTATGAGAGCGAGTAAGATACAAGTACAAAACCGAAGCACCTAAGAGCTATTGCAGAATGCGTGTCTCTACTCGGCGATATGGCTGCCTTTAAGCTTAGTTTTAGGCACACTTATAGCGATTTCGGTATTTGTCATTGTAACTTGTGTATTACCCCGTGTGGTTGCCGGGTTAGAATGGTGCCACTCCATGTCTTCCCGTGGATGTCGTAAGAGACGGCTAAGGGAATAAAGGCGTATAGTACTGTTAGGCGATGGGCTTGCAACCTGTCACTAATACAATGGTAAACATCTTAGCCTAAAAGTGCAAAATGTGGTTACAGAATTATTAACAAGTTTTTAGAGTTGTTGGTAAATGGTAATTCTGTGGCTCTGCCTACCCCACTCTGGGAATAAAGGCGTGAGTTTATGTATGTATGTATGTAACTCGTGTATTTGCTCTTGGAAAGCACTATTTGGTGAACTGGAGCTGATGATCAAGACCACAGATAGCCCCCGGAACTCCCTAACGGTATCTATTTCAAGGGTGGCGATAAGATATTTCGATTAAGATAGTTGAGTGACTATGACGAAGCATATTTAGGTTTGAATATATGACTATGGCTTTCCCACGGCGTTGCTTGCGGCGAGCGTGAAGTGTTCTATAGTTGCTTTTTAATTGAGAAGTGGGACTACGTAACAGCATAATTTATGACCACTAAAAGTATGAAATAAAATAAATATCAGGGGACAATCTCACACCAATTGACCTAGCCCCAAACTAAGCTCTAGGCTTGTACTATGGGTAGGTAGGTACTAGACAACGTCATAAATACTGATATGGAGAAATATACACTTAAATATATGTGGAAAACATCCATGACTCAGGAATAAATATTCGAGCTCATCACACAAATATCTGCCCTTACCGGGATTCGAACTCAGGACCACTAGCTTCGTAGGCAGGGTCACTACCCACTAGGCCAGCGCGTCGTCAAAAAACCAAAACCAAAACTTATTTAATTAAATTGGGACTCAGTTCTACTTTATTTTAATCTTTCAATTGACAGTAAAGGTCGTACCGTAGTTAAAAATACCAAAACCCGCCTTCAAAAACACAAAAAATAACTTATTTTAAAATGTTAGGTACCTAATAGGTCATGGTTTCTGCCGATGGATTGAATGTATAATGTTGCTTAATTACAAATGCACGCGCTAAAATGTGTTTTGTTCGCTCTGACAGGACTACTTGAATTCGCCGCTGCGATTTCGCTCGCTCGTCCGACCGACCGTCGTTGTTGAGAGAATCACTGCCTTGAAGACTGCTTTAGGTAAAAAATATTGACGGACGCCGACTTCAGTTGGACTGAACAATTCCCTAACATTTAAAAAGAAGTTATTTTTTGCGTTTTCGAAGGCGGGTTTTGGTATTTTTAACTACGGTACGACCTTTACTGTCAATTGAAAGATTAAAATAAAGTAGAACTGAGTCCCAATTTAATTAAATTTAGGTTAGTAATCATTATTTGATAAGCGTATGGTATTTTACGAAGCCCGAGAGTAACTACTTCTCATGTCGTTTTAAAACAACTGCGCCTTTTTTAATACAACAATTTTAAAATTTTTCACTATGAAAAGTCAAAGTCAGTTTTAAACAAGTAAGTGTCACACAAATATTAGTTTATTAGGTTTATTTCTAAACCAGTAACTTAAACCTATTTGGATTTACGTGACATCATGTAGGTATGGTAAGTATTTATTCTTCAATTATCAAGTATTTTTATTAATTTATTATCAATATTTTAAGTTAGCGTAAATTCATTTAAAAAACCTAAAGTAGTTGTTTTAAGTTGATCATAATTAAAGATCAAAAAAATATCACAGGTACAAAAACATTCCAAATGCAGTTGCATTCATTGACAACAAACAATGCAACAAGCAGCACGTTGTAGGATGCACAGTTACATTCTCGTTATTAAACTCACGTTTTATCACGTCGGTTCAAAATACTTGGTCTGCAAGTCAATTACCTTGCCAAATCCATAGATATACATTGATAACTTGATAATAAACATAACCCTTTTATAACTTACCCCGTGTTTTTATCCTTCATGTTCACTTCAAACTGTTCAGTATACACAAACACTTTCACAAATACGTGTTTGATTTATCCGTGTATAAATCGCGGATAACCCCACTGACGATCGATAGCGGAGAAGTCGACCGCGCGTCCGTTGTACCGGCTGTTTGTCGGCGACTGGGGCTAACGGAGTGGTTGGGCGAGTACAGTCGGCTGCGAGTGACGTCACACTAATCAATGGGCCCGCGGATCCTGACCTTGAACTGCGTTTTGCACACGTTAATGATAGTATAATTGGGACGGCACAATCATACAAGTATGACCAAGCACACGCATCAAATGTGTCCAAGGATCAAAAATAGTATTTTGATTTGATTCTTATGTGTGACGTATCGTAACTTTATTCTTATTTTATAGAAGATAAGGGTTATTTATTTGTTTTGCAACAGTCAATTTTGGACCGTATGAAATTTGAATTAAGAGTGAAGTGTCCATTACTGGTGCCTGTCAGCTAAAAGTGTCCATCATTGGTCCAAGAGTCCAAGGATCAAAAGTATCTTGTATTTTGATTTGATTCCTATATTTTGATTTGTGGTATTACACTAAAGAATATCAAAAAAATTGGGATTTAATGTTTTTGATCCTTAGACATTTTTGATGAGTGCAGGTAGGTAAAATATGATAACAATAGTTTGGACAACCTTCAGTAGGTACAATCAGCATCATAAATATGTATACATTAACAAGGGGTCAGAAATATCAACGGACGAACGAGCGAAATCACAGCGGTGAGTTTAGGTAGTCCCGTCAGAGTGAACAAAACACATTTTAGCGCGAGCATTTTCAATTATACGTTCGATCCATCGGCAGAAACCATGCTGCTAAATTGAAAACGCACGCGCTAAAATATGTTTTGTTCGCACTGACGGGACTACTTAATCTCGCCGCTTGGACATTCACTCGTCCGTCCGTCCGACCATCGTTGTTCAGTGAATCACTACCCTGTGTCACGCCGCCACTTCGTTTATTATCCTTATCATTATCACCATCATGTCAGTCGAAAGATAATATTCAATCGTAACGTATCTGCAAAAAAAACGTTTTTGCAATTGGTAGATAAGCCAGGATAGGAATAACGCCAGTCATTTTGAAAACATAACCCTGTTCCGTACAGTAGAGACTTCCTTGTGATGTTAATAAAATATACAGGGTGACACCTAAGACGTAATACAAAATTTTATTTTCTGGATCCACTCATGAGTACGATCAACTTTTACTATGGGACTAATATCGAAATCGGTAGAAAAAAATGGAATCTCCCATACTAAAAGCAATCAGCTGGTTTCACAATTTGTATGGAGACGTCGATTTTGTGTTTACGTTTTCGAAGTTGGTCCCATATTAATAGTTGATCGTATTCATGAGTAGATTCGGAAAATAACATTTTGTATTACGTCTTAGGTGTCACCTAGTATTATAAGGTATTTTATAGATTTATTATAACATAATTTATATGTATTCAGCATCAATTTTATTAATGAATGACATTGGAATGGGAAAAACACTTTCGCCAATCAAAAAGAAAGACCCATTTATGAGTCAAAACAGTTCTTTTACAGTCTACGGACATCACTGGGGCATATTTAATCGTTGACATTGGTATACTGTATGTGTTGTCTCATAACAGTCATAACAATTCCGGTGTCATTCACTAATAAAATTGTCGCTGAATACATATAAATTATGGTATAATAAATCCATAAAATACCTTATAATATGTTTTATTAATATCATAAGGAAGTCTCTGCTGTACGGAACAGGGTTATGTTTTCAAAATGACGAGCGTTTTTCGGATCCTTGATGATAAGGAAAAAATATCAACCAACCTCTAACGATGTTAAGGTGATTATCCACTGGCGAGGAGAGACGAGGCGGTGCAAGAACTTTCATTTGCATTAAAAAACCATTTCCACCCATCATGTGCGAGGAGAGAAATGAATTTTGTCCAAATCTAAGTCCTTCTCTCCTTGTCTCGCCAGTGGAAAAACACCTTTATGCACAGGTATAAAATAATGTTTAGGTCGAGGAGGCTATTCTACTTTGTTACCACTGCCTACTCGTAACAACTGGGATTTTGTCCCCACCCGTTACCACTGGTAACTAATGAGAATTCAAATATTTTACTTAGTGGTACCAGCTTGAAGTTACCAAATAGGAAAAGATCCCGGTTGTATCCACCACTTTTTTGAATTCACATAGGTGGGAAAAAAACTCAGTCGTTACCAGTGGTAAATAATGAGAATTCAAATATTTTACTTAGTTGTACCAGCTTGAAGTTACCATGGCTACCAAATAGGAAAAGATCCCGGTAGTATCCACCACTTTTTTGAATTCACACAGGTGGGAAAAAAACTCAGTCGTTACCAGTGGTAAAAAATAGTCAAGACCTATTCAGGTTTTGCCTACCTGGTGTCATTGTTACATTTCTTCAAGGCTTATTCATATTCTTCCGGTTATGCTGATATGAGATGCCTATTGTTAATGTACAATACTGCCCCCCAAAATAACAAGGACGCGTACGCAAATTGATACTCAAGGTAAATTTAACCCCCATATTAAGAAATAACGTCATTAATACATACGCGGTTGTGTGACATACGCCGTTTTTTCTAAGGAGGGCAGAATAGTAAATTAATTCGTAACTGAGGCTAATCTATACTTATCTATTCTATTAAACTAATATTATAGAGGTAAAGTTTGTGACGTAAGGAGTAATCTCTGGATCTACTGAACCGGTTTTGATAATTCTTTTACCAATAGAAAGCTACGTTATTTGTGATTGTCATAGGCTATATATTAATCCAAAAGATTATTGCCCAACGAAGTGGGCATGGGAAGAGCTAGTCCAAATATACATATAGATAGTGTTCGTTATGATTATTTGACGAGTACTTTTTTATAGTAGTTTATGAAATTATTGCATAATGAGGGGTATTAAAACACTAGTGTGTGTTTAAGAACCGAGGCGCTAGCGAGGTTTTTAATAGTATCACACGAGTGTTTTAATACCTAGTTATGTGCAGTTTCACACACTTTATCTACTCTCATACATTACAACAAAACGTATTCAATGAATGGCGCCAAAACCTAGCACATCACCGCGCATGCGTTAAAGCGGGCGCTGTCACAGACAAGTAAAAATTTGAATGAAAACTTTTTGTAACTAATGCTGTAAAAATTACGCGAACCGCATGTGCGTTCCATTATAAAATAATAATTGATATGGAACCTCGTTGGTGACATTAACTTTTTGGATTAACTTGTATCGTAATGGTAAAAAAAATACTTTATAATAATATTTTGTTAGAGAAATAATGTTATAAAGCGTTTTTTTTTTAATTTCGGTATTATGTTTATAAAGTATGCCAATATAAATTCGTTTTGAAGTATATAATTCGAACTTTACGATATGAGAGTAGATAAAATTGTTTATTGCATAAAGCTGTTGTCTTTTGTGTCTGTGTTGCCAAATATAAATTTGTCCATTTTAGTTCAAGTTAAACCTATGCAACAGTTTTAATGTTTGTAGTGGCAACACTAAGTGAATGAATTCTGTTGTTTTAATAGGCATGGGAACTAGTATAAGATATATTTACTTTTCAGATTAACTAAACACCCTGGACAATATTCCGCTGCGCGTGAGTTTCACACGGGAAATGTTTACGGTTGCCGTTTGCAGTGGAACGATTACTTTCCTAAATATTTGTATTCCGAGAGAAACTGGATTTGACTAGGTTCTTATGAGAAAGTTTAGTCAAATGGGAACAATATCAGCTACTTAACTTTTTTTGCTTGGTACGGTCGACAAAGAAAGTGGTCTACGAGTTTTGACAAAAGTTTCTGTGAGATCTAGGTAATTATAGCTAAGGTTGACACTTGTCACTGTCATAATATATTTGCACGGGAAAATCGAACTTGTTGTATTATGACGTGGAAAAAAACTTCAATCTTAGGGCGGTAGACCACATTTTTGGCCGACCGTACTTTCAGTTGCAGCGGTATTTTTAGGGTTCTGTCACTTTACTCAAAAACTACACCATAAGATGTATTGTAATTTGGAACAGGCATATTGCTTAAAGCCGCTATGTATTTTGGTGGTATATAACAAAAGTAAATATTTCTAGGGAGCACTGCAATCGACTGCAAACAATTGTTTTCATTTTGTATGCAGACAAGCCTTCGATTTTCAAAATGAAAACGATTGCGATTGCGATTGCGTTAGGCGGTAGCCCTGAGTGCTATTCAATCCACTGGTAAGAGTTGCATCTAATATAGGATCCACCCAGACAACCGTTGGATCACTGCCCTCATAAACCAAAAGGCTATATCTCAAACTCAATAGCCAAAGGAGATACAACCCTCTTCGCTAGTGATAAGGTCGCACTTGCTCCAGGAGTTTTGACAGAGATACCGCCATTAGTCTTAGAAGGACAACACAGTGATCTCCAGAACTCCAGAGTGCTGTTTGCTCCACTATACATATAGTGGATCAAGTTAGTGGAGCCCAGAGGATTGAGGGGAAAATTGCTGAAGGTGACTGCTGTCTTACTCTAACATTTAAGTTTAAAAAAAGAGCAAAATTCTACTACTTGCTCAATCACTAAACTAAAAGTGAGAGAGCAATCAACTTCTGCAAATTATATTGCCAGTCTAATTTGGGCTTAAGACTGCGCCGAGCGTACGCTGGTACATCCAGCGTACGCGCGCCTAGAGCAAATACACGAGTTACAATGACAAAATAATACCGTAATCGCTATAAGTGTGCCTAAAACTAAGCTTAAAGGCAGCCATATCGCCGAGTAGGTAGAGACGCGCATAATGCATAGCTCTTAGGTGCTTCGGTTTTGTACTTATCTCTTACTCGCTCTCAAACGATCTTATTAAGAGTGAGTCAGAGTGAAGTACAAACCCGAAACACCTTCTAAGTGGAAGACTGCACTACACCGAGCAAACGTCGAGCGTCCAGTGGCGCCCTCATTACTATTATTGTGTTTTCTAATAAACTAAAGCGTTTTCTTAAAATTGGTTGGTAGGTTTTTGTACTACAAATGAAACCACAACTTATAGGGTATATCACATAGTTTTATAACAATTCACCTTCGCGTTATCAACTTAACGGAAAAAAGTGGCCACCGTTTCCCGTTAAGCTGACTACTCAAAGGGTAATCGTTATACAAGTTTGTTACGTTACGTATCCCATAAATTGTGTTTTTACTTGCGCTACAAAAACGTATCGTCTGATTGCATGGAAATTCTTTAGTTAATTAGAAAACACAATAATAGTAATGGGGGCTGGAAGGACGCTCTGGACTGGACGCTCGAAGTTTGCTCGGTGCAGTCTTAAGTTACAGTTATTATAGTGACGTAAAGTCAAAGTCAAATATAATTATTTATTGCATGGTCATGAGTTATACAGGTCTTATAGAATTTGTGTTAATGTTCGTCATGTCCTGCCTCGGAGAGGCGTACAATATTTAAGCTTAATTCTAAATATTAATTAATTAATTAAGTATTTAATACATGTGTTAGTATCACATTAGATGTCACCGTATTACAAAAAAAGGAGTTACATAACAGGTTCCAACAATATTATTATATTATACCGATAAGAATTCAGATACACTATAAATACATTTAATAATTAACCAATTAAAAAGCTTTGTTTTAAAATTCGCAGGTGGCAGTTTTTTTAAGTCTAAAAACAGGTAATTAATCATAAAGTAAGATACTTCTCATGATTTTATTTAGTGTCACTTTGACATACTTTTTCCAAAACGGTCAAGAAATCAATTTCCTCGACTGTACGTAAGTTCAAATATAAAAATAGTTTTATATTTTTTACCAAAGTTTTTTTGTATTTCTCATACTTAAAACGATATTTTGATCAAAACCTGTTTTTAACTAAGTAGACGTTTTTGCAGACTTTTTTGTAACTTGATATCTGTTGCCAGTCGACTAAGGTTACTTACCTTTGTGTGGTCGCGCTTTGTGTAGTTTTTACAACATTGCAAATTAAACACGGAATTTGTGTGTTCGCTCTTTGTGTAGTTTTTTCAACATTTACTTTTGTATGATTCTGTCGAACTGGCAACATCCGAATAATTATAAACTTTCATATTAAAATGCGATTACCTAGAGGACAATTTGCGAATTTAAAGCTACAAAAATACCAAAAAAAAACCCAACATTTAATGATAAGAACAATGTTTTGATGAGTTATTTAAAATCATTAATTAATTAACTAACCCCGTCCGGTATACGTCGTTTATCGCTATCGACTTGGGAAAGTACCTAGCCTTGGGAAATTGTCGACAATTCGCTCATTGAATACAAAACTGACACATTCCAAAATAATTAGCTCTTGCATTGAAAATCTTATACGAACAGGTTCTAATTTTAAAATGCAACACTAACTCATTTTGGAATGTGTCCGTTTTGTATTCAATGACCGAATTGTGTGTGAATCAGTACCTAACCAGTAGTCATTTATTTTGTGAAACACAGGTTATTACAGGTGTTATAAATGCATTAAGAATGGACCTCTGTGATCTGCCTTAGGATGTACAAAAACAGGTCAAAGTAATAATAATTACAAATGACAAACACTTCAACTGCTACCTCAAATGCAAGTAATATAAAATTGTGAATAATTAAGAATACAATGTTATACTTATTTCTAATCGCAATTATGTAAAAAAAAACTAACTCCTTTATTGTATAATAGACTCTTTCGCGAAGTTTGCATTTATACTTCTTTTTGAAAATGTTGAGTTCTAAGTCCTTAAGACTACGCCGAGCGTATACGCCGGATGTACAGTGGCGCCCTCATTACTTTTATTGTGTTTTCTAATTAACTAAAGAATTTCCTTGGAACCAAACAAAATGTGTTTGTAGCGCAAGTATAAACACAACTTATAGGGTATATCATATAGTTTAATAACAATTCACCTTCCAGTTATTAACTTAACGAAAAAAAAGTGGCCACCTTTTCCCGTTAAGCTGACTACTCAAAGGGTAATTGTTATTAAAGTTTGTTACGTATCCCATAAATTGTGTTTATACTTGCGCTACAAACACATTTTGTTTGGTTCCAAGGAAATTATTTAGTTAATTAGAAAACCCAATAATAGTAATGAGGGCGCCACTGGACGCTCGGCGTTTGCTCGGCGCAGTCTTAAGCTATCTGGTAAGAAATTAAAAACTTTAGTCGCGACGCCTACGATGCGACGTTACTGTACTCTGACACATATTCTGTGAATATGATGCCCTTGCCAGAGTAACAATCAAAATCTTTAGCTGTAGCTACTCAAAACCAAACAATTTCAAGGCACTACCATTACACTCCATCATGCGCTTTTCTGAAGGGGTGGAGGCAGCATTGGGCTTAGCGTTAAAAAGAAGGGCAATTTAATACAAAAGATCCCATAGCGTCGAAATTTATCCGTACATACCCCAACAATAAGATACTTAGATAGGTAATAAGATTGTGTGCAGTGCAAAACATTACGCTAACTATAGCCTTTCTATTCGTTATGTTTTGTAACCAATCGCGTCACTGGTAGATCACGTGATACGAAAAGTCACGTTTAAAAACGAAACGAATAGAACCGCTAGTTAGCTTAGTGCATCTTGGCAAGTTCCTCAGATCTAATTCAGTTTTTGTAGGTACACGATTTGACAACATTACAGAATTTTCGGAATGAGCGCGCAATAGAGAATCGAATATTTCCGGCAAAGACGTGATTGATTGATTTTGCGAGAATCTGAATGATAACAAGACATTATTACTTGCTAATTTTTATCATTGAAGGAGACACGTTGTTGATTATATTGTACGTAACTACTTGCGATAAAAAGATAAAGCCAAGAAGTTTGTATTCTATGGAGGATGCGAAGCTAGGGTAACTATTTAACGCATTCACTGCCTGCAACGCATATAGGCGCACATGCTTTAAAGCCGACTGCCCTACGGCAGCACCCGCACACCACTGACCAAAACTAGTAGGTATCATAAATTCGAGGTAGATTTAGGTTATGTTAGTTGTGCAGCAGGCCCGAAGGGCCAAACCACCCAGAAAAATGAGCTCCGCTAGACCGGAGCTCCATCGACTGAGTTAAATTTAAATTATAAATAAAAATCATTGGTTAGTAGTGCGGCTTAGTAGTGCCGTGGGGAAGGAGTGTTATTTAACTATTTAAGCTCCGTTTAAAACAAAAGATCCGGCATCTGGCGATAGTTTGATGAACAATGTCGGCAGTGAATGCGTAGGTATAGATAAAAAACTTCAGGTGTTATGGCAACCCGTGCTTTCAGAGCTGATATGTCTAAAACGGTTTAACAGATTTTATGAATTCTAGTTAATAACTATCACGATTAAAATAGCTTTACCTATAAAAAACGCTTAAGTACAAATACGTACCTCCATTTGAGAACTACGATGCCTCAGACTGACACATAGAGACACATAGCGATATCAGCTCTCAAAGAAGGTATCGCCATGGTATCGAGGGTTTCTACATAATATATCTCTTTAGGAGCGTCCTCACTGAGAGCATTCGCGTGAATATTCGAGTGTGGACGTTGAGTCGAGCGTTACAATGCTTACACACCACTCGATGTTCGCGCCAAATGCTCATTAAGCCGGGTACTCACTACCGAGCTGTAACTGTTTACTGTTGCACGTAAAATGGTGATGCGTGCGCGGCTCGCGAGTCTGTATCCTTACCATGAGTTACAATTAAGGTACTCGCTAGCGAGTCGAAGCTCTGTCCCTCGCAGTCCTCGCAGTATTCTTATAGTGTGCGAGGGACAGAGCATTCGACTCGTTAGCGAGTACGGTAATTGTAACTCATGGTAAGGGTATAGAGCATTCGACTCGCTAGCGAGTACGGTAATTGTTACTCATGGTAAGGGTATAGAGCATTCGACTCGCTAGCGAGTACGATAATTGTCACTCATGGTAAGGGTATAGAGCATTCAACTTGCTAGCGAGTACGGTAATTGTTACTCATGGTAAGGGTATAGAGCATTCGACTCGCTACCGAGTACGGTAATTGTAACTCATGGTAAGGGTATAAAGCATTCGACTCGCTAGCAAGTACGGTAATTGTTACTCATAGTAAGGGTATAGAGCATTCGACTCGCTAGCGAGTATCTTAATTGTACTCATGGTAAGGGTAGAGATAGAGACTCGCGAGCCGCGCACACATCACCATTTTACGTGCAACAGTAAACAGTTACAGCTCGCTAGTGAGTACCCGGCTTTACAAGCGAATGCTCTCAGTGAGGACGCTCCTTTATATAGTTATCAATCCTTCACGTGCGCGTCCGACTCTCACTTGTCCAGTTTTATCTATTTAATAGTTATATCTAGAATGTGTTTACCATAAGTAATTACTGATAAATACTGATAATAATAGATTTATCGATAAGGAAAGTATCAGCGGCGCGCGTATTTATCTTCTAGGTCAAACAAGGTCCTGGAAATAGACGGGTAGAAATAAAAGTGGATTACCTTTATATCAGCTAATAAAGTACGATGTACAAAAGTCACCTTTGCAATAATAAAATTCATAGAGATATTATTGAATATGGAAAGGTCAGAGCTCGCTTTGCCTCAGCTTTTGCTGGCTTTATTCCACTTGGTTGTTAGTAATTTCGTTATTAAAACGATATTTGTTTTTACAGGCTTTTATTTAACCGGTATCCTGACTTGACCTTATCATCATTTGACAAACTATAATATGATATTATCATTTTATAAACTTTCATTTCGCAAAAACGTTTTTGTGGTTAAACTATTACATATTACAAGGGTTACATGCGCTTTTAAGTTCTTAAGACTGCGCCGAGCAAACGCCGAGCGTCCAGTGGCGCCCTCATGACTATTATTGGGTTTTCTAATTAACTAAAGAATTTCCTTGGAACCAAACAAAATGTGTTTGTAGCGCCAGTATAAACACAATTTATGGGATACGTAACAAACTTTAATAACAATTACCCTTTGAGTAGTCAGCTTAACGGGAAAAGGTGGACACTTTTTTTCGTTAAGTTAATAACTCGAAGGTGAATTGTTATTAAACTATATGATATACCCTATAAGTTGTGTTTTCATTTGTAGTACAAACAAATTTTGTCCAATTTCAAGAAAATACTTTAGTTTATTAGAAAAAACAATAAAAGTAATGAGGTCGCCACTGTACATCCGGCGTACGCTCGGCGTAGTCTTAAGTAAGGTTAGGTTGGTTTCAAAAGGTACTGCAAAAAGGAACTACTGCGTATAACCCTTTGATAAACGAATTCATAATTTAACAGGGCGTTATTACAGACGTACTACAGCCCAATGGATTCCTAACCCACCATAGAACCGTGTCACTATGACGTCATGATTCAAGTCGTAAAAAGTGTCAAATAAATTGTTTTAAAATGTCACTGTGACACCGTTTAATGGTGGGCCAGGGTTCCATTAAGTCACAGTAAGAAAAGGTTCGTCACTTTTGAAGCTTAATTGCGTTGAAATCTCAGGTTGAAATAGTGACAAACCTTTTCTTACCTTGACTATACATAGCATGTACATACATCGTTGCTTAAATACAAAAGCGACACAAACCAAAATGTGTTGGTGTTGCATTTAAAATCGGAACGCTATTTAAGTACTTACTTTAAGTTTTAAATCAAACGTTATTTGTTTTTGATTTGTGGCGATTTTGTATTTAAGACTGCGCCGAGCAAACGACGAGCGTCCAGTGGCGCCCTCATTACTTTTATTGGGTTTTCTAATTAACTAAAGAATTTCCTTGGACCCAAACAAAATGTGTTTGTAGCGCAAGTATAAACACAATTTATGGGATACGTAACAAACTTTAATAACAATTACCCTTTGACTAGTCAGCTTAACGGGAAAAGGTGGCCACTTTTTTTCGTTAAGTTAATAACTCGAAGGTGAATTGTTATTAAAGTTTGTTCCGTATCCCATAAATTGTGTTTATACTTGCGCTACAAACACATTTTGTTTGGGTCCAAGGAAATTCTTTAGTTAATTAGAAAACCCAATAAAAGTAATGAGGGCGCCACTGTACATCCGGCGTACGCTCGGCGTAGTCTTAAGCAGCGACATGTACAGTCACGAGATTTAATTTGGTACCCACCTTAGCTCCAAAGTCAATCTGACATTCTACAACAATAAGGTTGAATTTCCTAAAAATTACAAATTACTTGACATCTCTAATCACATTGACGACTTCAAGCATATTTTTCTTGAAATTGGTCCCAAATTAACGCTCGTGACCGTACATAGGCTATAATAATAATATTACTCGTATGTATATTGTTCATCCCAAGACAAATCGGGACGGGCCACTAAATCACGATAAAGGAAAAGGGTCAGGACCAAAAAGTTGGACCACAGTTAAGCGCAGTTAACCATACAAATGACGAAGACGAAAAAAGTTCCGTTTTGCGACGAAAAGTATCCCTACAATTGTATGGCTAATTTTTGTGTCACAACGGAAAAGCTTCATAGAAAATTTAATTGATTGAGTTAGCGTGGACAACTTTTTGGTCCTTACCTAAAACGCTAGCATGCATCTTATTATTATTTATTTATTATTTATTTATTAATCACAAAAATACAATATCTAACTTATAAATAATGTCCCGCAAAACCGCTTGCACGGTTTGACTGCGGAATCAGTAAGTTGAGTCTCTACCAGCTTAACTATAAATATGCTCGAGTAATACCTATTCTATAAAGACTTTAAATACTAACTAACTAAAACTAACTGACTTAAGTAATAACTAAGGACAAAGGAATTTAAATAACTTACGTTTAGATTTAATTTTGCTGGTTTCGGATCTTATATCTGCTGGCAAGCTATTAAGAATATAAGGCAATCGTTTCATAATGCATCCGTCACCATAGTAGTTAGTAACTCTCGGCACAACATACTTTCCAGCAGCTACAGATCGAGTGCCAAATGTGTTGTCTAAAGGTGGAGGTTCGCGCCGCGACAGAGACAAGTTTTACAGTAAGAATTTACAAATATTAAATAACTGATAATAATCTTTTCTGCATCTCTCTCGTGTTCTTTTGTTGACTAGAAGTTTTAAAAATCTAATTTGCATATCTTCTATTTTATCTAAATTCGTTTTAAAAGTCAATTCGTACACATCTAGACCATCACTAATTATTGATTCAACCAGAGTTTTATACAGGCATTTTTTTCTTGCATTGATACTGGGTTATTTAAATAACTTACTAGTTCAAGGCAATGTATCTAAATCTCGAGCTGCTACCAAGGTCGGCAGAGACATCGACCGATACCGACACGGTTGATTGTCATTCATGAATCTCGTATCTCACCTGACTGGTTATTGCAAAAATAGTGTCTGCTTTTTCTACTCGTAGGGTAACGGAACCAGTAATGGACAACGCCAATGATGGACACTTGATTCTTATTTTACAGAAGATAAGGGTTATTCATTTGTTTTGCAACAATCAATTTAGGACCGTATGACATTTGAATTAAGAGTGAAGTGTTCGTTACTGGTGCCGTCACGCCCGTCACCCTAATGGGCAATTTGGCCGAGAAAAGTAGGAGAAAGCACGTATGGAATTGAATGTCGTCAGCTGGCGCCGGCGCTACCCTCTGGTATTGTTCTATTACTTATTATGTGGCGATCGGATCCCTTTGACTGCCATACATATCGTTGGTCATAATGTATTGTTAGTCATACATTTTTTTGTCATAACTTCTTTCAGGCTGAAGTTACAGTTTTTAATAAACGTTTATCGTGTAGATTCGTTAGGTTAGATTAGGTTAGTTTTATAAATGTCCAGATAAAATAACCGTGTCCTGAGAAAAATGCATTATGACTTGCGAAAATTATGACTTGAAACAGATTATGACTAAAAATAATTATGGCAGTCAATAGAGACCCTGTGGCGATACGTAGAAGTCTCACGGGTAGACATAAGTTTCATTTTGAGTCAACTCATACAGTCGAATTCATTAATATGTCGTGTACACTTAAGTGCCTTGTCACTTTAATTTTATATGGCAGTTTAAACGGTGTACTGCCTTTTCGCCAAATAACGTTTCGTCAAATGATTCATTTGGTCAAATGCTTCATTTGGGCAAATGCTTTTTATTCCAAAACTGTAAGTATTTCAGGATTTATTTCAGAACCATCATGTAGAACCCTATAGGTTAGGTTAGGTTAGTTTTATAAAAATCCTGAAATAACTTACAGTTTTGGATATAAAAGCGTTTTACCAAATGATACATTTGACGAAATGAAACATTTGACGAAACATAATTCGGCGAAAAGGCAGAGAACCAGTTTAAACATGACATTATATAGAGAAGGTAGGTACTAAAGTTTACAGTACACATTTTTATGAAGTCGACTGTATCTTCCGCTGGGGCTCTTTGCTCTATTTTACTCAGTAAAAACATATTGCCTTTGGCATGTTAGAGAAGATCGTATTTAATTTAGCTTGTTTTTAATCAATTTTGGTACTCTACACTAATATTATAAAGAGGAAAGATTTGTATTTTTGTATTTTTGTAGGTGTGTATGTTTGTAATGATGAAACTCAAAAAGTACAATGCCGATTTTAAAAAATATTTCACCTTTGGAAAGCTACATTCACCCTGAGTGACATAAGCTATGTTTTATTTTTCTACGTGGACGGAGTCGCGCGCAACAGCTAGTCATTGATAAAGCAAGAATAATACGAATTTAATCAAAATACTTATCAAAATACAACAACAAATCAACCTAAAACGCGGTTCGTCACTTTTAACCCGATGGATATGGGGCTCACGAAGTTCTATGTTTAAGACTGCACCGAGCAAACGTCGAGCGTCCAGTGGCGCCCTCATTACTATTATTGTGTTTTCTAATTAACCAAAGAATTCCCTTGCAATCAGACGAAACGTTTTTGTAGCGCTAGTAAAAACACAATTTATGGGATACGTAACAAACTATAACAATGACATTGAGTAGTCAGCTAAGCGGGAAAAGGTGGCCACTTTTTTCCGTTAAGTTGATAACTCGAAGGTGAATTGTTATTAAACTATGTGATATGCCCTATAAGTTGTCTTTTCGTTTGTAGTACAAAAACCTACCGACCAATTTCAAGAAAATACTTTCGTTTATTAGAAAACACAATAATAGTAATGAGGGCGCCACTGTACATCCGGCGTACGCTCGGCGCAGTCTTAAAGTAAGTACCTATTCAAAACCAAAAAACGGATTGGCAGGTAGGTACTAGGTAGTGTAATATATAGGAGTATATTCATATAGCTATGATACCTTTTGTAATTCAACAAAGAACTATTAATAGAACTGTAAAGCAATGTTTTGTTTACTTTTTACTATAATCGTATCGTTACACAACTAAGGACGTCTAACAAAAACTAAACTAATAAATCTTTAGAGCCTTGTCGCCGTAAAGTCCAACGTATAACTTGTATGAATTTATTACTTTAGTTTATTACGACAGAGTTCCACCGCGAACCGCTATTAGATAAACACTCAACAGTTGTGTGTAGGTATTATTTTACAAAACGATTACACTTAATTCTTTTGAGAGTCGTATCCGGGACGTGACATGTAAATTATAGCAAGTGAACACTTAGGATTTAAGTGTATGAGGTTTCAAGTAGACTTTAAAGTAATGCTGTAAGCTTAGGGCTTGTTTCAATTGGGATTGACCAAAAAAAAATACTCACGGGTTTTACTTTCTCATTCGAAAGAATAGGAAATTTTAAGACACCATTTTCATTAATTTTGTATTTGACCCAATAGTTTTGTTTAAATATCTTTATTTAAATATCTTTAGCAGACATTTTATGGATGACATGAGCATTTTAAATTTGGGATGGCATTTTCTAATAATTTACAACAATTAAATGATATCCAATGAAGAAAAGTGATTGTAATAGTGTATTAAAACATATTATTTCAAACTGTTTTCGCCTAACCCGTAAGATACACCTAGGATGGCTCCAAGCCGAAAACGAAAGTCAAACAAAGGTTAAATATACTTTTGTCGAAATATCCAAAATAGATAAATATTTCAAAAACTTAAATAATGCAGAACGGCTTTAAAACCCTATTCCTCGAAATGGTTTTCGAATTGGAGTAATTGTAAAAATATGAACAATCCCAATTACCGTACTCGCTAGCGAGTCGAATGCTCTCTCCCTCGCAGACATCACAGTATTCTTATAGAATGCGAGGGACAGAGCATTCGACTCGCTAGCGAGTACGGTAATTGTAACTCGAGGTAAGGGTACAGTTACAGCTTTCATCGCCTAAGTATATATTTCTAATAGTTTTTCAAGTATGTTATAAAGTGTTAAGTATACTTATTGCTTATTCAAGTGCTATGTAAGGTTGGTTTTTGGAGTGGTACCTACTGTTACAACAAGTTTGTAGAGGATAGGTATTTAACCAAGAACTTGTTTATTATTATTAGAGTTAATATCACATCACAAGTAAATAGCTTTGCCGCTGCATCTTGTCTCAAGCCACTGACTGCATTTCGTCCCTTTAGTGAAATGAGACTGTTTCCGTTTTCTTTAGCTAGTTTTTAAGCTAGTTGTTATCCAATTAATGCTTTAAGCAGCGACCACACCAATGCTTAAAAAACGGTGTCGGTACGAAATCGCAGTGACGCGTCGTATTAGCACCGTTTTTGACGCATGCTCTCCACACCGGTGCTCAAAATTCGCAGACGATGCGTAAACAAAAGAATGTGTCATAGTAATAACATGGCGTCAATTTTGACGTCCGTGATATACGCAACGTTAAGCAACAGTGTGGGGAGCGTGCGTCAAAAACGTTGCTAATACGACGCGGCACTGAGATTCCGTACCGTCACCGTTTTTTAAGCATTGGTGTGGTCGCTGCTTAATTATATTTTTATGGGATGTGGCACATAGGCCACATGAGTAAGTGGGATCTGTGACTCATTGACATTTGCATTCTCAAGACTACAGTCTAAAGACTGCAAACCTACGACCGAAAATGCGTAGCCAGCCCTGATGAAAATGGCCTCTATGCTAGTAAGTCATTCTAGTATGCCATTTTGGCTGAGATGCGCGTCACAAGATACGTCAAAGTAAACGTGAAACCATAGAACACTGTAATTTTTGACACATCTCGAGAAGAGCATTAGAGTTGCGATTAGTTTATTAATACAGGCCTTAGTTCGGTGCGTTTACGGTATTCGGTAGGATACCTGCTAGAATATAAGTAAATAATGTTCGATCATGCATGTTTGTTGATATGTCTCACTCCGACTGACGTAAGGTCTAACTTTAGCGTCTAACGGTTGTTTCCGCTAAGTTGTGAGGTAAACAGCGCATTAATCGGCGTTGCAGGAAGTCTTTGTTTAACTCGGGTTTAATGCTGTTTATAGCCATTATTGACTTATGGTGTTATTCTTGACCATAACATTATTCTATTGAAAACGGCTTCATGTCGAGTGGGTTGATCTAGTGAGCAGGTATTAACCTTTTGAGCGCCTCAGGTCGACTACAATTTGTGTCACTCACATGCCTAACATGTCTGCAGTGCTATGCAAATTATACCTGCGTATTGGACAAAGTGCATAAATCTTAACCTTATCTTATCTTACAGATATGCCCTTCCGGACACACTTCAACCCTTTGGGATCTTTTGTCCAATTACTCTGTTACACACTAAACTGTTCGAATGTGCAGGTTTCCTCACGATGTGTTTCCTTCACCGTAAGAGCATCGGATAATGCACTTAAGTTAGAAAAACTCATTGGTACATGGTGACCGCGGGGGTTCGAACTAGGTACCTTACGATCACGAGTCGACCATCTAAGCCACAAGGCTACCGACATTCTGGTTCAGTGCTAAATTTGAACAATACTCGTATTGGACATAATTGCGTATTGAACCTTGTTCGCCAATATGAAACAAAGTCTCTTTTAATCTTGAACTTGTGACGGCTGTAGCCGTCGTGGCGTCAGTGGCACGACTTTCAGTTGACGGCCAGTGCCGTCTGTCGCGTTCAAAAGTTCCCTAATTTAAAATACACGCCCTGGAAGCAAAAAAGAGACCATACGAACTTGAGTATCCATTCATAGAACTTTTCCGAATTTCGAAAATCATAATAAAGATACTAGTTGACAAACTCACACTAAACACCGATAAACATTCAAAACAAATATAAAGAAAACATCCAAGACTCAGGAACTCGTGCTCATCATACGAATATTTGCCCTTATGGGATATCGAACCCAGGACCGCCGGCTTCGTAGTTAGGGGCACTGCTAACTAGGGCATGATAGTCATACTCCATGATAGTCATACGGCAACAAGCTAGTCGGTCATTAAAGTTTACAAATGTCAACTTCATAACTAAAAAAATATTTCTAAAATATTAGAGGAAATAAAAATAAAAGAGCCGCAGTTCTTTGATCTTTACAATGACGACTATCGAAAAATAATATAACTTACTTACATATCTTTCAAAAACTTTACTTAGCCTATATTGTATTGTCTGTCAATCCACTAGGATAACCTCAACATTTTGATAACCTCTGAACTTGCAACTGTTAGAAATCAAACAAAACCATCTTAAATAGGTCTCATTACCAACCATCAAAAACCAGGTTATTTTATTAAAAAATAATCCATCTACGAGTTCAGGGGTCAAAACATACTTTTTTTTTTTTTTTTTTTTTTTTATGGCATAGAGAAGACAAACGAGCACACAGACCACCTGATGGTAAGTGGAAACTGTGACCCATAGACATTCGCATTCACAAGACTGCAATGCAATCCTAAGACTGCAAATGCGTTGCCAACCCTGAGGACTAAGACGGAATGCCTCTATGCTAGTCATTTCACCGGCTGTCTTATCCCCAAACCGGAACACAACAATGCGAACACTGCTGTTTGGCGGTGTTATACTGGTCAAATTCGACGTGTGAACACATCGCTAAAGAATACTATACGAAGTGAATCATGCTATCGGTGCCTTGACACTGAAAACATGCGCGGCATGTGAAGGGGCTTGATCCATAGTCCGGGCTTACTTTTCACGGCAATATTTGCACTACTAGATCAAGACATTAGTAACTCAAAATACAACTGTATTTTAAAATCAACTTTAATACAACTTCTATGAATTTAAAACAAAACTAAGAAAGATTTTGAGTGGATACTGTTTTGATCTAGCAGTGCGATATTAATACACTACCGATGTTGATTAACGTTGATAAAACAACAGTCACTTTCTGACCAGTATGTAAGTGCGAGAGAGACGGATGCTTTATCCACCGCTATAATAAAGGCGACCATAATATGTGCCCTTAAGTAAGGTATTTCGGGAGTTTGAGTATAACTATCAAATACATCATCAGACAAGCTACTTAAAAATATCTGACCTCAGCGCTATACTATCGGCCAGAGACGGGAGTAAAGTCCGTTAAGGTTAATGTAGGTAAAAAGGTCAAAAACAAAACAATATTAGTATAATAAGACACAAATTAGCACTGCTGGATAGGTCAGTTTTAAGGAAACATAGATAATATTTATTCATTTAACCCTTTTCCAGGCCTTGCTAAAGTAAGGATACAAGCAAGAAATGGAATAGAGCCATGAATTCGTAACTTCCTGAAGGATACTGATCCATGAAGTCGTATTTCAGGAAAGTTCAATGTTAAAGTAGTTAAGTTCAATTTTGAGCGACATGAATGTGGTCGATTAAATGTATGCCTGGAAAAGGGTTAAGTAAATATTATATTGCACAATTATTAGGTATACCTAGTGTACGAAAGGCGGACTTAATGCTACAAATTCTCTACCAGTCAACCAGTAATACCATCAATTTTATTGTATACGTATGGATACGATTAAATTGTTTATTATATCTAAAACGAAATGCATAAAGTTCACGGCAATTAACTTTGTAAACAAGTCTATGCAGTTTGTGAGTCAGTTTACAAATAAAGCAACGGTAAATATAAAAATAACCTAGAACAATTCACGACCACACTACGCATACGTTTCGAGGACGTGTTAATTGGAACTGGCATATGACCAGCGTATGACCTGTCCCGCTTCCGAAAACCACCATGTGCACCCGATCTGTGTCACCCACATACACCCTATATAACCCAGTCGCACTCTCATACCACACTAATCAAGGATTAACCTCCATCAGGAAAACAACAGGAGTTAAAAAAATGTACAAGTTCCTCATTCTTATCATTCTCTTTGTCATGGTTTATACAAAGCCTGTGGAAGATTCCCTGCAGACGGGAGTGGAACCTCAGGAGATGATGGAAACAGCTGAGGCCCAGAACCCGTTTCTGCCGCGGTTTGCTATGAAGAAGCTGAAGGAACGACGGGAGCAGGCTAGGGCGCAGAGGAGGAACAATCAGGGTCGAGGAAACGGTGGTCATCAAGGTGTCAGACGAGCACCTTGTCCGCAGTATGGATATTATGGCGTAAGTAAATTATTACTTGCTTATATGTATTTAAGAGTGTTGAGGACGTTGAATTTTTTCTTAGCTGTCAACTTTACGCAATATTAAACCTGTTCACGTTTTTGGGAAGCGCTGAAAGGAATACATAATTATGAAAATTTTATGACATTGAAATGTATGATTACTAAGGGCAATTAGTTCAATTTAGCTCAAGTTGAGAGCGAGTAATTGTACCTGAGTGTTCCTTGTTCTCTATGTTTTTAAGACTTTTAAGTATGTATTTTTCCATAGAAGTATTTTTTCTTTGCGTAAGTAGTGCCTGTTATTAAAGCGTAGAAATAGGTCAATTTGTCCTCTGATATTTACTTGAAAAATAGGTACTTTTGAATAATTGCTTTCTGGATTGCCTACTCGTAGGTATGGAACACATGAGAAAAAAATGTGGAGTAAATTATGTTTACAAAATAAAATAACGTATAAATAAGGATAATCTCAAAATATAATGTGACACATGGAACTCAACAACCCAACTGCCTGTGACACGTATGTGTGTTCAAATTACATACTATTACCAGTTGGTGGCAGCGAATGGGTTAAGTAAACATGTGTACAAAGTTTTGGTTTGATTCCCCGAAATCATTTCATATACATATATTATACATATTTACCAACATCGAAATAAAAATGCTCAATTCTAGAACGCGGAAAATCTGTTAATAAATATAATGATCCTTAATGACATGAGCGGCATGAGGAAGGTCGTTAATAAATAGGTAATAAAGCCCGAAAATATTGCATTTTGTACTGTCGTATCATTTGATGAGACGGATTTATTAATTATGTAATCCTTACTACAGTGCAACTGTTTACATTATAGACAACTCTCGTACCTACTAGTTTCCTTGTATATTACTTTCTCCTAAAATAACAAGGACTTAATAATTTTCCCAAACAATAAATCGGTGTCAGCAAACGGACACCTTTCTCTAACCCAAATATTAGGCAATAAAAGAACCATCCGACCATCCTCATCTTCATATTCATATTGCATTCGTTGCCTTCAACTAGCTTGCATTTTTGCAGAAAAAATGAGAGGAGTGATTGCACTTTTATCGCTGGGGCTCGTCGTGTACGCAAACACAACTCCGAAACAAAAGACCGAAGTGACACCGCTTGACAGTGACTCAGGTTCCAAACATAATGAAGAAATTGAAGAAATGTTAAACAAAGACTTCGAACAAAAGGGCCATAGTGATTTTGTTGTTGATACAGCGCTAAACGATGACAAAGTCACCCAAGTCAGTATAGATATTGAAGAAAATTTCGATAAAGGACCAGATTTCGTGGCTCCGATGGATCTTCCGAGCGATTTTCAACTTGGTATATCTGATTTTCCTTTAGAAGATAATTATGTCGATAGAACTGTATTATCAGATAACTATCAAAATGAAATCATGGACATGGCGGCCAGTTTCGTGCATCCTCCCTTTTTTAGAAAGCAGAAACACAAAGCAAGAAGGCGGTTTTCTTCTCCCCGATTTGCCCTAAGGAATCCGTACAGGCGTTTTTACTATTTCCCCTACCATGCGTACTACCGACCCAGGCACATATTCTACTAAGTATAGCCTTTTATTCTTGCCATAGATTAATGTTAATTTATTTAACAAGTGTACAAAAAAGTAATAAAAAAAATATAATTATAAAATGAGTTTTGATTAAGTTTTACGACACTTTTACTTTTTCAGAGTTCCACAGTGAAAAGTAGTTATGTCTGTTTTGTAGTTTTAATAAAAACAATTTAGGTACTTAACTTAGTCTAACGAACCGCTACCAGTGGGCATCTTTCCTAAAATGATGGCAGCATTGCCATCGGTTGAACGGCAATGCTTACCTAATCTTTGTCTCAAGTAATGCCCAGCATTTTAGTCATAGTTCCTTCGACCAGGTGCTTTGAAAGATCTTTAAAAAAGTGGTGTGCTCATGGTCCCCAACGGTCCTAAGGTTTGACCCCAAAAGGCCCAAATACGTAACTTCGACCAATTTAACTGTATTTGGGCGTGTTGAGGGTCTCCGCTGATTCCGCCGCGATACCAGCCCTAATACTTGTTCCGGTAAGGTGTGACGGTGCAAGGGTGTACACCATAGACCACAGAACTGTGTCCACGCAAGGGCATCCCAAACCAACGATCCGCAGGTTTGTTAGATTAATACTCGTATATTTATAAGTAAGTTTGTAAGTACATCCGTTTGCTTTTATTGTTTCTATTTCTATTATTAATTATACTTACTCATTTACGGTCGAACCATATATTCAAACCGTTGATGGATAAGGCTTACTTCGGGCTAAAATTTGACATTTTCCCAAAAAGATATATCAAATTTAAATCCGAAGTAAGCCATCTCTCCGCTGTTTGAATATAGGATTCGGCCATTAGTCGACCTAGGCAATTTAATTTGGTGGTCGTTTTTGGGTTCCAAAGATAAATTGGTAGATTGGTGGTCATTATATTTTTTGCGGATTTAATGACGATGACCATAACCATCCGTGGGTGGCAACTTGATAACAATTCTTTGAATTCGTGTCGAGTTCGTAGTATTAGTTGTAACTTTATCTTGTTTGAGAATAAAGGAGAATGGGCAAATTGGCCTATCGGCAGCCACTAATGAAATTAGTGTCATATGAAAGCCCTGCTATTAAGGAATACTTTTTGTTACGACCTTTTTTCTGTATCTCTTGTAGAAATGGAAATATTTAAACTTAAGTCAGAATGCAATAAATTAATAACTATGACTAGTTACCTAATGACACAGTGCGTATTTTGCACAATAATTGCAGTAAAACGATAAGTAGGTACCTAACCTATCACTCCTTGCTCTAATAAATAATATATCGGCTCGGGCTATCTAGAGTACCTAATGAACGATTATGGCGGAAATATATATGTTGACGACTTTCCAAATCTTTCGGAAGAGGAGCTTATCCTGTTTGCTCTGGGTACTTATCAAATGAAGCTGGCTCGTAGTTATTACGCTGAGCATCTAGTAGGGGGTTTGTTTAATATTGAAGTATGTCGAGAACAGCAAGTAAGAGGATTATTCGAATAGATTCCAGAGGAAGACTTTGGTTATTACGTGTCCGAATCCGATCAAGACATGTCAGATCCAGAACTTATTATTCATACCTTGTGATTGACCACCAAAGAAACGGCCGAGAGGCTATCGCTCTTTATTACTGCACGTGTCTGAGTGGAAGACGTACCGTCGGCTGCTGTGCACATATTATGTGCGCGGTATGGTACCTAGGCTGGGCAAGAAACCAACCAGAAGATATTTTGTTACCAGCATCAGATTTAAGTTTAGTCATACACCGTGACTTTTGAATCGTATGATGAATATATTTTTGTTCGTAAGTTATACTTATATTTTTTAATTGTTAATAAATAATTATTTGATATTTGTTAAGTACTTCGCTTTACAGCCCTTTATATGAGCATTAAATATATTATGATGCTACCTTTTTCCTTTCCTAATTACTAAACATTCCCAGGTCAGGAATTGGGAAAACTATACAAAGTACTCTAAAATAAAATCGTCTTTTATTCAGGTTACAATTAAGTCACGGTAATTAAACTTATACGAAGTAATTTTAGGACTTTACTACAACATCTGACATTGAAATTACCGCTGGCCGCTCATAGGCCACGTTCCATACAAATTTGCCCATTCTCCTTTCGTTCTTTCGACCGTAAAATAAAAAAACCACAACTGTAAATTTATTCACGTTTATTTCAAAAAATCTTTTCCATTCAATAAGCATCCGATTCCGATACATTATCATCATATATTAATATTATAATTGGTTATAATGTATGTACACATAATGTAACTTATTTTGCTCGCTATATACGGCTTATTTCAGAAAACGATTCACCTACACTAATTGTTTCATTATTTTTAGTGGTTCTTTATTTTATTGACATTAATTTCATATGTAAACAATTACGTGTATTAAAATGTAACACACGGTAAATAATTAAATCAATAAAACATTAAATATCTACACAATCCAATCACAAAATGTCTCGTAAAACCTAATTACTAAATAAAAAAACACATAAATTAGCTCACATTTGGTGAAAGATCTCATTACGATTCGTTTATAAATATAATGATATTTAGAAAGTAAAAGATTATAATTAAATATAATTAAGATGAGAGAATAGCGCACAGTTTGGCATAAAATAACGTAAGCTATAAATAATGGAAAGGAGCTTTAAAAACGAACCAATTAAGAGCGCTACTGGATTTGTATTATATTAAACACTGTCTACGTGACATTGTAAACTGTTGGGTTATGGCTACATTTCGTCCCTTATATCCTTTCCTTACTTGGTTATTTAACAAACCAAAAAAAACAAAGATAACTTTTGGCAACATTGCGACATTACATGTCAAAAATGTTTGTACAAGCAAACGATAGAGGTTATTTTTTACCAAACCGCTATAAACATCAACAGTCATTTAATAAAATGTCTTATATGACCCCATTACACGATTGGGTGAGCATTGTATTACTTTAAACGACCCTTTACATGATGATTTCCGTAAAATGGATAGAGAATACCGAATATAAAATGCTTTTTCAGATCAAAATGCTACACCACATATGAAGAAAATCCCGATTTCACAAAAATATTACCCTTAGGAACGCGAAAGCGTTCTTTTCTCCAATTCTTTAAATACCTTTAATAATGCTCTAGTACTAAATAATTATGAAAACGATGCAGTAAGAACAAATATACATCTCGGTAGCAACTTCCATGAGAATACGTTCGGTACCACCTTCCATATTAGATTCATTGTAGAATTACTTCCCTGGACCGACCAGTGCTTCATCCATGAGTTCATCATCAGTGATGCAAGGAGAGTTGGAGTGCGGAGACGGAGCCACCAGTGGAGACGGCGCAGGGCTTTTAGCCATTTGGAGCGCTAACGCAGGCGAACCGGGGTACACGGGCCGCACTGCAACCAGACCTGAGACCTTGCTTCCCGACGACGAAGAAAAGTCCAACAACATCTCTGCAGCTTCTTGAGGTGTTGTAGCTCCACTCCTGGCTATGGCTCCGCTCGCCGGCGGCTTCATACAAGAATCTGCCCCCTTCCTGTCGTCGGAACCTTTCGGCGCAGCAAACCCTTTTGCAATCTCCGTCTTGAAATCTAACGGAAGCAACGGAAAGCCAGCGTAGTCTTTCGATTCGTCTTTGCGCTGCGGACTCTCCCCTTTTGATATACTCTCCGACACAGATTTTAAATACTCTATCGGTCTATCAGATTCTTTGAGCTGCGGAACAGTTTTAGGACTTAAAGAACCCATGTTTAAAAGGGGTTTAGGGACGTTTAGGGGGTAGGCCGATTTCTGCATAGACTCAGGCGTCCGCGCGTTAGGATTGTCGTAGTGTTGGAAAGGATATTTGGATTGTTCTAAAGTACGAGCGAAATCGTTGACTAAAGAACGACTGTCGTACTGCGATACAGGACTGTTCTTATCGGGAGTGCTCTGATTTTTAAGCTTTGGTATCTGGAATTTGCTCGTGTCTAGAGGTTTGATCAGACCCTCAACGAGAAAGTTAGTGTCCTTGGAAACCTTAAACCTGTCCCCGTCAACGTCATCCCTGGATCCGCTGGGGCTCGAGTGGCGTTCAGATTTAGAGGAAAATATGGATTTTTCTGAACCGCTCATTAGTTTGGTGCGTGCTTTCTCCCGCTCGCGGTCTCGGACTATTTTGTTGATGTCGGTGCTGCTGCTCTTAGGGGAGCCCGAGCTAGACTTGGAAGCGGATTTAGAGAGATTCATGCCAGCGCTGGAGCTTGAAGATTTGGAGTAAGGCACTTTGGGCACACTGCCGAGCGAGGACTCAGAAGGACTCGTGTTGGCTTTGGGTGGTGTCGAGCCTGGAGTCACGTTACTGGACTTAGACGATTGCATCACTTGCGTTTTCTTGGAGGCCGGGCCGCTCAGGACTCCAGGTTTGAGACCCGTGTGGGTTTTGGGCGAACCCTGGCTCGGAGGCGTCAGTTGCGGGGAGGACTGCTTGCTAGAACTCGAGCTGCTGTAGTTTAACTTAGAGCTACTACTGCTCGAGTCTTTCGTCCTCGTTTTGTTGATAGTGATCTTCATTCCATCTAAACTAGGCTTGACCATGTACTCTTGATTTTTGTTCTCGCTGATTTTACTACTCGAGTTTTTTGACTCCGAGAATTTGCTACTCGAAGAGCTAGGTTTACTACCGCCTACTTCGGATTCGCTACAGTGATGGGCAGATTTTAGCTTGTCTATTACGGCGCTTAGAGAGCCCTTTCTATTCCGCGCCGCGCTCGGAGCATTTGACTTATTCACTTCGACATTCGGCGGCGATATTAATGGCTCGTTCATGGGAGTATCACAAGAAATAGGGGTTATCTCTAGCGCTTTCAGCTTCATCGGGTTTTTTAACTTAGGACTACTTCTGCCGGAGCTAGAAAAAGAGAGGCCGGAATGTTTCTTCTCCTTATCCCTGGCAGAGCTGCTGTAGCTGTCCTTGGAGATCTTTTTGGACAAATCGTACCCTGTAGTTCCGGATTTGCCGGACGGAGATCCGCTCGCGGCAGATTTTAGAGCCGACATACTCGGCTTGCCAGACCCCGGCGAGCTGTGCTTAGGGGACGAGATGCTGTGGTTTTTTGGACTCGAGTAGCCGGATAAATGCTTAGGGCTGTTCTGGACCGGCGAATGCCGCGGGCTGCTGTGGTGGCTAGAACTTCCCGAAGGCTTCCCCAAGCTTTTCACAGCGCTCGGACTGGGAGACTTGGTTATAGACACCGACCTACCATGAGTAGGACTAGGGCTAAATTTTCTCAACAGCGAGTTCGGTGAGGTGGGCCGCATCGGTGACCCGTCCGTAGGTTTTATACTGACCGATACAGGTTTAGTCAAAGGGTCTTGTTTTGGAGGGACCTTCTCCGGTGGCCCCATGGAATCATCTCGGCGTCGCTTTTTCTTCTTCTCTTTGCTGCGTTCTTCCGATCTCGATTTCTTTTCGGAGCGTATATCTAGAGTCTTCAGCTGTGAGGAAGTTATTGGTGTGATCGTGATGGAACTGGGTAGGGCGGCAGGTGCCGCGGCAGCTAGCGGGATGATCTCGATCCCGGGGCGGCGCTCGAGACACAGGACTGAAGACAGGGGGGCCTGTGGAGCACCAGGGCCCGCGCCGATGGGAGTGATGCTCACTGAAGACGGCATGTAGGACTTACCCTCGCTCAGGTCTAAGAGAAGGGATGACGCGCTCCGGCGGGACTCGTCTTTGCTTTTCAGCTTTTGCCGTTTGTGTTCAGACTTGTGAAAAGAATTCCTGCAACAAAACGGTTTTAAGTAAAAACTTAATAGGACACGCAGAAAATCCAGTAACTACTAGGATCATGAAGTTCCATTCAATAATAATGAGTAAGTAAGCGAATAGTCATCTATTTCCAACTAAGCTTTACTGACGTCCATAGTTGGGGTCAAATCCAATGATTTCCCAAACATATGTAATTTACTTATGGAGAAATACATTCAAAAAGGAGTCAACAGGCCCTTTTCGCGAAAGCTCTATTCCTCTACCGCTCAAGCAGACGAGTGAAAATGGAAAATTAATGCACAAATACAAATACACAACAAACCTGATGATATCCTCAACATCTCCATCATTCGAGTCCACGTCATCCACTCGTTCCGGCGCGTGTCCATCGCTAACATCGACCGACATTTCCACGTCCGACACGTCATTCTGCGACACCGAGCTCTGCTCATCATTGGTCGAGTTACTATTCATCGTGTTATCGTCTTCGTTGACCGTTGAGCTTTCGCTCTCGCTGTCAGTGTCTTGTAGGTCTCCCATGTTGCTGGGTTTGCCCTTCTTAGGGGCCGTGAGCCAGGGGTCGGGGTCGGATTTGCGTTTTTTGGGCTTCCGCTCGTCGATTTTGTCGTCCTGACACATGAGGGAGAGGTGGTGTTGCTGTTCCGAGAGGTAAGAGCCTGGGAAAGGATAGTATGGTGAGATTGTGACGTTTTAAACTGTCTTTTTAGAGCTCAAATCAGCTTGTATGTGAATTTATATTTATGAAGTACTGACTTGCGACGTCACAAGTCTTTATTGTCATATGATTTATACGTTCTTTGCTAATCTTAAATCAAAAAGAGCATAAGGCAATTCCAGTCTTGATATTTTTGTGTATTTGAACGAATTGGAGGGTCTATCATATTATCAAACCCTAGAAAATTATTTCTACCCTCACCGGCTATGCAGATTCCGCGCAGGTACCTACCTCCTTGGTGCGGGTGACTGACGCTGGTCGGGTAGAGCCGCGCGCCTGGTTCACGCTTGACCATTTCACCCCCGGGGTCGAGACCCCCCAGGCCGCAGCTAAAATTTGACTCCAACGCAGAGTAGCCGCCATTCATGTGTTTCGTCGCCGCTTCACGCTCCCAGATTTTTGTTAGCGACCTGTTGAGGATAATTAAATGATTTGAATGGGATGAAGGGCAAGAACGTATCATTGTAATATTAAACATGGTTAAAAAACGACTGACTGCTGAGTTTCTTGCGGCGTTTCTTCTCGGCAGTGGTCTCCTCTTGGGAAGCGCTGGTAGATTCTTGACGTGTAAAAGTGCCCGTGCGGCCTACTTACTGAATAAATATCTTTTATCTTTTTATCTTTTTGAACTAACACTAAGGAATTATCTTTCTATCTAACGTTTATGTGAAGGTTTAACTTCTACCGCGTGTGGACTGCACACATGTTTTTGTATTTTCTTTCCGCCTTTGTCAGCATTATCAGCGCTTAACTACTTTGAAATGCTCTTAAATTAAGGTAAAACATGTCACACAGATTATTACCGTATTACATCTTACCTCAATGTGATAGGTATAGAGTGGCTCTTTTGCAACACTCTACTGATGTAATCATCGATATGGGCGCTTGAAGGCGCACCGAGGGCACAGAGCGAGGCGCGCGGGGCCGACGCGTCGGCCAGGTCGAGCTCCACGGTGGCCAGCGCTTCAAGCAGCGGGTGCTCCAGAGATACGGACACGTGTTGCCATGACAACGCGCTCACTTCGAACATCACCACGTTCTCCAGGTCCACCGCTTGAAAGTAGAAAAAATGGTGTAATTTGTGGAGTTACACCTCACACTTGCGATGTTTGTAACAAACGGTATTGACTGTTTGTCATTCACAAAAAATATGAAACATTTCCAGACGGGAAAACTGGCTTATTGACCTAGGGGTTATAAACTAGTTTAGGAATAGATTAATTTTTACAAGCTTCCGCCATACTTTTCCTTACGCTGTCATTAGATAGGAGCTATCTATTAAGTAGACAAACAAAAAATGTATTTTTTAGAGACTATTGGAGAGCAGATTTTTATTTATTTATTATTGTAATTAAGTATGAAATGATGAAATGATTGGTAAATAACCTCATGTCTGATACTATGAAAGTAGGCCATTGATTGTCTTCGAAACGGGTTGAAAGTTATGCATGTCAACCCTAGGGAAGAAAAGTAGTTTTAAAAAATAACTATGTCAATAGCCCTGTGCAGTAGCAGAAACCTGTACTCTCTGTGATCTACAATTTCAATACACAACAAAATGTAAATTCGTAGTGTCTTCGTGTCATATGCATTCCTTATTCTTCAGTGTGTGTGTGTTGGTTCAGTCGGCCAAAAATATGGTCTACCACCTTACGGTTGAAGTTCATTTGCATGTCATAATGATACAACAAGTTCGATTTTCCCTTGCAATAATATTATGACAGTGACAAGTGTCAACCTTAGCGATAAGGTTTCACGGATTTTGCTACGGATGCTCGTTCGAAGTACTTACCGTAAATAATGCTATATTTTTACGCCTTACCTATACTTACTGTAGATTTATGTAGATTTCCAATATTTAGATCCCAGATAAACTATTGACATAACTGGTTGACCACATTGTTGGTGTCGGTACATACCGTGGCGGGGCTGCGGCCGCACGCAGCTGGCCAGGAGCGCGTTGAAGAGCGCCTGCTGGCGGAGCGCGGCGAGCAGCGCGGGCACGTGCGCCGGGTGCGTGAAGGGCACGGAGCGCACCACGCGCCCCGCGAGCGCGCCCGAGTCGCACAGGAAGTAGCACTGCGTCTGCTCCGGGAGGCTCTGAGGACACGGTTTTGTTATGATACTAGGGGACGCCCGCGACTTCGTACGACTAGAATTAGTTTCTCACCCCCGGATTACCCCCTATTTCTTCCCCTTGGGGGTCGACTTTCACGACGACATCATGAAAGGAACCCCTTATTATTTTAGATCGAAACGGGACTTAATCGTCCAAATAGTACATTACTGCAGAGACCGAGAAAACGCCCGTTGCGGGACGAGAATGAGTTAGCGCGGTGACGTGACCCCCTTTCTCAATGCCACATACTGATACCGATATACATGAAACCTAGCTAAGAAGCATGCGCCACACCAGATGCTTGCACGTACCACTGCGTCGTATAGTATGAATCCTCATGCACGTGTCACGCAAGCACAACGCAAACGCAGTGGAACGCGCACGCGTATGCGCACGTCTACACGTACGCATCCGGTGTGGCTCGGCTTTAAACTGGCTTTCTTTTTGGACTTTTCGACCAAATCAGTCCATCCATTTGTAAGCTAACGGTGCCGATAGAGACACACATACACGGGTACACACATAAAAGTTATAAAAGTCGTATTTTTTACTGAACTTTAAGGCAAAATTTGACAAGTTGTAGGGAGAGAACACCGTTGTTTATCGATGTTATCGACTAATCGGTAGTTTTTGATTTAGTGTAAAGATACAACGCGTGAAATTACTGTCTTTACACCGGAACAGCAATGCGAATGCTGCTTATAAAATTTTAATTTCAAATGAAATCAAATTAATTTATTTCATTACATTTAGACATTTTCCATAGATAGGTTGCACAGATTGCAGTAATGAAAAGGGTGTGAGCATAGCTAAGCTGAATTTGAGCTCACCCCTGGTCAGCCATGGAGAGATTATAGGTACATTAGTTAACTTGTTGCATAAAACTAAGCTTGTCTATAAATATAAATGCGAAACAATATTACATGATAAACCTTTTTTCTAATTTTATTTGTATTTTTTTTTACGTTTAAATTTATTTGTATTTTTACCAAGGCCTTACCACAAACAATCCTTTGCTGAGGTTAAGCTCTATGTTCTTGCCAGGCGTGAGCTTGTTGTACGCTTGCTGAGCTACTAAACCCAACATGGGCTTCGAATCAGCCCAGTCCCCCGCTATTTCAACCTGAAATAGATAAATAAGTTACTGTCAAAAAAGCATTAACGAGACGGTTTTTTACCGAGACTATAATTCTAAAGGGTGTCCCAAAAACCACGCCAAAACTGAGAGGGCTCATAAAGCAGCTAAAAGGGTATCGATTTAACCCCTACGTATGTTCAGTGTTTTTTTTTAGTTTCGGAGATATTGATCGTCTTAAGAATTATTATAATTTTCCCTCATGTCTGTCCATGTGACGAAAAATCACTAATATTTTTTTCAGTGATATTTTACATTATTAAAATCATTACAAATACTTAAAGTTTTTCACCCATTTTATTTAACTCATGACATAAAGTTTGTTTCTCCACACGAGGTGTCAGTGTTTACTTTTCACTTTGTACGGAATAACAACTTAATATAACTTTTTTTTTAATAAACGAGCATATTAAACTACTGAAATAAAACATGAAATAAATAAATTTTCCAGACATGGGCTTAAGGGAAAATTACAAAAATGTTTAGTTAGCTTAGTTGATGCAACTAATATTACAATACTAGTTGCATTGCGTGTCAAAGAATACGAAATTACATAAATACTAATAATCAAAGAATACAAAAATAAACAATAATTATAACAACAACAATTACAAATCTATTAAATGGTCTGGTCGGCAAATTAAAAATGATCAATATCTCATCGGGGTTCAATCGGTAGCTTTTTAGCTGCTCTATCAGCCCTCTCAGTTTTGGCGTTGTTTTTGGGACATAACCTGTATATCTGATTCGGTGGGTCAACCAAAGGTATAGTCCACTTACCTCAGTGGTCGCATGAATGAGCTTGGCCAAGCCAGCGCACAGAGGCATGGGCTGCGAGAGCCTGAGGGTGAAGCTTGCTGGCAGCATAGCGCTGTTCTGTGGCACCAGCACGGCGTATACTGGGCCATTTGTGCTGTAAAAAATAATATAGATACAGTTAATGTGTTACATTTGTGACGAAACATTTAGGTACAAAGTCAATCTGACACTCTACAACAATAACGTTGAGTTTCCAATAAGTTTCAAATCACTTGGCATCTCTAATGACATTCACGACATGAAGCCTTTTTTTTTTAAATAGGTCACAACAAGCTCACGCCTGGCAAGAACATAGAGCTTAACCCCAGCAAAGGATTATTTGTGGGAAGACTTTGGATGGATGAAAGAAGATTGACGAAAGAAATATACAGATCGAAAGTGAGTGGACGGGTCGGAAGGGGCCGCCATAGGCGTACTTTTTCGAGTCAAATCGGAGAAATACTGGGCCGAATCTTAAGTACCCGAAATCGACGTGCGTGCATGACTCGATGTATGAATGTGGAAGAAGCGAAAGAACTTTGTCAAGATCGTAGCAAATGTAAAGAAGTGGTCTCTGCCTACCCCTCTAGGAAACAGGCGTGATTAAATGTATGTATGTAGGTCACAAATAACCGTTCATTTCATGCCAGCCTGAAAGGTTTTTTTTTTATAGCTTCGTGAAGGCAATCGAGCACACAGGCCACCTGATGGTAAGTGGGATGTGTGATCCATAGACATTTGCATTCTCAAGACTGCAATCCTAGGACGATAAATGTTTTGCCAACCCTGAGGACTCTATGCTAGTAATTTCACCGGTTGTCTTATCCCCACGCCACTGCAGGCAGAGTAAGGAAGCTCTTCCGATAATCAATCCCGGATTGTCGCGTAAGCTACGATTACTCAAAAGGGCCCAACTCCGATTGTTAACTGGAGCCATAACTGGCCATGCCTTGTTTAACAAACACTTGTTCACATTAGGTGTTACAGACAGCCCCCTGTGCAGAGCTTGTATGACGGCGGAGGAAACCGCAGCCCACGTCATCATGGAATGTCCAGAGGTGGCAACATACCGGGCACTTCACCTCGGAACACCGAGGTCGCTACCAGAGGCCGTCGGCAACATCAAGGGTCTGCTAGGCTTTCTGGTTGAACTGGGCTGGCAAGAGTAGTGCCAGTGACCCAGCACGCAAAAAAGGCGCATTTTAAGTCGTCGAGTTGCGGAAACTAGCCCGCTACAACCTATCCCCACGCCAGGACACAACAATGCGAACACTGCTTCTTGGCGGTAGGTTAAAGACCCTATTGCTGTAGAATGTCAGATTGACTTTGGACCTAAGGTGGGTACCGAATTTAATCTCGTGACTGTACGACCTTCAGTTGTGGGCCAGAGCCGAGTGTGACCTTCAAAAGGTTAAGTAGCAGTAATGTATCTTACCTTTTTCCACCTCTTTGTGCATTCGAAATTATTGGTGCCAGTTGCAATTTGTTAGCGGTAGAGCTTTCCAGAAGCACAGTAGCAGAATGGCCTATCGGCGTATAAGATGGGGCGATCAAATTAGCAAGGCTGTTTGAGCCTGAGGGCTTCCCTAGAGTGAGCAGCTCAACGGTTAGTGGCTGGATACCCTTGTCTTTGTCCAACAGCTCGTAAGGTGATACAAAGTAGGTTAACCGCATAGCGTGGCCTGTAAATATAATTGTTCTTTATTAAATACTTAAAGGCTGTGAAAGTGTAATGTTACCTCAAAAGCAAACTGCTGGCCTATTTGCCTAACGCACTCGCAATCGCAATCGACTTCAAAACGGATCAATTCTTTTCATTTTGTATGCAGAAAAGCCTTCGATTATCAAAATGAAAACAATTGCGAGTGCGTGCCCACTGGTTTAAGTTCCAATTCGGCTTGCATTTTTTAAGTTTTTCCCAGAATTGACAAGTTTTTTTTACTACGTTTTTACGCATGTCGTTTATCGCTCTTCCCTCGGAAACTGTACAATTTTCCGGTATAAAAAGTATCCCATGTCCTTTTTTGGGATTCAAGACATCCCTCTATCCCAAATTACATCTAAATCGGTTCAACGGTTTGACCGTGACAAAGTTGCTTTCTCGTTTTTAATATTAGTATGGATTTACTGTAAAATCATAAATCATTTCATATAAAACCAGTTTTTTTTCTTATTTTTTATGAAATGGAACCTCAAAATCGACAAACTACAACCTGATGTCATTATGCTGATTATATGTATATCTGTTCCAAACCGTTCCGTTACCGTTTTATTTAAAGAATCATAATGTTCGTTATTTTATTATGCACTGTACGAACCTCCCCGACGTTTCTGCAGGAATCCTATAGGGCTCTTAAGAACCTGGGCCCAGGGGTCCTTAATAACGCTCTGCATTTGTCTCATCGTAGACATATCCTCTTCCAAGCTCTGCAGTGCACTAAACGCTTTACACTTCACCTAAAATCATAATACAATACAATAACAACGAAGACTGTAAGTCTATTTAACTATATCTATGGTTACTTTGCAGATTCTTTCAAGACCTCCAGTCAATTGAATTGAATTAACTTCATCAGTCACTTGTCAGGTCTATCCGTAGCTGTTACGTCTTTTGCTTTGAACGTAGCTCGTGTACTGTAAAAACACACATACGTGTTCAAGGCAGTGGGTGAAAATCAATGAAAAGTATGCGTTGCTGACAGTATATGCGTTAACGTCTCACAGGTGACAAGGTCCTTACTGCAAATTTTAGTTAGAACTTATTATGTTGTTGTTCCGAAACACTGATAGTGCTAAGAAAGCCTGGGGTTGGGGTCTAGTTAAATGCACGCACTTTCTTTTCAGCATTCAGTTGGTACACAGCAGTGAGGCCCTCTAGTTGTGCCGTGAAGTCAGCGAAGTCACCTCGTGCAATGCAATGCACCAATTCTTCGCAGCTTTGTTGTTCAATCTGAAAATGAAAGGGTATTGGGTACGTTTGTATGACTGTATTTTTTTTTATAAAAGTTTAGGTGACTATATAAATATATTTAATTTCAGGGAGCCAAGACCCGAGGTATTAAAATATGCCCTGGTATCAATATTTGAATACATTTGTAATAATCTCATCTCCAATGCACCAATGACACATTATATTATAAACTACATTTAAAATTCGCCTTCGTACATCGCTGTTATACTTTTGTCTATTTTATAACTGTAATCTTGTTTGTTTGTACAATAAAGTGTTTACATACATACATACATATTTTGAATAGATCCATCATAATATATCTATCAATCAGTCAGTAGTGAAGTGTTTTAAAAGAGGGCCATTATTCTGCAGTGAGTAACAAAGACTAAAAAAAACTATCATTATATAACACTTGTGAGAATGGCTGCTCACCTAAAAAATTACACTTTTACAAATGACCCAAATCTTTTAATATTAATTGCATAAATTTAACTTGTAACTGTGTCTTAACTTTAAGCACACTACTAACTCTTACTGCCACAGTCGGAGACGTCATTTAAATTAAATGCTTGATTAAAGTTGCTGCTATCACATTTTTTGCTATAGCAATAGAATTAGGCAGTTAATGATTAACAATAGTCACAAATGTTGTGCAATTAATAAAAACCCCCAATTTCAGGGTGTCCCCTACTTCCAAAGCTGATATATCTTAAACACTCCATTTTTCATGAAACCTATGTAAGAACCATAACATAAAGATTACTTTAAAAAAAATGGTTCATCCATTTGGGAGCTACAATGCAACAGACAAACACACAGATACACACATAAAACATATACCACCCATCTTTCATTATTAGGGGTTAAAAAAACTGAATATACTGATTGGAAGAATAACAAGTCATGTTATCAAACTAGGGTCACTGCAATAAGGAAGCAGTATTCTAAGTGCAGTGTTCACCAACAATTAAATGGACGATTAGCAGTGATGGTTGTCAAATGTATTGACTAACAGCTGATTAACACTTTGATTGCCACCGCGGGTCCATTTTGTATGAAAACCAGAGCCCTTGGCAATGAAAGTGTTAAGACAACCTCTATTAAATTGGTTGGTGAAAGTCCACATAAGCATGTTGGATCTTTAAGATAAAATATATAACAGGCTTGGAACTTGTGTTCAATAACTTAGTCTTTTACTCTCTAGATATTTCGCCAAGATCTTGTTAATATAATTTCATAACATAAATACTTTTATTCATACCTTTCCCTCGTGGTGAATCTTGACGTCTTTGACTGAGCCAGAGGACTCCACAATTATTTCCAAATAAAACATATCCGATGATATAAACAGGTTAACCCCAGATGTGCCCACAACAAACTTAAGTCTGAAATTGAAATGTCTAGGTGTTAGTTTCCATATTTTTACACTGGCACCAAAAGATTTAAAGTTTATACATAGTTACAGGTACAACTAACCCTAGTTGCCTAGACAGGCATTCCAGCCTCTCAATGAGGCTTTGTAGAGAGCTAATTTTGATGCAGTGTTGCAGGCTGTCGAGGCATTTTTGAAGAATCATGCGGTCTTGACTGTCAACAGCCCACCGCTTGTCCTACAAAGTTTAAATCAATTAAAGCAATGCACACATTCATATAAACGCGCTTCTTATAATAATCACTCACCAACAAAGCCATGCGTACGGCTTTGGACGTCTCAGATAAGTTTTTGTACTGTGATGTTTTTGATCTAAGTTTCTCCATAAGAATTTCCTTTTGAAGCTCCTTGGACTTATCGATGAGCCCGTTAACAGGAGCCATGATTTGGGGTTTGATATCCGTCATTTTGTAGATTTGGATATTATCAAATTATCACGTAATCTAACAAAAATACATAAAACTACTGTTGAAAACAACTTGACATACAATGGAACATCTGATACTTGGATGTTTTGGTTATTATTTTGAACTTCGTTTCGGAAACATTGGTGAGTTAGTTGTCGGCGGATATTACAGTGATCATATTACACTAAGATTAGACTTAATATTATTTAATTTAGTTAAATTATAATTATATCACTTTAGACGACTTGTCTGTCATTTTCACGCGATGCCATTTGCTATAAGCCGTATAAATAACAAAGTATTGTTTATTAACTTTTACCACTGGCTGGCGCTAGTGAGCAGTAAAATATACGTATGAGTAAAAGAGACAAAACTATAGACTGTTGTAACGCTCCTTGACAATGATAGGATGTTGGATTACTTTGACATGACGAGTTTTTTATTTTGCCCTCAACCATGTTTGTGGTTTGTAAAACATGCAATAACATTTTGACAATTTTACCGCGACGTTGTCTCGTTTGTCCATCTGAAAAATATGGTTTGTCTTATTTTTGGGATTTCAAGATAGTAATTATAGGCCGACTCTGATTTCAAGGAAATTGTTTAGTTAATTAGAAAACATAATAATAGTAATGAGGGCGCCACTGGACGCTCGACATTTGCTCGGCGCAGTCTTAAACATATGACAAATTGATGTATGTACAAATTGAAGATAAATTTATAGCTTGGTTAAAAAGAGATGGCGTGGTGACCGGTGGAACATGGAACTAATATACCTACGTCTTTTCAAGTGGTACCTAACCACATCATTAAGCAGCATGTTTAGTGTAAAATTTGGTTCATGTTGCCAATTTCACTTCATAAAGCGCCCTCTTTTTTTCCTAAACTCTTTTTAGGGTTCCGTAGCCAGTAGTCAGCAAGTACCTACCCTTTATAGTTACGCCATGACCATATGTCCGCGGTTTAACTCAGAGATTCTTGGTACCACAGACCTGTAATTTGTTATAACTATGCATTTAAATTACGCTAACAAAGTTGTAAAATTAAATCTGAAAGAATATCGGGTAGGTACTTACCTCCAATACATAATAATATATGTAAAGCAAAAGTAGATTGTTAATCAGGGGATGAAATTACGAGCGTAAAATAAATGGTGACTTTCACCCGGGTTAACCACTTTACTTTTCATCTCGACTACTTATGAGGAAGTTTGATAATAAACCTTATAAAATGAAGACTTCGTATACTTAGTTACCTACTTATACTAAAGAGTGGCTGTATTAAGATAGCATGGCTCAGTATAGATTTAGGTTTTTCTTAACAATCTTACTACAGAGAGGCTGAATAGGTTTTTGCTACTGCTCAAGGCCATTTATTATACTCGTACCTACTTCTGTATTAAAATTACTTTTTTTAATCAATTTACGGAAAGGGTGTAGAGGTTTCTGCTACTGTACATGCACAGGTCCATAGACATTTCAAATAACTTTTCTTCCCTAGCTTATTATAATGGCCTACATTCAGAGTAGGTATTAGAGATAAGAAATCGGCCAAGTCCAAGTTGGACTCGCATGGAGAGGGTTCCGTACCGACATACATACGTAATTTTTTTTTTGGTCGAATTCTTCTAGATTTTTTGCACCGTCTTGACCGTCCCAGAAAACTGAGTTAAGCATTTTTAATTATCAATTAGTCTAAAAAATGGCCATTAATAAAAAATAATTTAAACACAACTAGTAAATCATACATTCTGCTCAAAATAAGCCAATCGATAAATAAATTAAAAAAAAAATAAAAAAAAGAAATAATTCTAAATAAGTAACTGTAAAAAAAAAAATGCATTATTCTGGGAATTTCTTTAAAATAGGTACTTAAATTAATCAATATCCCAAGAACTATTGATTTCCGACCATACATAAACTGGGTTAAATTTATTGCATTTTAGCTCCTCTATCACCACCTATCAGATATAAGTACCTACGTCAAGTTACAAGTAACCCTGTATATTTTGTTTTTTTTTCAAAGTTTTAGGTTTAGTAGTTTTGGACATCAGGAGAGGGGGAAGGTCCATTTTCGTCTTCTTTTATGAATAAAATCAAAACTATTTATGTTACAGTACCTAATAATAAAAATACATTCGAGATCCTCATAACGAACTCTTTAATTTGATATAATAATAATTATTATGAATTTATGACACAGTAAAGTTTGCATATGTTTTTTTTAATTTCCTAATTTGTCGAAAATTACCCTTAGGTATTGATAAAAATAGTTATTTACTTTGAACAGTGTTTGGGTTATTAGTTTACATATGTGTACCAAATTTCAACTCAATCGGTCCGGTAGTTTCAGAGATATAAATGGCTGTGACAGACAGACGGACAGACAGACGCATAAATTAGTGATCCCATAAGGGTTCCGTTTTTAATTTTTTTGTACGAAACCCTAAAAACACATTTTCGCATTTAGAATATTAGTTATTAAAGCTAAGGATAAGACGACAGCTCAGTATGCAAGTTTTGTCCGAGTTCAACTTTGAATGTTAAACTAAAAGCTAGTTTATTCAAGTTAAATAACTTGAACTAAAACTTGTCCTTATGCCGTGCAGTGTAGAGAGTGCATGTTTTATTCCAGAAGGAGAGTTTGGCAAACAACTTTGTCACGAAATAAAAACTGTATGAGTTAGTTGGCGACGTTATTCATGATGTCTATACGCAGGAAACTTTTAGTTTTTTACCTGGAGAAATAGATAGTTAATAGCGTAGGTTCATAAGTAGTCTAACCAATTAATAGATGCGGGTGGTAGGACCTTGTGCAGGGTCCGTCCGGATCGTTACCACCATCTTATCCATTAACCTACCGCCAAACAGCAGTGTTCGCATTGTTGTGTTCTGGTTTGGGGATAAGACAGCCTGTGAAATGACTAGCATAGAGGCATTCCATCTTAGCCTCATGGTTGGCAACGCATTTGCAGTCTTAGGATTGCATTGCAGTCTTGTGATTGCGAATGTCTATGGGTCACAGTTTCCACTTACCATCAGGTGGCCTGTGTGCTCGTTTGTCTACTCGATGCCATAAAAAAAAAAAAAAAAAAAGTATGTTTTGACCCCTGAACTCGTAGATGGATTATTTTTTAATAAAATAACCTGGTTTTTGATGGTTGGTAAAAAAAAAATATATATGCACCTACTTACGTAATCTAATGATGCCAGTAATATTGACCGACCCTCCAGTTAAAACCTCTATATGCTCGCTTTAGTGTCAACCGTCGATATTATGGTCCATTTTGTTCTACCATTCAGTTCTACTAATAGGATAAACGGACAAAATAATCGGTTTAGTCCAACTACTTTGAAACGAATTTTAATAAATAGGACTAAAAAAAATAGGCAGCAAAATAATTTATTTAGTCCTACTACTTCTGGAACGAATTTTAAAAGTACTAACCGGACAAAATAATTCGTTTAGTCCTACTACTGGCACGAATTTTAATAGGACTAAACGGACAAAATAATTCGTTTAGTCCTATTACTGGCACGAATTTTAATAGGACTAACCGGACAGAATAATTCGTTTAGTCCTATTACTGGCACGAATTTTAATAGGACTAACCGGACAGAATAATTCGTTTAGTCCTATTACTGGCACGAATTTTAATAGGACTAACCGGACAAAATAATTCGTTTAGTCCTATTACTGGCACGAATTTTAATAGGACTAACCGGACAGAATAATTCGTTTAGTCCTATTACTGGCACGAATTTTAATAGGACTAAACGAACGCCTTTTAAAAACTATTTTAAAAGTTATTCGACCGTGCATCATAAAATGAATTCATCCTTAATATATTTAATTTTTTTCAGATTCGTAATCATTAACCGTGTTTCACGAAATAAATAGTTTTTTTATTTTTGCATTGTTGTCATTTTGAGGTTATTTCCACGCTCTAAAAACTGTCTATACACAGTCACTGAAAATGGCGATAATCCTCCATTCACAAACACCGTTATTGGTTGTTTAGAGGTTTCCAAGTAAATACAAAAAAATACTTTAATCCCTAGAGGCTAATGGACCTTTAATCCCGATGTGCAGAGGCTAAAGTAACATCTTAAGAGCATGAGAAGTGAAAACTTATTTTAAGTGATAATAAATAAATTGATATGTACAAGTAAATATCAATAAATCGCTTCATTTTCTCTCAACGACTGTCGTCGGAAAACTGTCACTTTAAAAATCATAAATGGAAACCTGAGTCAGTCAGGGGTTCGTGCTACGGACAGAATCCGTAAAATTACTTATGCATTTGCATATTTGCATATGCAAATGCATATAATTATATTTTATAGCGTTTTTGCATATTTTGGTACTTTATCATTAACAGTGCTTATTTCAGTAGTTATACGTGTTAGGCGTGTCGTATTATGCCGTAGACGCCAAATTTCGTGTTCTGTCTGGTAACGTCAGTTGACGTCGAAAGGTCATTTTCATCACACTTGCTCGGAAAGGGTTTTATAACACGCAGGCGTTTAGGGCAGTTATAGCCGACTTAGCTCCCGCGGGAGTTATAGATTTTCATAACTCCCTAGGGAGTTATGAGTTTAGTTTTAAAATATAGAATCCACTTGAACATCATTTCAGACCAAGGAGGTGTAAAATCAGCCAAGGTTTATTTCCTATATTCAAAACTTGGCTACAAACCAATTTTATTTACTGTTTAATTAAACTTATACGGCACATTTTAGTCTGCATTATATTACTATTTTACCATTATTTCAGAGACATTCGCAATTATTTTATTAAATTTCATTTTGAAAATTTGTACAATCTGGCAGAATGGCCTGTATTTGTAAGTTTAAAAAAAAAGCAATTCTAAGCATTATCTGTGGAAACTAAAAAAAAGTTGTCAAACTCTTTTAGCTTAGCGAATCGAGTTCGTTTAATTTTGTTTGTTTTTTATTTCCTCGCTAATGTGATGAAAATCATTGTGTGTATCATGGGCAGTAAGGAGATTGCAAACTCGAGTCATTAAAAGCCCTCCGTCTTCGGCGTCGGGCTTCTAATAGTCTCTCGTTAGCAATCTTCTTCTTACCGCCCTTGATGCACAATGTACTATTTCAGCCTAGAAATTTATATTAAGTGACAAACGTCACAAGTTTGCTGTAGAAAACCTGGAATAATATATTATTGTTAATTGTCACAAAAAGTATAATAAATAAATTATAAATTATAGTGTTTATATATATTTATAGGTTATATTATAAATTACAGTAGAACCCGCTTAATACGATCACGTTTAATACGATTTCCCGCATAATACGCAATTTTCTACTGGTCCCTGCAACTTAAGGCCTGTTTTCATACATTTTTTCACGGTTAATACGACTCGCGTCCCGCTTAATACGTCTTCTAAAACCAAAATACCAAGTTATGTACGCGGGTAAAAAGAGCATATCGTACTAAGGGACGTGATTCTAGCGACACCTCCGCCTGTCCAGGTAAGTTTGTTAAGCTTTCAGTCGAAGACCTTATTGAAACTGCAGGTTCCACCCAAAACGCAACCATAAGTGATGATGAAGACGCACACGAACAGGAGGAAACGCCTCCAATTTTGTCAAATGCTCAGGCGTTGTCAGTTATAGCAGATTTAAGACGCTATGTGTATCGTCTATGGGTAATAGCGAAGAAGCGATCCATAAATTAAATTATATTGCAAATTTTGTTATGAAAAATGCATCCAAATCGTTACGTCAATCTAAAATAAATAATTACTTTAAGTAAAACAATTGTTATTAATATACACTTTTACATAAATATAATTTTTTGTATCCTCCATTTAAAATAAACAAATTACATGTAAATGTGTGTACAGGAAATATTACTAGTTTTATTTTCACGTTTAATACGATTTCCCGTTTAAGACACTTTTTTTGCTAAGTCCCCTCAAAATCGTCTTAAGCGGGTTCTACTGTATAATATAAATAAATGAAAATATTATAAATGGTTTTTTAAAGCGCATATTTTGTGCATATTTGACCCTTTTTTAATGCATATTTGCATGCATATTTTGGCATTTTAATAGTAATCCGATGTCTACTTATAACGTTTAGTTTTTAGAATAGGAAATACGAATCAAAAACGTTTTCGATACGTTAACGTGTCGTGTTATTGAAACCTTTGTGCTCGAGCTATAGTTACTTCTACACGACTGTGACAGATATATTAACACTGTATTATTGAATAGGTTCGTCTCCCTTATTGTTTACGTCTCCATAGGAGGCTTGTTATAACTCACTTTATTGAACGATTGCGCGTCGGAAACGACCGCGGTCGTTTCAAATTCAATTCAAGCTTTTATGCCTCGTGAAATACTCGTTTTTTGTCGCACCGAGCTTTATTTCAGTCTATTAGTACACGAAATACATGATTTATTTAGTTTTTATGGTGGTGGCTATAGACATTGCTTTGTTGCATGTTATCAGTCTTTTTACGGGTGTGTCTTTACAGTTTTCATTTGCGTTTCTTGTATTGGTTTGCTAATGGCTGACCTTGTATTTTATGAGTGAAAAAAAAAATCTAGGGTCTTAAGTTTTACGCGAACGTCTTGGTAGGTAGTTCATAATACGGCTGTAGCTCTCATAACGAACTCAGCGAACTTCTTCAATATAAACTGTTTCCAAATTCATTTTACGTATTCAACGTGTTGTCTGCGGGATCTCCGACTCGAGTTAACAAAGGGTCGGTCGGATAGGCTGGGGGCCAACTGTCACTAATCTTTCGTCGTTGGGTATTTCAATGACCAAGGCCCCGTTTCTCGCAAATCACTAGATTAATAATATTAAGTTATCTCAATACATTTTTTTACGAATGTATTAGTGAAATGAATCACACGGATTATTATTCTTAGTCTACTTAATGAGTTTCAAGATATAATGGGCCTTAGAAGCAGTGCTCGGAAACCTGGTTAATTTTATTAACCAGCTCGTCAGAAGCGCCATACATTTCAAAAAGAGCATTTTCATTTCGATTCCGCTGGGAACAGAATACATATTATTTCGGTTTTGATCAAAAAACCGGTTAATTTCGCTCGCAAATTTGTCCGCACCGCCCACCAGTCCCACCACTCCCTTCTCGTCTTTCCTAATAGGTTAGTAGCTATCTCTTCAGTTAGTTGCATTTTTACTTGCTCGCGTGACTTATGATTGTATGATTCCAAGCAGCGTGGGCCGAACGATGCTCCACCCATTAGTCATTTGAAATTAACCAGGTTAATTACGGCGATCGTAACGCGCGTGAATGGATTCTGCTCCCAGCGAGCGTTTACGAAAAACCTGGTTTAGAACCATATTAACCGGTATTTTTCGAACCGTTTCCAAGCCCTTCTAAGAAGCTTCTTATAATAATAAGATAAACTTTACTTGGTGAATTCGGTTTGGTCATTATTATTTACAACACTGTGTTGATGTCTAAGAATTTGGCCACTAAACTGTTTTCTTCATTAATTACTTTGCAATAGTTACACAGCGGAATGAAACAGTTTTATTTTATTCCGCGAAACAGGTTCCACAAAATAATAAAAAAAAACTCCAATGACATAATTTAAACTAAACTAGAAATATTAGCGCGTCACACCATACTCACGCTTACTCACGCATACAACGTGATTGTGACTTTGCTTCTACCTATTTCAAACATTCCGAATGGATATCTCATTCATAACCGATTAACCGATCCAACCAATTCGCTTGAAACTCTACTAAAAACCATTTACTTACTACTGCGCGAGGAGCGCTACCGCCAGAGGGGTTATCTACGCCTCCTCCAGCACTCTGCTTTCGGTGGTAAGGGTGCGGCTCCACTGAGGCGGAGATGAGCCGAGCGGAGCGGAGCTGTGCCGATATTAACCAATAGAAGGCGCATGCGGTCACGTCGAGCGCGCCTTGCGCACGTTAGTTTAGATTCTATTGGTTAATATTGGCACAGCTCTGCTCCGCTCCGCTCATCTCCACCTCAGTGGAGCCGCAGCCTAAGAGAGTGGGACGCGAGTCCGCTTCACGAGCGTTGGAGTGGCTACCATAAGCCTGTCATCGCGGGATCCGGGTGACCCGTGGCGCCGCCCACGCTGCGAGTACTTTCTTTAGTTTATGACATTATTGTATTTTTATTTTATTTTCCTTTTGTGCTCTTTATGGAACCTGTTTTCCGGAATAAAACTATTTCATTTCATTTCATTTTCATTTCATTTTATTTCATTTAACTTATAACACCTTTCCTTTTAGCGTCGAGGGCTAAAAACGACTTCTAAAATGTTTATTACCAAAGAATCAGTTATATTTTTTAGAGTGAATATCTATACCTACTAAATAGGTTCTCGAATTAACATTTAAAGCAATTTTTAAATTAAAAATGCTGTCGATCTGTCATTTTAGTTTCGTCATAAAAAAATGAACACCATACAAAAAATGAACATATAATTGCGCTCTTTCTGTTCGATGACGTAGAGTAACAGACGTTCCGCCCTCAGGCTGTTACAGTAAGTGAGTCAAACGATACCTAACCAATTCAATTACCCTTACGAGTATACTCGTCCCAGCACACGTCCCTAGACGACCTTTAAAAAATACTGATGAACGTTTTGTATTGGATTCTCCAAAAATTCAAGTACCTATGTAGTGTCGATTACCTGAGTCAATACTCGTAATGGGTTTAAATAAAATTTCTTTCTTTAAACCCATTTGAGAGTTTGGCAGGTGTTTTTGAAATAAATTTTGGTCAAAATTATTCTTTTACAATCAGAAACTTGCTTTGAAATACACAGACTCACAAATACATAGTTATTTGTGAAACCAAAAACACTTTTTGCGGTGGAAATAAAAATTACCAGAAAATGACTTTCAACCACATTAAATTGGTAAAACGCCCCATATCTGTGAAAAGACGTTTTATTGAAACGTTGTGCTTATATTTCAAAGAGCAGAAGATTATACACCCTCCTTTCCTATTCACTAAAAAAAACCTACTTCACACATTAGAGCAAAAAACACTTACGGCCACACTCAGAGTCGGTTAATAACGATTAAGTCGTTCCTAAGTGACGATTTTTCATACACAAGTTTGAAAAAGGAACGAGTTAGGTACTCGACTTTAAAATGTCTCTGAGTATGGTTAAACATACCTACTGCTATTTTAGTTTGTAAGATACTACGTAAAACCTAGTATAGTATATAGTAATATGTAACGCAGGTTATGTAAGAACACGTAATAATAGCGCGCGGGTGAAGGAAAGTGCAGCAGTGCATGCAACCTGGAACACTGTCCGATGCACCGCGAGCGAAATGGGTTTGCAGCCCAAAAGTGCATGGAAGAACTAGAAGAGGCTTACAATATATTATTTAATAAATAAAATATATAACAGGGTACAATCTCACACAAATTGTCCTAGTCCCAAATTAAGCTCTAGGCTTGTACTATGGGTAGGTACTAGACAATGATAAAAGTACTTACATAGAGAAATACATACCTACTTAAAAACATAGAAAACTTCCAAGGGGAATTCTTATTGTGGTCATATTACTCAGTCATATTAGCCTTTATACAGCCTACATTATAAGATTAAACTGTATTAGCCAAAATCTCTTATAATGACCTGTTATAAGGATATTGGAACAACTTATGCTTTTATGAAACAATACGGTATTTGACTAAAGTCAAATCAACTTCTTTTTATGAAACATCAAAAACGCACCGTTAAGTTACTATGGAATTTATAGGAATCGTGACGTGACGTCACAATCAAACAGCGTCCTTATTGTTGGATTTTATGAATTTAAAAATCGTAAAATAGCAAACATAAATAATTGATTGATATTTTTTTTGTATTTTTATAATGTTTAGATATCTGTAGTTAATGAAAAAACTATTTAAATTTCACTCTTGTCAAATACCCTATTACAAAGTTTTTGGCCACATTATCTAGATGTATATAAGGTTATTTTTCTCAAACATGCTCGGAAAGAACGGTTTTCCGATTGAAACACAAGGACGGAACGCGCCTCATTTTACTCCTAGGAGTAAAAAAACCATATGAAAACACTTTCCGTCCATGTCCATATTGTTTATTAAAAGTGCTCTCTATTGCATACAAAATCGAAAGGAACGTGAAAAAAATCCCGCACACCCAACTTGTGGGTGCAGTGTGGGCCGGCGGCGGTGCGTTGTGCGTGAAACAATCTTCACTAATACTCGTAGTTTTCAAACAAACATTATCTCCGAATTTGTCATGGGTTTTTAAAAATACTTGTAATTATGTATTTTTATAATTTCCTCGCATTATTTGAGAAAAGCATTATGTACGCCGCGGCGGAAACGAGGATTTCCTGACTCGTATTTTAGCAGGCCTCGCTGTTGCTCGGCTAGCTAACCACCTCGTCAGGAAAACCCTTACTTTCCGCGCCTAGGCAACAATGTACTATTTCTAGTTTCGTAAGATCTCCGTTGTACACTTAACGTAAATCCACCGAGTTTGTTTCGGTCTCGACAAGCAGATGATTACAAAGTAAAGTAAACATTAAAGCCTGTAACATAAGCTTGTTACAAAATAAATATACTTAAATCGAATTTATTTACCCCTATAAAGCGGTTCTGTTTCTATTAGTTCCTTGTTCCGAAGCATGGAAGTCTGCGAGTGACACGTTTAAAAATGCATCTTTTTGCTTTGTCAGTGTGCGTTGTATCGTAGCGAGGATTGTCTGTTTCGATATAGGCAGGTCGTTTAAAACTGAATTAGAAACAGAGTCCCAAATGTTTTCAAAAGAGAGAGTTAGGTATTTTTTTACAATACATTGAGTTTGTGATTCTATACGGTACACACACACAACACAAACACCAGAGAACATAGATACTAATAGACCGTATACCCGTATACCACACGTAACTTTCCGTTTACATCTCCTCAAATTGAATCTTGACCTGAAACTGTAAATAGTAAGTTGATTTTCCCCTTTCCAAATCTATTTACTATAAATTTATTATTCTGAAAGCACTCAAAATAAAAGGCTCGAATTGAAACCAAAACGAAATTTTCTTTTTGTTTAATGACATCAAATTGCCTTCGATTTTTTAAAAGGGTCTCTGTAATTCCCTGCTGTTAAAAAAGGGCAAGGGACTGACTGGAGGTATATTACCTATATTAAATGCTCGAACCTCCGTGCGAAGCAAAAAGCCAGTATACCCATAAGGACTTCATACTCTTAAGTTACGCCCACAGTCCACACCAATGCTTAAAAAACGGCGACGGTACGGAATCGCAGTGACGCGTCGTATCCGTACCGTTTTTGACGCATGCTCCACACCAATGCTTAAAAAACGGTCACGATACGGAATCGCAGTTGACATGGGGGGTTGTGTTGGTTTGTCGGGTTGTAAAGGCCCACTGGGGCCTGCGGCGGCGCCCCGGCCTAGCGGCGGGACAGTATTCCCAACAGTCGGTAGTTAAAGTGACTTAAACAAAACTGTTGGGGACTAGTGAAACTAGTAACAAGTCCTGTGTGCGCCAGTAAAGTTGAATGCTCGTCAAAACCCAATGTCTGAAACAAACGGTATGTTTTAACATTTAGGATGCCACTAGGCCGGGGCGCCGCCGCAGGCCCCAGTGGGCCTTTACAACCCGACAAACCAACACAACCCCCCATGTATTAAGTATTATTCTGTTATTGCATCATCTTTTAATCTAACCAAACCAAAACAAACCAAACCGATCCTAAATGTTAAAACATACCGTTTGTTTCAGACATTGGGTTTTGAGGAGCATTCAACTTTACTGGCGCACGCAGGACTTGTTACTAGTTTCACTAGTCCCCAACAGTTTTGTTTAAGTCACTTTAACTACCGACTGTTGGGAATACTGTCCGGCCGCTAGGCCGGGGCGCCGCCGCAGGCCCCAGTGGGCCTTTACACGACACGACGCGCCACTGCGTTTCCGTACCGTCACCGTATTTTAAGCAGCGGTGTGTGGAGCATGCGTCAAAAACGGTACTGATACGACGCGTCACTGCGATTCCGTACCGTCGCCGTATTCTAAGCAGCGGTGTGGTCGCAGCTTTACGCTGCGTTTTTAGGGTCCGAAGTCAACGAGAAACCCTTATAGTTTCGCCATGTCCGTCTGTCCGCGGATTAACTCAGATAGTCTTGGTACTAGCTTGGGATAGTTATACATCTGAATTGCGCCAACAAAGTTGTAAAATAAAGTCTTGATATTATTCTCGGGTTCATGCCATTACGATCACCATCGTAATTTTAGTTCGTATAATTGTTCACTTCTGAACGTATGCCTCTCATGGCCGGTTTAAGACTGCGCCGAGCGTACGCCGGATGTACAGTGGCGTCCCTCATTACTTTTATTGTGTTTTCTAATAAACTAAAGTATTTTCTTGAAATTGGACGAAATATTTTTGTACTACAAATGAAAACACAACTTATAAGGTATATCATATAGTTTAATAACAATTCACCTTCGAGTTATTAACTTAACGGAAAAAAGTGGCCACCTTTTCCCGTTACGCTGACTGCTCAAAGGGTAATTGTTACGTATCCCATAAATTGTGTTTTTACTTGCACTACAAAAACATTTCGTCTGATTCTTCTTATTTCTGCTTCAATTTATAAACTTTCTAGTGTTGTTTTAATACAACCCTAACCTAACCAAACCGCAGATATAATTGAAAAACTTAAACAGTTGCCTGACTCAGCTGAAAACCAGTTTAGGGCAAATGAAAATTAGGACCAACGTAACGGATTCTGAAGGACACCCGTTCAAATTGTGTCGGAACCCTGCACTGAGCAAGGTCCGATATATACTCTTCCCCCGTTTTCTTTTGTAGGGCAGTAGGTATGTAAGTACCGTATAGCAACGATAATGACAACGTCCCTAGTTATTTCTTCTAAATTAGATTTTGGCCAGTGTTATGTAAGTATTATTTCCCCAATCTCTTAGTTTCCCCCCCTAATCTCTTTCGATATTTTTTTTTACGGAAATTATTCCGGTTGTGTACAAAATGCTTCGGTATTCGGTAACAACTTTAACATCGCTCTCGGTTTGTGTGTAAAGATGTTTATTCTTAGAAAATAGGTTGTTACCTAATATGTATTTAAGTATTTGAGTAGCCCGTACAAATTCTCGGCAATTACTACTCATTTAAGCAACTTATACAGGGTGTTTGGCAGTTGGGTGTAGGGATTTTAAGGGATGATAATTAGGGTCATTCTGAACACTTTTAACCACATATGCAACGGATTGCAACGTTGCACGGTTTTTACAGATATTAACAATAAATAATCAGTCAAGTATCAGCAGGCGTTAATTAGAATTTTGAAGAACCAAGGAATCTTTAAAATATCGCTTTTTTATGGTACCTATATGGTAAGGTTTTCTGGAAGAGATCGCTTATCAGCGATAAGACCGCCTATTGTTTACCTGTGTTATTTTTAATTGTTCTATTTCTCTGAACTGTTTTTGTTTGGTGTACAATAAAGTGTTTTGTATTGTATTGTATGATTATTGTAAGATTTAATATTGTCTGTACAGGGAACATAACGTTTTTTCAAGATCAAAAATATACGATATCTCAAAAACCGTGCAACTTTGCATAGTAGCAAGTGGTGTCAAAAATATTCAGAACGACTCTATCATCACTTTAACCCCTACACCCAACTGCCAAACACCCTGTATAAGCATAATACCTAAAGAATGCTTATGTGCTTGGGACTTATTTTCATCGTCACATTTTAATATTAAATTACAAAGTATTAATAACCTAAATTGTTTTACGGTGCGCTTATGAACACGAAGGAAATGTTTATTCAAACAGCTAAAGGCTTTCATCTTTCAGGAGTTCAGGAGTTTATAATGAATTCTGTGACACCTTGAAAAAAAAACGTATGTTTAATAAATACATACACCTTTATCATTTTCTTTTATCTTTAAGTAGCTTTTAAGTTTAACCGTGACTCCGACCGTGAAAAATCGTTTATCGTTGCTTCCTCCGGAACTGGGGGGGTTATTATGACATAGTTATGCAATTCTGTTTACGCTGAGAGAAAAGGACAGAGCTATATAACTGTCATAGCTCTGTCCCTTACACTCACCGTAAAATGAACTGGATAGTTATGTCATAATAACCCCCCTGTTCCATTTTCCGGGATAAAAAGTAGCTTCTGGGGGGTTATTATGACATAACTATGCAGTTCATTTTACGGTGAGTGTAAGGGACAGAGCTATGGCAGTTATATAGCTCTGTCCTTTTCTCTCAGCGTAAACAGAATTGCATAACTATGTCATAATAACCCTCCTGTCCTATTTTAGGACTTAACCTATATGTGTGTCAAGTTTCATCCCGATTTGTTCACTGGCTGAAGCGTGATTGAGGAAAAAACATCCAATATAATAATATAATATAAGTACTCGTAATTAACGTAACGGTACCAGTAATAGACAAAGGACCAAATATGGACACAGAATCTTATTTTACAGAAGATAAGGGTTATTCATTTGTTTTGCAACAATCAATTTGTAACCGTATGAGCTTTGAATTAAGAGTTATATGTCCATTATTAGTGCCTTTAGCTAAAAGTGTTCAACAGTGGTGCCATTACGTTAGTAAGATAAGATAAGATTTATGTACAGGGATTCCTGTATTTGGAGGTCCAACCTCTATATCAAATTGTATGTGATAAAACAAGCCTTTATTATATCTTGACAGTGTGCGGTACGAGTATGAATGCAAGATATATTATGGTTGCACTGTTTCATACTTAAACCTTCCTTCAGTGGCCGTGAAACGTTTGAAAAATGCGAAGAAACGTTTTCAGGAATGCTTTATTCGTTTACACCTGATGTGGAATGTGATAGAAACTCACTTGAACCCTTGTTCTCAGTGAGACAGGGCGAATAGAGGTTTTATTACACGGACCCGGGGTCGAGAATCCGAGACTTTTGTACTAGCAGAACAAATTGAAGTACAGATTTGGTTACCAAATACCCTGTTAATACAAATTTAAAATATACTACATTATAAAACGTTATTTTTCTACTCTCGCACTATAAAGCGCTTATATTGATATCGTTAATGGTATCAGAAAACCACCCGCGTAACCGAAGCGTGAAAACAATTCTATAATGAGCGTTGCTATGGTAATAACAGTTGTATAACGTGGTTATTTATAGTTTCCACTAATATGTATGGTTTTTTAATTAATATCGACTCATAACTTTACCAAAATAACAAGGAATACTTATTTAAACCAGGTTTTAAAAAGTCATAATTATGATTCAGATGACGTCGCATTTATTAAAATCGGTAAAATAGTACAAGGGTTAGAGATAAACATCAGGATTTTTATCATTAATAAGTACCTACACTGAGTTTTAAGCCCACCTACCTAGAAATACGATTTTTAAATTTTGACAACCAATCAAAAATGTTAACCAATTTTATTGTTGTTTACATTTCTCGTTAACTAAACGTACAATTAATCTCTACAACAAAGCTTTCATTTTATAAAAGTATAAAAAAGCTTCTTAATGATTTTAAATCCCTGTAAAATAATTACTTAGGTATATAAACCCTTTTTCACTTGATCTTCGGAATCCCCCCGTTTTCACCAGGACCCCAGTGTACATAGGCAGTTAACACTTTCAGTGCTAGTAAACCGAGAGTGGGGTTTCTGTTCCTAAGCATTTTGCGCTACAAAGAGGAAAAACAAGAAAATTATGTTAAACCTATTCGACACTCTTTCTTGTCTACCCACAGTCGTTTAAACGATTAAAACCCGTGGGTTTTAATATGAAAAAATATCAACAAATTCAAAATTCGAACTGTATTTTACACATTAATTTCAATCTAATAACTAACGAAGCGGAAATTAATTACAGAAACCCACTTAACTCTGAACAAAGATTTCTCATTTCCCTTAAAAAACATTTATCTTTTAATTAGTCATTTTACCTTTAAACTTAGGCTATTTATTTAGACGTTAAAGCAAAATGAAGTCTCTTGATCTCATTATGTTAAATAAATTAGCACATAATTTGGAAATGAAGTTCTCGAAATTAAGTGTTATTTTGCTCAAAGTGTTATTCCGTAGAGTTAGAGCGTTTCACCTAACCAAAACCACTATACCTTGACCTTGTAACTCATGACAATAACTCAAATTGGAAATTATAAATTATGGCTTTAATAAAACAGTTTACGTTAACACGTGTAGGAGGTACTGGTATTTATCAAAACACAAAAGTAAACTTATTATTCCAGTTTTAATAGGTGAAATTCTCATGAAAATAGGTTGAGCGGTTTCGAAGTATATACGTGACACATTCAGATAGACTGAAAAAAGTAAAGTCGTTTATGACCGGACAGCGTACAAGTATTAGTTCTCACTTCAATTTTGGATTTGTAATGACAATAAGATAGGTAATTAGATATTTTATATATGGAAATTAAATTATGTCCTTACCTACTTTTAGAAAGCATTTAAAAAACCTAATACCAAACTTCCGTGATTAGTAATGCTGTATTTAACCCCTTAATATTTATTTTATAAACATCTAAATATTATAAAATGTCGCTTAAGGGGTTTTACTTTGCCACCGTCCACCAACAATATGAACAATATGAATAACAGAGCATTCCCTGCGTAAAACATTTTTTTTAAATAACGGTTAAGTCGAATTTTTCACGAGGCCCCCAGTGCGGATAAAACATCTGTCTCTTTCTGATCACTACCTAAGTGCGAGAGTGACGGACACTTTATTCAATATGATTAAGGCGACCATAAAGCGGATCCTGGGTAGTGATTCTCTCAACAACGACAGTCGAACGGACGAACGAGTGAATGTCCAAGCGGCGAGTTTAAGTAGTCCCGTCAGTGCGAACAAAACATATTTTAGCACGTGCACTTTCAATTTAGCAGCATGGTTTCTGCCGATGGATCGAACGTATAAAGCTGCTTAATTGAAAATGCACGCGCTAAAATGTGTTTACTTCGCTCTGACGGGGCTACTTAAGCTCGCCGCTGCGATTTCGCTCGTTCGTCCGACCGTCCGTTGTTTTTGAGAGAATAACACCCGAGTACTTTGTGTAGAGAATAACAAAGCTGGACGAGGCAACGTTCGGCTGTTTAATGACTCGCCGTAGGCCTCTCCGGCCAATTTAACAACATAAATAGGCTCTCCCACCGTATAAACATCGCCTTATCAGCACGGCAATTTATCTTTTGACGGGAACATCTTGTCCTTAGAGAGTTTAATATTTACAAGTCCTTTAAAATTGTTAGGCGTAAATATTGAATGAAAGGTAAATAAGGTGAATGATATTTTTTGTATGTTAAATAAGGTAAACGAATGGCTTGGTTGAAGGTTTAAAAAAAAAAAAGATAAAAGATATTTATTCAGTTAGTAGGCCGCAAGGGCACTTTTACACGTCAAAAATTTACCAGAAAATCTAAAGACCTATAACCGTATATTATAATGGACTATACTTCGAAGTCATATTATGTACAACGAAACGCAAGCGAGTGACGGAGATAGGGAGTGTGCGAGAGGGAGGGCGTGAGAATGGCGGTTACTACGATCTGTGCGGTGTGTGCTCATATAACTTGTATTTAATTAAAATAAAGCTATTAATTGTCAGTCTGCGTTTCCTTCCTTTGTCAATATCCCACGTATATAAAAAAACTCGGTCAAGTTCGAGTCGGATTTGGGCATCGAGGGTTCCGTATTTAAAATACTCATTTTGTTATGAACTTTGTTGTCCATAAAATTTGGTCCATTTTGACCAGCCTAAATTTTAATACGGACAGCAACCGTTTTTCACCCCCGACGCAAAAAGAGGGGTGTTATAAGATTGACCGCTATGTGTGTGTGTGTGTGGCCGTTTAGGAGATTTCAGCTCTGAACGGGTCATCATTACCTATGTCGAGTTTTTTTATCTTTCTAATCTCTTTGATCACACATACATACATACATACCGTCACGCCTTCATCCCAGAGTGGGGTAGGCAGAGCTATAGAATTACCAACAACTCTAACAACTTGATGTTAATTCTATAAACACATTTTGCGCAACAGGCTAAGGTGTTTACCATGTGTATATTAGTGACAGGTTGCAAGCCCATCGCCTAACAATACTACAAGCCTTTAATCCCTTAGTCTCTTACGACTTCCGTAAGACGACATGGAGTGGTACTATTCTAAGCCGGCAACCACACGGCATCATAAAACTCTTTGATCAAAACCGAAATAATTTCGACTCTATCTAATCGTACTTAATGTATGGCGTTTCTGACGAGCTGGTTAAAAAAAACCGGTTTCCGACCCCTGCAACTCGCAAGCATATAGCGCTCTTAGCTATAACTAAGAGTTCTCGGAAACATGATACGTGTTTAATAACTTCCGAGTCCCTGCAGAGGCATGGAGTAATTAAGCTGCAATGAAGAGACTCGCCTTTTGCACAGCTTTACGTGCAACAAGTGCACTCATGTAGGTTAGAAATGTTACGAGCACTCTGTGAAACTTCGGAAAATCTATTCCTTTTTAAATCCCGACGCAAATAGGCGTCTATTCTATAGGGTTAAACCGCATTGCCTTTGACATGTTATCTGCGGGCCTAGTAAAACTGCGTCTATATCGCGTGTCAAATATGGATAAAGCATCTTGCCAATTGTTTAGTATTCCTCATAAATATACATACATATGTACATACATACATTAAATCACGCCTGTGTCCCAGAGGGGTAGGCAAAGACCACTTCTTTCCACTTGCTACGATCTTGACAAATTTCTTTCGCTTCTTCCACATTCATACATCGAGTCATGCACGCACGTCGGTTTCGGGTACTTAACATTCGGCCCTTTTCCAGTATTTCTCCGATTTGACTCGAAAAAGTACGCCTAGGGCGGCCCCTTCCGACCCGTCCACTCACTTTCGATCTGTATATCTCTTTCGTCAATCTTCTTTCATCCATCCTTTCCAAATGACCGAACCATCGAAGCATGCCCTTTTCAATCTTAGTCACTACATCTTCTTTTATTCCACATTTCTCTCTGACATTTTTTTTTTTTTTCCTCGATCTTTAAAAGTACGTGATTATCGCGTAATCATGGTGAATTGTTCCGTTTGGTTTTGTTGCAAGTTCTATTGACAGCGACTTTAGTTAAGAGTAACAAGCTCCCTGTTGCGTCAAAACTGCATCGTAACACGCCGGGGCCGGCCATTACGCAGCAGCCTTGACATCGGATTGAATAGTCAGTACAAATATAAAGTATATACATAGGCGGCGGGACGTAAACTGATAGAAGGTTTATGTATGTATGTATGTAAACTCTTCATTGCACAATAAAAAAACAATTACAAGTAAATTCGTACATAAACTTAAGATTAACATGTATAAAGGCGAACTTATCCCTTTAAGGAATCTCTTCCAGTTAACCTGACCATGATTGAGGAAACTGTACGAGGATAGGCAAGATTACAAGGATGTGCACAAAAATAAAGAAACTCATAATTCTACACCTAAATATCCATAAATTATACATGTAAACAAACATCAAAATATACACAAATATAAATATAATGATAATACCTATATACATATATACTTACATAAATAAATAGTTATATAAACATGTAGGTTTAGTATGTTGGGAAAGCTAACGAGCATGGCCTGTATGTGACCAGGGGTTGGATTCTCTTAAAAACGCGGTCGGACGAACGAACGAGTGATTGCGCGGCGGTGAGTTTAAGTAGTCCCGTCAGAGTGAACAAAACACCTTTAAGCGCGTGCATTCTCAATTCTCAATTGCATCTCATGCTGCCAAAAAAATATGTTTTGTTCGCTCTGACGGGACTACTTAAACTCGCCGGTGTGCGACATTAAATTTTTTTTTTTTTATGGTATAGGAAGGCAAACGACCAGACGGATCGCCTGATGGAAAGCGATTACCGTCACCCATAGACACCTGCAGCACCAGAGGAGTCACAGGTGCGTTGCCGGCCTTTCAAATGAGAGTACGCTCTTTTCTTGAAGGTTTGAAGGTCGTAACGGTCCGGAAATACCGCAGGCGACAGACCATTCCACAGTTTAGTTGTGCGAGGCAGGAAATTCCGTGTGAAACGCACAGTTGTGGACTGCCAGCCATCTAAATGATGGTGGTGGAATTTCTGTCGCGTAGGACGAAGGCGGAAGGATGCGGCAGGAATTAATCCGAACAGCTCCTCGGAGCACTCCCCGTTGTACAAGCGATAGAGAATGCAGAGAGAGATTTTTTGTGAGAATCACACCCCAGACCACCTGTTTTTCAATGGTTATATTTTTTTTGTTTAAAGATAAAATGTGACCGAATTGAGCAATATCAAAAGCAAAGTTTTAAGTTCTGGGGTTCATATACATTTGCTATCTCAAGGCTACAAAACATATTAATATTATAAATGTGAAAGTTTGTGTTTGCTTGTTACTCTTTCACGCTGCAGCGGCTAGAGGGACTTCTGTTCTGTTCTCTGTTCTGTTCTGTTCTTTTGACACCTCCAGCCAGCAGTTCTGCTGCAAGGACCCGTACGCGCTGACCTCGACGGAGAGGAGATGTTAGATTAGGCTAGCGGGGAGTAGCACGCCCGCCCGACTGGTGCAGTAAGAGTAACGAAGAGCTGGCCGAGCACGAGAACCTTAACCCGCACCGACCAGCCACTAATACTAAACCGATCAGGGCATGCGAGCCTCGTCGCCTTTGCTGCACCAACCATCTCCGCCCGCCGCAGGCAGCAGCGCACCTGCCCGAGACACCGGAGAGTCAAGTAGATAGGATAGGAGTGTAGGGTTTGCAGTCGATATAAGGGGAGAGACGGTAGGTGGAGCCAACCCGAATTCAGGCATCGTTAAGTCAGCATTAGGGAGATAGATGAAATACTTGGTGTGTAATATATGGGTGAAATTTGAAATACTCTGTCCATTGCATATACCCTGGACTAACATAGCCTACTATTCATCCCGAAAAATTTAAAGTTCCCGAGGGGATAGCGCACGACTTCTACGCGGACGGAATCGCGCGCAAAAGCTAGTCTCCACTAATATTATGAAGAGGAAAGATTTTATCCTACACTCAGGAGCAAAAGTATCGGGTCAGAGTGCATTTTTCATACAAACGAGGCTATTTCGAAGCCTTGGTTCCTCGCCAGGGGATGCTTGTAGTGAAATCTGATGATGGATGCCCCAAGCATCAATACAGGACTTCCAGAGTGCCTAGGACACCCAACTGATTGAATTTGCGGTTAACGCCGGAATTGTGCATGTTCAGAAAAACATCTAAAATGACAATAAAATGTAAGGAAATCCAAATGCGAACCCAAACTCTCTCGCTGTGGTGTCAACTGATTGTGCGATCAGTTAAGTGTCTTAAGAACTTTTGACCTCCTCTATTGAACCTCGGAGTACCCACCTTTAAACCTCACTCAAAATAACCCCTGGCTAGGAACCAAGGCTTCAAATTAGCCTCGTTTGTATGAAAAACGCACTCTGACCCGATATTTTTGCTCCTGAGTGTATATTCGTTTGTTTGAATTGAATAGGCTCCGAAACAACAAGACCGATTTGAAAAATTCTATCACTATTAGAATTCTACATTTTCCTCGATGAACATAAGCTGTTTTATATTTCTACGCGAACGGAGTCGCCGGCAACATGCGTTATAATTCTGATAGCTAACTGTCGCACTGAGAATCAGTTCATTTCGTAATAAATCGTTTCTTTGTGACGTTTGGAAAAGGAACGAGTTAAGTAAGTAATTGTCTCTAAAATGTCCCGGAGCACAGCGGCGGCGGACGAGATAAACTCTATTTTCTATTAATTTCACCTGTGGTTGTCCTGTGAACGGTCGGTCAAGAAAGTGGTTTACCAATTGTTATAAAAGTTTATTATCGCTAAGGTTGACACTTGTTACTGTCATCTATTATTAAATATATAAAAGGAGAAACTGACTGACTGACTGACATATCAACGCACAGCCTAAACGGCTAAACGTAGGCACTTGAAATTTGGAATAGGTACCGTAGAGGTGCACTAAGAAAGGAATTCCCGAAATTCCCACGGGAACGGGAATTAGCGGGAAAATTATTAACTCAAAAAAAATGTTTTGCCCAACGAAGTGGACACGGGAACAGCTAGTGATACATATTATTGCAAGGGAAAATCGAACTTCAACCGTAGGGTGGTAGAGGACATCATTGGCCGACTGTACCTACCTATAATGGGTAGGTGTGACTCGTGTTTGTCAATTAATACGTTAGTACGAGTGATCATTAACAACGTGACAGGGGAATTCTGCCCACAACTGCGTCGCATCTCATTAATTCCTTCAAGAACGCCCCATCTGCTTGGTAGGCGTAGAACACTATTACAGAGACGATTGCAAATTAACTGATTAATTGATTGATTGTAGGTGGTAGGACCTTGTGCAGGGTCCGTCCGGATCGCTACCACCGTCTTATCCATTAACCTACCGCCAAACAGCAGTGTTCGCATTGTTGTGTTCCGGTTTGGGGATAAGACAGCCGGTGAATGACTAGCATAAAGGCATTCCATCTTAGTCCTCAGGTTTGGCAACACATTTGCAGTCTTAGTATTGCTCTGTAGTCTTGTGAATGCAAATGTCTATGGGTCACAGTTTCCACTTACCATCAGGTGGCCTGTGTGCTCGTTTGTCATCTCTATGCCATAAAAAAAAAACTAAGAATAGCAAAATGAGTACTAGAAGTATTACCCAGAGAAAATTAATACAACCGGGAGCACAAAACTACTATGTTGAAAGGACATCAAAATATTTAGTGCCTAAATTTTTTAATAAATACGACCTACTTAGACAAGAGACTAAAATAAGCAAAACATTGTTAAAATCAAAACTAAAGGGTTTGCTTCAATAGAATAAAAAGGACAATATGTAGGTATTACAAAAACAGCTGACGCTTGCGTTCGTCGGGAAGCGAATACCTAGAGGTACATGAACGCCGCTGTGTCCATCATGTATTAATAGTCGATATTAGGATAAGTTAAGTAGTGTAAGACTGAGCGCGTCTCGCCGATAAACGTAACAGTTTGGCGAGTAATATTAGAATATGCTACTGTAGTCTTTATTATATTAAATAAATAATAATAAAAAAAACATATCTTCACCTTTTCACACATTGGCTTCCTAACTGGTACATACGGTCCAACTACAGCATTGACGATTTACAGGTTTTACCCTGTAGAATACATGCCCTGTTATATGATGACGGTTTTAAAAACTAATAATATGTATAAAACCACACTATCGTGTGAGTCCTTGAAATAGAAGGCTTGAAATGATTTCTAGTAAAGCGGTAAACACAAAAATATGCAGGCATTTATTAAAACTTGTTTTTTGTCCAAGTTGTTTTCAGATTTTCAGTATGAAATGAGGTCGGCCGACAAGCAGCCATAAGCGCCTGAAAATATAATGGCCCGCGCTAGGCACTTGGCCCACCGCCGGCAAAGCGATTTGCAATCGACTACTTTCTCGGTCAAGAATCGATATAAATCCCGTGTCTATAAAAGAGACGCATATATGAATAGTTGATTCCTGGCTGTTCACACTGCCGGCGAGAACTCTCTCCAACAAAAAATATACATCCCGTGTGAATAAAAGAGACGCATATATGAATATATGAACGCTGGCTGTTTACACTGCCGGCGAGAACTCTCTCCAACAAAAAATATAGATCCCGTGTGAATAAAAGAGACGCATATATGAATATATGGACGCTGGCTGTTCACACTGCCGGCGAGAACTCTCTCTCCGACCAAAAGATATAGATCCCGTGTGAATAAATAAAAGAGAATAGAATGACGGTGGTGGGAAAAAAAAACCATTTGGAATTAGTTCGCCGATGAGCAAAGCCAGCTATAAAATATCGAATAATTGCTTGGAAAATATATGAAAGTTTACCAATTGAGTTGGCACCGCCTGCCTATTTTTATTGTGTATTTTTAACCATATCTTCTTTGTATGGTTGTCTAGAAGAAATCGCTATTAAGCGATAAGACCGCCTGTTGACTCACTATGTGGAGTTTCATAAAGTGTTTTGTATTGTATCTATCCAAATATTATAAAGCTGAAGAGTTTGTTTGTTTGCTTGAACGCGCTTATCTCAGGAACTAATGGTCCGATTTGAAAAATTCTTTCAGTGTTAGATAGCCCATTTATCGAGGAAGGCTATAGGCTATATATAATACTCACATAAACCGAAGCGAAGCGAGGGCGAGTGAGTCGCTAGTTGTATATATTACTGCTAAGGATTTCAGTTGGGGCAAGTTATACAATATTTAACTTCCTTTTAGTTTTTGTACTTTTTTGGTCAATCTATAAAAGTTTAAAGAATAGCTAGCAATGTGCGTAAAGCTTGTGTAACACAAGCAAAGCCTCTTTGTACGGATTAAGTACCTACTCATGAAAAATCTGCAGTTTTAAAACATCAAATGATTGCAATTTGGTTTAGCCTTTGAGCATCTTTAATCTATTACTATACTAGCGACGCGCCCTCGCTTCGCTTCGGTTTATCTGACTTTTCTGTAACACCCGTACATAAAACAGAGTTTCTAATACATAAAAGCCTTCCTCTTGAATCGCTCTATCTATTAAAAAAATCCGTTGCGTAGTTTTAAAGATCTAAGCATACATAGGGAAAGACAGACAACGGGAAGCGACTTTGTTTTATACTATGTAGTGATGATGCAGTAAGATTTGTAGCTTTGTCAAAAAACAAATTTAGAACTGTACAATACAATACAATACAAATACTCTTTATTGAACACCAAAAGAAAACAAAACACGGAACAGTACTTTACAGCCAACGTTTTACTTTCGATATGATATGTTTTAAAGGGTAAGTAATTGCTATGTATTCTGTAAAATACCCGAATTAAGTATATTGTCAGTAACATATCCACATCAAACACAATTCAAAATCGCCCAACCGTACTCACATACCAACTTGTCGGCAATAACATCCGATTGACTAGCTACTTGTCTCCAAAGGGATATTAAACCTACGAATGCTCAATCCCTCTTGCTTCGTATCCTTGGTAAGAACGTGACAGAGCTATCGTAATTCTGTAGCTAGTAAAAAAGGTTGTAAGTCTTCTGAGATTATTCTAAAAAGGGTACGAGTCTAGTATGTTCTGTACGACTTATATACCCTTTTTGTTACGAGCTACGTAGACTTATACCCTATTACTTAGAATTCTAGTTTGTATTTTTGAAGTAGGTCCTGTGACGCGGCGCACGTACCCTGACATTATCTAACCTTCATCACAACTTTATTGACAGTAATTGCACTCTGCCTTCGACATAGGTCAAGGAATGTTCTCGATTGTTGTTGTGCAGGGTATCTGCTTTGTTGGTCTTTGAAGGCGAATCATTGAAGAACTGTTATTTATGGTAATTTAACAGTAAATACATACCTTGTTTCATTAGACACTAGGCATGTACAGTCACGAGATTTAATTTGGTACTCACCTTAGATCCAAAATCAATCTGACATTCTACAACAAAAAGGTCGAGTTTCCTATAAGTTACAAATGACTTGAAATCAGTCTCTAATGACATTGACGACTTCAAGCATATTTTTCTTGAAGTGGGTCCCAAATTAACGCTCGTGACCGTATGTACTCGTAGGTACGTCTATATTTATGTTTGTCTGTTTTTAATTTGTTTTCGCTTTCACGATTTTGTATCTACTTAAAAGATATCTTGTATGTATCTTTCTTTCTTTCCTTTTTAAATATAACAGATATGGTATTTTTTTAGGTTTCCTCGATGCACGTATAGATTTTTAAGGAACCAAAGGAAACTGTGATGTTTATTACCTGAATATTAGGACAATAAACCATTGTTTTTATCATAGAAATCAATATCTAAGCTCGTTGCTTGTATCTTGTGTCTGCATAAGTATAGTCACGGTAAGAAAAGTTTCGTCACTTTTGGACCTTAATCACGTTGAAATAGAGTCGAAAAATGACAAACCATTTTTTTTTTTTTTTTTTTTTTTTTTTTTTTTTTTTTTTATAGCATAGAGAAGACAAACGAGCACACAGGCCACCTGATGGTAAGTGGAAACTGTGACCCATAGACATTCGCATTCACAAGACTGCAATGCAATCCTAAGACTGCAAATGCGTTGCCAACCCTGAGGACCAAGATGGAATGCCTCTATGCTAGTCATTTCACCGGCTGTCTTATCCCCAAACCGGAACACAACAATGCGAACACTGCTGTTGATCTAGGTTTAGTGTCGTGGACTCCCCTACTATTATAACGTGCCTGCTTACTTATATTATACGTTAATCACTTATTAGATAACAGCTTTCGACTCGTACCGCATCGCGTCCGTCTGATTGTCTGTTTGTCTGAATATCCGCTAACTCCTCTTTAACCACTTGCGACTTTATAGTTCCTTTTTGTAACCTAGTAGGTAAGTACTTAGATCGTTAAGTGTGTTATGGAGCCGCATCGGCACAAATGCTATTGTTTTACGCAAGCTGAGTTTGCCTGTAATTGGGTAAACACCCTGTCACTCTTCCCTAGACATATAATTTTAAAATTAAGTTAATGGTGTTATATCTGTTGGTGATCCTAATAAATAAATAAATAAAATAAATAAAACCACGCAACGGATTTTGATGCATTTTTATAATCAATATGTATAATCAATTCTGGTTATTGTACGGGTATTTATTACAAAAAACTCACATAAACCGAAACAAAGCGAGGGCGGGACGCTAGTAAAATAAAATGTTCATCTTTAGACTTTAAAATTGCCTTCTTTCTACAACGTAAATAAGTTCCACTCATCCTACACCCTATGACCCTTAGTGGAACTCGATGGGTAGATTCAATCTAGTTATGATACTGAGACTAAAAGCCTTTCCTTATTGATAAAGCGTCGAGCCAGTATCGAGACCAGTGGTTCTCAACCTGTGTCCCAAGGCTGATGGCCCGAGAGAGCGTAAAGATAAAATTACGCTATTAAAAGAGCTTTAGTTCATAGAAATTTTGAAAATAAATTCCCGTAAATCATGTAATTTTATTAATAGTAGCGATCTGTTTCATCGTTAAAATCAATATCTTCAACAAGTGTTGTCTTTTGTAAAAGTTATACAATTTCAAGGTGAGTCGTCATTTGTAAAAGTGGTAAACCATGATAGTAATAAACATATTTTTTTACTATATCTTTAAAATTAAAATCCGCTCTGATATTACTTAACGCATTTTCAATCATACGTGGCTGATAGATAAAAGTTCATACAAACTTACCATAGGCCCTTCCCTAAGGTTCATGCTTGATTGTCGCAACTGAAATAAAGCCACTTCTTTCACTAACATTCGAGAAATTGCATTTCACAATCTTATGCTATGGTATTCCATGCAACTTACTAAGAATAATTACTTTCTATATTTCTTTTATTAGACTATACCTTTATACCTTAAAAAAATAACATTAAAGGATATGATTTAAGTTTTGATTTTATGAATTTAATTTAGTTTAATTTTTCGAGTAAAATCTGAGAAATACTGGAAAAGGCCGAATTTTAAGTACCCGAAACCGACGTGCGTGCATGAGTCGATGTACGAAAGTGGAAGAAGCGAAATAAATTTGTCAAGATCGTAGCAAATGGAAAGAAGTGGTCTCTGCCTACCCCTCTGGGAAACAGGCGTGATTTAATGTATGTATGTATGTATGATTTATGAATCTTATGGTCCTTACTAAAATTACAACAAAAAATGCTCCTAGGTCCAAAAAAGTTTGGGAACCGCTGATCTAGACGAAGCTTTTATTTCAAAGAGGATTCAATGTCAGTCTCTTTAGAGCTAATCTTATGATGGCCTTTCAACGAAACGAGTTCTTAATTGAACTAGGACTTAACCGCCATTTCTATAAGTCTAAGATCCGAATAGGAAACGACCTTCACCGGGCTGGTTAATCGATAAAAAGTATTTTATATCAAATTTAATATGTTAAGTAATATATATGGCGAATAGGGAGGCTGAAAAATTTCAGTCCAGTACCTACTAATATAATTAACTAGCGACCCGCCCTCGCTTCGCTTCGGTTTATGTGAGTATGATATATAGCCTTCCTTGATAAATGGGCTATCTAACACTGAAAGAATTTTTCAAATCGGACCAGTTGTTCCTGAGATTAGCGCAAACAAACAAACAAACTCTTCAGCTTTATAATATTATAGTATAGTATAATTAAAAAAATTAAAAATAAACTTTTTTTAAATTGCAATTGCTTGTTTAATATACAAATTACATACTAATCGAAATTATGAAGCCTATAGATTATGCAAACGTTAGGTTTAATGCAAATTATTAATACCGGCTTACCTGTTTACCCAATACTTAGGGGCTGTTGTTTGATCAGTAGTTAAACTAACTAGTCGTTAAAACTCGTATATCTAATGGTTACCTAAATCTAAAGGAAACGTGTAAAATTTTCGATTCCTTTTTTGAATTTTAACAATTATTTGAGTTAACTACTGACTAAACAACAGTCAATGTAAAGTTTGCATGTTCTTTCGATTAGTATTTAATTTGTCAATTAAATAAGCATTTGCAACTTAAAATTAAAATAAAAAACTTGTCATTTTTCAGCCCACCTATTCGCCATATATTAGTATATTACCTATCATATTCGATTCGATATAAAATATTTTTCATCGATAAAACGGCCCGGTGAAGGTCGTCTCCTATTCGGAGCCTCTACTATACCTATAACTAGTCTTTTATCGAACTAGGAACTAATTTACAGTTTAGAGCACGTAATTAGATATTTTTGTAACTTGGTAAATACCTTATTCATAAACACACAATACATATAGCTAAAGAGTGCTTGAAATGTGCTTTGTCCTTATGTGACATTTCTATTGGACAGAAAGGGACAATGCATACTTTAACTAAAATAGGTTTATAGAACGTTTTTGAACAAGAATAAAGAACAGCATCCTTTTGGACCATCTAGGACTATACCATAGTGACGTAATCAATCAAAACGTAAGAGACTTCTCATGATTTTATTTAGTGTCACTGTGACATAGTCCAAACCGGTCTATGAATCAATTTCCTTGACTGTATGTACTAGTTTTTCAAATCTATTACCTATTTGTTCGTCCTTAAATTTTCCTAAGGAGATATATAATCATAATAATCTAACATAAGTGAGTGAAGGGGCCGCCCTAGGCGTACTTTTTCGAGTCAAATCGGAGAAATACTGGAAAAGCTCCGTATCTTAAGTACCCGAAACCGACGTGCGTGCATGACTCGATGTATGAATGTGGAAGAAGCGAAAGAAATTTGTCAAGATCGTAGCAAATGGAAAGAAGTGGTCTCTGCCTACCCCTCTGGGAAACAGGCGTGATTTAATGTATGTATGTATGTATAATCTAACATAATTTAAAGAAAAAGTATGTTTGATTTTAATCAATCATAGTCATACTAAACTTAGATAACTTCGTCACGCAAAATTAGATACTTAACCACGGTCATCGACAAACTATCTGTGATCAACAAACTGCCTTAAAGGATTGTAAGAGCCGTGTCACGAACTTTCCTCGCAGTCTGATCAATTGATCAGCAAGTGCCAATGTTCATATACGACTAGTGCAGTCACACCAGACTTATATATAGACTTATATGTCCAACTTTCCGAACTTCAATGATATTAACAGTGTGACTGTCGAATAACAGACAGATTAGGACTATCATAATAATAAATATATAACATAATACAGCCGCTTACCTAAAAATATTTTCACACCACATGTCCAAACAGCAGTGTTCGCATTATTGTGTTCCGGTTTGGGGATAAGACAGCTGGTGAAATGACTAGCATAGAGGCATTCCATCTTAGTCCTCAGGGTTGGCAACGCATTTGCAGTCTTGTGAATGCGAATGTCTATGGGTCACAGTTTCCACTTACCATCAGGTGGCCTGTGTGCTCGTTTGTCTTCTCTATGCCAAAAAAAATAAAAAAATAAAACTATTCTAGAAGGATTTTTACCACTTGACGACTCTCTGCGCATTCTAATAACGGGAATATTTAAATAGAAAACAAACATATAGAGTTAACCAAAAGCAGTAAGAGTTATACAACCGCAAAAATCTCGTTCAGCTTTCCATCCGAGCAATTAAAAAGCATTGTTTAGCTCCGTATTTTTGTTTTGTTGAAATGGGAACACTTCTAACTACAAAGAAAAACAATTTGGTTAATTTATTTATTGTTTGCCACGAAATATGGATTATCCCGACCTCATTTAAACACGTGCCTTGTTACGCTAATTGGAATAAAAACAATTTAGAACACACACCTTGCAAAGAAAACACGCTAAAAAATCCAGTAAGTTTAAATAAATTGTAAGAATATGAGGTTTAATACTATGGAGCTCCTACCTAACTTTTGTGTAGAATTGTGTATTTTTGCGGGTGGTAGGACCTTGTGCAGGGTCACCACCACCTACCACCATCTCATCCATTAACCTACCGCCAAACAGCAGTGTTCGCATTGTTGTGTTCTGGCTTGGGGATAAGACAGCCGCCGGTGAAATGACTAGCATAGAGGCATTCCATCTTAGTCCTCAGGATTGGCAACGCATTTGCAGTCTTAGGATTGCATTGCAGTCTTGTGAATGCTAATGTCTATGGGTCACAGTTTCCACTTACCATCAGGTGGCCTGTGTGCTCGTTTGTCTTCTCTATGCCATAAAAAAAAAAACAATGATAACGTCAAATAGTCATTAGAACCTAATGGTCTATTAGGGGCGCCATAGACGGACTGCTTAGAGCGGTCAGGACCGACAGCTCCGTGGACGCTATTGGGCGATCTGCAATTTAAATGCCCTAGGTTCGTAATGAAACTGCAGATTGACCAATAGCGACCGCGGGGCTTCAATGAGTTCAAAGTGATACATGTTTACTATAGGGAAGAAAAGTAATTGCATTTTTAAATAATGTACCAGGAGCGCAGCAGTAATAGGGAGAAGCGTAGCGCTACATAGATCGCTTCAACAACGACACAGCGCGGATGTCTCCCACACGTCACAGCAATGTACTTTTAATGTTTATGCACTCCTAGTACTTGACTTTATAATTTTTTCTCAAAAATATTATACGTAACTTCATTTTTAATTTCCTCATAATCGAAATGAAAAGTAGAGTGTGTTTAACTTTCCCCCTTTCCTCGAACTAGCGTGCAGCCTAAATATCTCGGGCTGCAATTGTTCATTTCCATCCCTTGGTTAACAATCTAATTCTTTGAATAAATTGGGTATGTCCTTCCATAGACTAGACGACGGGATCTAATCAAACTTGCAGTTGAGTGAACAGGATTTTCGTCAGCTAAGCCCTGTCATCGCCCTCGTCGATTCGCATCTTCGATGATCTTGTAAAAAAGTATGATTAAATTTGATTTTCGGTTCGAGGATTACGGCGTGTTTTAGCATTTATAAAAGTTTGATAGCGCCATGACAGGTAATTTGAAATTGGAAGCAATCAATGTTTATTTTCTTGCTTCGTGTAAGTCCGTTATTGGAAGTTTTATTTGCTTTATAAGGTTCCATTCCCTGATAAGATCGTAAAGGAATTCAGTGTAAATATAAAATTTATAGACGTATGTTATAAAAATAACCATGCTTCGTGTAGGGTAACAGCACCAATGATGGACACTTTTAACCGACATTTCATACTGTCCTAAATTGAATGTTGCAAAACAAATGAATAACCCTTAATAATAATAATAATAATTACACAAAGTTAATTGCTAGTTAATTCTAAAAATACATAAGCGGTTATTTTCTATAAGTAGGTTAATTAGTTTGTATGGACCCCTTTCGGGTAAAAGCTTCCTCCAAGAAGTTCCATTTTGCTCTATCTGTAGCTGTGGCTAGCCAACCTCGATCCGCCGTCGCAACTATTTCATCTGCCCATCTGACACGCGTCCGGCCTCTCGCTCTGGTGCCTCGTGGTCCAGTCCATCTCACTGAGCGTATGGCCCATCTGTCATCGCTATACCTTGCCACGTGACCTGCCCATTCCATTTTCTTTTTAGCGAGAAAGTTACGGCGTCAGTTAGTTTTGTATTCTTACGAATTTCCACATTTCTCACCTTGTCTTTTAATTTTAGACCTAGGCAACTTCTCTCCATTCTTCTTTGAGTAGTACCGATTTTTTTTCTTGCCTTGAAATCGAATGCCCAAGTTTGGCAGGCATAGGTGAGGCATGGTAGTATATCTGAGTCCATAACTATCTTCTTAAAAAACCCTCCAAGAATAACCCTCATCTTCGGTAAAATGAGAATCATCCATCATTGAGCTTTGTCCACTAGGGGTTCCTTCACCCTAGTAAGGGGAACAGGGCGGAATGACTGGAGAGCCACTCGACCGCCCGTCTGCCTCGGCTGCGTCCCCACTCAACATCATCATCATCATCATCACCCTAGTATGATGATATTTTCTGTAGGTGCCACGAGTGAACGTAAGTAGATAAGCTTTGGGCGAACAAACAGTGGTATTTTACAAGCTTTTATTTAACTTGCAATGTATGTATGAATGTTCAGTTATCTATGTATGTAAGGGTCAAATCTTGCAAGTTAAATTTGACTCACTTCCCGATTCATCTTTAGTTCTGATGACAATAGACATCGGGTTAATCTGATGATGGAGACTCAGGGTGGCCATAGGAACTCCTAAATCACACATGATAAACACGTCGTATTAGGGCTTGTTAGAATCGTCTTTGACGAGTAGATGACGACTGTGCAAAAGAAAGTACAGTCAGCCACAAAAGCTTGTACCAAAAATGTTTTTTTCTCATAAACTTTTTTAGTAATGAACCATTTAGTATTGTGTACTTGTCATGATAACTATATATGTATATTCGCAATTGAGACAAATAGCAATGAGACATGTTATACCCTGCTACCAGCGAAATGTACAAGGCACGGCGTTTCGACCGAGAGCGTAGTCTAATATTATGTCCTTTGGTATTTGGCTAAATCATTATCGTGGCATCTCTATTAATATCTACCGAAATGTATGAAATCTGTCTGTTTGTCCGTTTTGCTTTCACGGCTTAACCGCTGAATGAATTATGAATAAATTTGGTTTTGAGCTTGAAACCCAAAAAAGGCCAGAATATTGTTCGTTAAGATAAAGATAAAGATAAAGAGACATTTATTCGCAACAATACAAAACCACATTAGGTACATAGATACAAAAATAACAAGACAGAGAAACAGTTGCGAAACGGTCTCAACTCAGCATTCACACATTCAGCGTTACACATTTTAAAGTAGTTTCCGAGGGATTAGCGATAAATGAGATTGTCACAAGTTAAAAACTAGCTGGTTTTTGTGTCCCACTGATATACAAAGGCCTCCCCTCTTTTTAAAATGGATAAACTAATAATCATTTAAAAATGTGATATATTTAAATATAGGTATTGAATTGTTTTAAAGTACAGTCGGCCAAAATACTGTTCTACCACCCTACGGTTGCAGGTTATGGTACAGTCGACGCCATAAATATGTTTACACTTTAGTACCTCGTCACTTTACTCGCTATGACAATTTCAAATGGCAGTTTAAACATGACGCTTAATAGACAAGGTATTAAAGTGTAAACATATTTATGGCATCGACTGTACAACACGTTCGATTTTCCCTTGCAATAATATTATGACAGTCATCATCATCATCATCATGTCAGCCGAAAGACGTCCACTGCTGGACATAGGCCTCCCCCAAGGCTCTAGGCTCTTTTATTATGACAGTGACCAGTGTCAACCTTAGCGATAAGGTCTCACGGAAACTTTTGTCAAAACTGGTAGACCACTTTCTTGGCCGACTGTACTTATGCGGATCACGTCACAATACTTACTCGATATAAGGAAATGCTCGTTCGAAGTACTTACCGTAAATAATGCTATATTTTTACGCCTTACCTATACTTACTGTAGATTTCCGATGCCGTTTTGCCTTCGTTTATGTTTTTTCTCGTATTTTTCGTATTGGGGAAAGATATATCGATGCAACGGCGTTCTTCAAAGGAATCGATCCTAAATTGGGCAAATTTGGTAAATTGTGTGATCGTAAAAAAAACTCCGGAAGAATTTTAATCTATATATTTATAATAAAAATAAATCACTTCAAAGAATTACATGCCATGCATTTGGAGAACATTTTGAGAAAAATAATTTGCAGGTACATTTTGATTTAGATATCCATAATCTTGCATAATCGATATAATATAGATTCGATCCTCCCTCTCCTTAATATTAATTAATTTTATGATAATATTTAATATTTTCGTATCTAACATTTATTTATTACCAATTGAAGAGATTACAAGTTATATATCTTAAAACTACTGGAAATACTCGGTAACGATTTGAGTTGAGTTGAGTTGAGTTGAAAAATACAGAGTAACATAATAACAATATGGGATGATACAAGAATATCATTCCCATAATAAATTAACCTAGTTGTAAGAATAAGACAAAACACTACGATATTGTTCTATCATGATTCAAGCCTTTCTCTGTATTTGTGGAAAGCATTTGACACAATACGAATTTAAGAATCCTTTTCGATGTTCTGTATCCCTATGAAAAAGGCTACAAGTATTCCAAGATTCAAGCGAAAAAACGGTAAAAATAATAGTGTACTATGTACATTACTTTATCCACTTTTGTACCTAAATTCAATGTAATAAGCTTCAAAAGTGAATACATGTAATATGTAACTTAAATCCGTTTTCTAGGGCCACAGAAGGGATTCGGAACGCCTTAAAATTCCGTGTCTTTTTCCGAACATACGCGGCGGAGTTTTTTTACTCAAGTGTCTTAATATGGCTGCGTTAATCGCGTGAAATGTGGATAAAACATTCGTCACTTTCTGACACTTATGTACTAGAGCGACGGACACTTTATCCACATTTCATCACGTGATCGCAACCATACTAGGCTCGCAGGAAATTTAAAGTGTTATTACATCTTGCGATCTTTATTTGTTCAAATGCAATCCTTGTTAAATGATTCATGGTAAAACTAGAAGTGTGTCGGTTTGGAATGCTCATCACAGAAAGTTTAGATGGGGGTCGTGGTGGTTTAACGCAAGCGGGCCAGCAGGGGGTAGTTGTCCATGGCTCGGCGGTAGTTGTCGGAGCCGAGGGCCTTGGCGAGGTCCGGGTCCTCCATCTCCTGCCTCCTATTCCTGTCGTACAAAGACCTGTTAGAACCATGTGAAAATCCTTGTCGTATTTGTGAGGGTTATAAGGTCCTTCTATCACTGTATGTAGATGTAGTATGGTATGCGGGTTACACGTGAACCATTGGCATTGCTTGTTTTAAACAAAGAATGTTTTTAATTCGGAAAATTGGAGAGAACCCATATAAATAAATGTTTCATTTATTTTTATTAGACTGAGACGCCAATTTGAGTACAAAAGGTGAATTTAATGCTTCATGGTAATCTCTACCAGTTGACCAAATGTCACCGAGTCTTAAACTAAGCTATAGGCTGAATATTATGCAATGATAAACATAGGTTCGGTCATTTGGAAAGGATGGATGAAAGAAGATTGACGAAAGAGATATACAGATCGAAAGTGGTTGGAAGGGGCCGCCCTAGGCGTGCTTTTTCGAGTAAAATTGGAGAAATACTAAAAAAGGGCCGAATCTTAAGTACCCGAAACCGACGTGAGTGTATGACTCGATGTATGAATGTGGAAGAAGCAAAAGAAATTTGTCAAGATCGTAGCAAGTGGAAAGAAGTGGTCTCTGCCTACCACTCTGGGAAACAGGCGTGATATAATGTATGTATGTATGTATGATAAACATAAAGAGAAATTTCAAGGACGTTTTTAGAGCAGAATCAACAGGATATGCGTTTAAACTCCGAACGCAAGTCAAACAAAACGGACGTATAGTGAAAAACAAACGTTTGTTTTGCCTGCACGCGTCGCTGTGAAGTCTGATCAAAGTTAATTAAGCCCCGTGCAGACCGACAGCGGATTAATAGGAGCGATCCAGTGTGGACGCGTGGAAGCTTACGGGATAAGGCTAAGGTCACAAGGACTTGGACGATAAAATAGATAGTATACAGGGTGGGAAAACGAATTTCACATGGCAGGGGTCTACCTTAAATATTGGAAATGGCAAAGTCTACGCCAAAGAGGCTAACTTATATTTATAAAAACAATAAATACTGCAAAATTACATTTTTGAAAAAAATCCTCTTCCTTAACGAGGAATTGGACTGGTCGAATGTGACAAAACAATAAACTCGTGATCTATGATACAGATCGAAAGCGTCATTGATAGTATCTACAACACATACACCGTTAAAAAACTCTACTTTATTGTTTTATCATATTCAACCAGATGGGTTATTCCCACCTGTTACCACCAATTCGTTACCACTGGTAACAGCTGGGACTTTTTTTCCCACCTGTTACCACTAAAGTACGCGGTGGTAACAAGTGGAAATATTTTTCCCATTTGTTACCACTAAAATATGTCGTGGTAACTACTGGGAAAAAAACCCAGTAGTTACCACCAAATCTCTTACCACTAATGAAATTGGTGGTAACTACTGGGAAAAAAACAGTAGTAGTCCAGTGGTACCAGGTAGGAAAAAAAATCCAAACTGTTACCAGTGGTAACAAATTGGTGGTAACACGTGGGAATAACCCAACCAGATCTGATCAATTCTCGACAAAAGTCGACAAATTTCCAAAAATGCGTAAATGCAGTATTTAATGATTTCAAAAATAAAATTAACTAAAAATGACAATATATTTCAAACAAATTTACCCAATGCCCTTTCTAATGTGTCCACTCTCCCTAAGAGCTAGCCAGTGTAAGTAAAAACCCCCTTTAATTAACACCCTTAATGTTATGTACATACACAACCCATCCTCTCATATAATCTTTTGCTGTCTTCAATTTGCATACAAAATTACATCTGCATGTGGCAACACAGAACTATTTTCTACTTAATTTGCAATTTGAGATAATCGAGGCAGTAAATTACTCTAATTTTAGCGACAAATGAACAACTGTTCACATAATTATAGCCTAACATTCAATATACAAGTGGTTACAGCGAAATGGATTTCCAAATTCCAAAAAGGTAATTGAAGGATTAAATTAACAATTGGTTCAATTGTAATGATATGGCTGTCAACTATCGAAAACTCATTACAGTATACCAATTTTAATTAATTGGAAATTGCGGCCTTTTTATGCGTATTATGCACATACACACAGACACATTGAGATAAAAAATATTTATAAGTATCACGGCTACGAATCCGTAGATCTCTACGGCGTAGCACATATTGCCTTTTTTAATAAACATGGAGTAACCATGGAGTAGCTAAGTCCTGTTTTGTTCTTATCTGTTAAATTCAAATGTCACAAGTTAAAATGGAAGTGGGTGGTGGATGGTGGTGGTATAAGTTTTTTTAAAAGGTCTATTTTAGAATACTCGATTGACCCATGTGGTTGCCGGGTTAGAATAGCCCACTCCATGTCTTCCCGTGGATGTCGTAAGAGGCTACTAAGCTAAGGGAATAAAGGCTTGTAGTATTGTTCGGCGATGATTGCAACCTGTTACTAATACGCTGGTAAACATCTTAGTCTGATTGTGCAAAATGTGGTTGCAGTGGATAGAAGGCGTGAGTTTATGTATTTATGTATTTTATTTTATCAATAAAACTAAGTTTTTTTTGGTGTAAGTGATACTGATCAGGCAGTAAAATATCATGTATGCTGAAAACTTTTAACTGAACTTACACGGGTGTGTCCAGGAAGTTGGAGCCGTATATGTGGTAGAACCGCTTAGCATACGGGAACGGCATGGAGGTCTGGTCGATCTCGTCGAAGTTGCGCTTCCTCACGAAGTTATCCAGTCCAGATCTGGTGAACAAGTCTATGTTAACAAAAGTTCTACCTTATGAATTTATAATTACTGCTGAAAATATCGGGTGTATTTGACCACGAGGTTTTAAATGCAATGATCGATTCTACTCAAATGTTGCTTCTTTTGTTCAGAGGCACCCTGTATAGATCCATACAAATCAAGTTTCACTTATTGGCCATTTTATAGCAAACTATTGTATTATGCAAATATAAGTACAGATACAAGGATAATATTATTATATTACATTTGAGAATTTCACTTATTTCCATTTTAACGACCAAGAAAAGGCTTAGTTTTTTAAGAGGACTTGTAAGCCTTGCTTTTCTATCAGCCATTTTTTATTATTTATTACTGTGAAATTTATTCCTCGTATCATGAAGATATATATCTCTATATAGGTAGTTGAAAAATATAAGATAATAGTACATTACTTAACAAGGGCTGTAAATGAAAGAAAGCCCGAAATCGCAGGTATTTGAGACCCGAGCCGTAGGCGAGGGTTGTAAATATGCGATAGAGGGCTTTCTTTTTTACTGCTCGTGATGAGTACACAATTTTACGTCTTCACCTGGCCACAATGCGAGTTTTACCGTGCGCGCAGCGTGCGATAAAACTCACATTATGGCCAGGTGTTACGTAAATTATATTATGTAATTCAATAACTTGGCCGCACGGGCACTGTTACACGTCAATAATTTACAAGCGCTTCCGAAGAGTCCACGTCTCAGACGCTGAGAAGAAACGCCGCAAGAAACTCGACAGTCAGTCGTTTTTTTTGTATTCCTTGTAATATTACACAATGATAATACTTAACCTAGCATTACATATTATCTATATGTAAGTAATCTCCCTATTGTAACCTGAGGGGAGAAGCGAATGCAATGTATGCTGTCTAGCAAAACCAGTCCGTGGGTCCACGGAAGACCAGCGTCGCACTTCCACTAGGTCGTACGACATATAGCTGAGTGGATACCATTTTCGCAGCGCTACTTTTCACACACTGTAATAATTTAGAATTAAGCGAAATAAATGTTTTTCTATTCTATTCTTTTCTATAAAACAAAGAATATTAAAGATAAACAAAAAAGTTGTTCATCTTTTATTTTAATACCTCTGTCATTCCAAATTTAAAATAATTTGACTCGAATTCAATTCAAAGAAAGGTAAAGAAAAACATGTGACCGCTGCTAGAGTCATAAAGAAATTACGCCCGGCCACTATCAACGTAAAGCCAACAGCATTAGTGAAATTAGTAGAAGTAATTAATGGATCGCCGTGTGGTTTCGTTAATTAATTAAAAAGGCACAGGTTTGGGCTTCGTGGACGTGCGGAATGAAATAAACGGTTTCTAGTGGGTACTCGCTTTCTATGTTAGCTTAACCCGTATAAACGTACAATAGCTAAAGCATGCTTTAAACACACTTTTGGTCCTTATTTGTCTTTGTGGCATCTGATGGGCTATTATGACGTATCTGTGTAATTCATTTTACGCTGAGAGAAAAGGACAGAGTTATGTAACCGCTAGAGCTCCGTCCTTTACGCTCACCGTAAAATTAACCGCATAGTAGTGTCGTAATAGACGGAAAGAGACTAAGCACGCTTTGACTAAAATAGGTTTATAGTTTATGAATAAGGTAGATCTTTTGCAGCTAGTAGTATCTAGCAATCAATTAACAATTGAAAGTAAATTTTAACCTTCTTCTTATTGTCGGATATATATATATATATATATATATATATATATATTCTTATTGTATAGGTATATCATATACCTAATACAGTCCCGATGAGAATACAATGTTACGGTAATGAGCTGGTATGATGAGAGCTCGGCAGGGTTGAGCCATTGTTACGTCATAATGTCAAATGTTGATATTAATATAGATACGATTGATAATACAAAGAAATATTAAAAGAAAATAAAACTTTATTCATTATAATTTAACTAAAATGACAATGCATTGCTATGCATTCAAAACGAGATCTAACTTTGTTTTGTTCTAAATTTTCTTTGTCATTGTAATAATTAACGATATTTTTTTCTATATTTTAAATTTTCAACGCATTTCTTCTTGATTGTTTTGCTGGCGATGGTGTCATAAAGGTTGTAGCAGAAAGGCAGCCTAAGTAAAATAATTTAATTCGTTTTAAATTACATCACATCTACCATTGAATGACAAGGTATGTCCATGTTATGCAAACTCTGAAAACCGCTCACACTTGCCGAGCTCTAGATGATGACGAAAGGTGGCCTTAGGAATTCTTTCTTGATACTGAGCGTATAGTACAGTTAGCTAACTATAAAAGTGTTTTAAAAATATTTTTTGAAGAAACTTTTTTTTTCGTACCTCTTTAAAGTTGTTATAGTTGGAAGGCTATTACATCCACTTACCGGTCGATCTCGTCGAAGTTGCGCTTGGGGAATCCTTCTCCGTAGTATCCGTACTCCGGGGCCACCAGAGTCCACATCTGCTTATTGCTGTACGGGCTACATCAAATACACGTATAAAAGTATACTTATAATTTATAAAGTAATTAAGATATTAAAAAAAAAAATATATGGCATAGGGAAGACAAACGTGCACACAGGCCACCTGATGGTAAGTCGAAACTGTGACCCTTTGACATTCATAATTCTAAGACTGCAAATGCGTTGCCAACCTTGAGGACTAAGATGGAATGCCTCTATGCTAGTAATTTTACCGGCTGTATTATCCCCAAACCGGAACACAACAATGCGAACAGTGCTGTTTGGCGGTAGGTTATTGGATAAGATGGTGGTAGCGATCCGGACGGACCATTTACCTTTGTTTGTCTGACTGGTGTGACTTTTGTTTGTCTATAAAAATACGAACTAAAACACGAAACATTGTAATAGACGTATATAAACTGCGTTCATTCTTACTTGTCTTATATAGTAAACAACTTTCTAGCCTCAAAAATGGAACTTTGTTTTAAATTATTTTTAAAGTAATTTTAAAGCTTTTTTAAATTTAATAAAGCAATTGGCCAAGTAAAGTCCAAAATGTTTACTCAGTTCACTTTATTTCCGATAAAAATTAGCCTAAAATGGCACATTTTGAAATTAGAAAGTTGTTTACTATATTAGACAAGTAGGTAAAAGCTCTATTGAGACTATTAGTAACGTATAATTTAGATTTCAGAAGTTATTTGCAGCTCTTACTTATGTTCAGAAGTCGAAATAAGCGTACATTTAGAGACATAATTTTCGGCATGAAGGCATGAAGACATTCAATCTTGGTCTTTAGGGTTGCCAATACAGTTACCATCAGGTGGCCTATTGCCTTTATTGCCTATTCTCACTGGTATAAAAAAACGCATATTAAAGTGTAATGAAAATAAAGAAGACTTGGAATTAAAATATGCATTGAATTTGAAAAATAATTCCCCTACCCGTGATGAGATACCTTCCTGTAACGACGGATTCATCGTTACATAATCCAGATATGCTAAACAGCATCGAAATTTGCGATTAATATTCGTTTCGTACCGCGGTGATTTACTTAAGTATAAAAAAATTATAATCGATATAAGCGAGCGAGATCATGAAATGGCCATTAGATTTCATATTGCTACCGTAAAATCATACAACTACTAAATTTGCTTATTAAATTATTCTAAAAATATGTATAGCTAGAATTTAGAGAGAACGGTTTTAGGCCAAATAATACATATACCCAGCAATAATAGCAGTAAGGTATCATATTTTTAGAATAATGTAATGAGGAAAATAGGACTTTTGTTGCAGTCTAGGACCATAGTTTTAGTGTTTTACGGTATCTAACTTGTTTTTATGAAAGGAGTCTACTTTATTTTATATGGATCCAATTGGATCCTCAGGTCTCCCAGAATTTCACAGGGCATTTGGCAAACCATACGGACTAAAACGGAGATGACTTAACACGTAAATTTCAAATTATTATTAGTCACAACACAATACTACCGTCCGAAGCAAAAACGCCATAAATGAGATAAACCTCCTGTAGTAATATGAACTTAATTATTAACAATAGAATTCAGTCTGATTTGGTGATTGAATTTAAGATATTGCTTAGACTTAGACTTGCTAGGACTTACTTGTACCCATATTGCCTGGATCCAAGGTACGGCATGAGTCCCGAGTGGCGCGATTCACGGACCTGCCTCACCAGACTCCCTCCCTCCGGGCTACGGGCCATGTGACCTAGCCACACCATCACCACATTAGCACAAACACCAAACCCAGCTGCAAGCATCTCATTAAAAAAAAACTTAATTACCTCCAACGGACCGAAGAAGGGAATAAAAAACAACTCTGTCTGCTATTACTTTATTTCTAAGATATGAACAATGTTACAGGTAAACTAAATACTTTCAAGGTATCACATGTTGCGTTGTACGACTTGAGATAATTTAAACAGTTTGAGATCGGATCTTAAATTAATTTGGCCGTTTAGATGAAGTTCCCGCCGCCGAGTGAGTCTAGTTGGCGGACAAAGTTGCTCCCGCCAAGAGAGTCCAGGTTGCGGACCATATTTCCTCCTCCCAAAGAGTCCAGAGTCCTCTTGACAAAGTTGGGTCCTCCGAGCTGATCGAGGTTCCTCTTGATAAAGTTACCGCCACCGAGGGAATCGAGGTTCCTCACAAAATTGCCTCCTCCCAGAGAATCCAAGTTGCGGACGAAGTTTCCACCTCCAAGGGAGTCTATGAATCTGGTCTGCCTCTGTCCGTAGATGTCTCTTCCTAGGAGTGTGGAGCCTCCGATTCCATTTAGGTTCCTTCCAAGGAGGGAAGAACCCCCGATGCCATTCAGATTCCTTCCTAGAAGAGAGGAACCGCCAATACCGTTCAAGTTCCTCCCCAGCATGGTTGATCCTCCGATGCCATTAATGTTTCTGCCCAGCATCGTGGATCCCCCAATTCCATTCAGATTCCTGCCAAGAAGCGATGAGCCACCAATCCCGTTCAAGTTCCTGCCCAACATGGTAGTTCCTCCTACTCCAGCCAGATTGCGCTCCCCGAATCTGGTGTCATATTGCATAAGGAATCGCATGAAATCCTCGAGCTCCTCGTTTTGCTTAAATCCTGTAACAAACCCGCAAGTCCTGAACTGCATAAGAACTCGGAAAGGAATTTTAAAGTGCAATTATGGTAAAATAGTACTCACCAGTGTAGGAAACGGATGCACAGTGCACATAAGCTTGTGATGGACGTTGTGCGGAGTCAATGAGTGATCAGTGCGGGAACCATCACCGGAAGAACCACGTGTTAAACAGGGGGTGTATTTACAAAACTGGTGCAGGGTATAATACCTCGGTGGCCTCGTTAGAATCAGTGCAAAGGGAATGCAGTACCGATCGGATTGCGAGGTGACATTCCAATAAAAATTGTGAAACGTATTTACATTTTGTGATCGTTATTAAAATGTGAATTGAGTTTTCAGTGGGGGATAAGGGGTGTGAAAGAAAGAAATATTATTAACATTCTTATTGTGCGGAGACTAAGGTCACAAGTTGAAACATTCTGTGATTCTCTGTGATTGTTACAAGTTAGAGTTCTTACCGGGGTCCCCGCCGTGCTCAGCGGCGCCTCCTTCTTGCTCCTGCAAAATAACTTGGCTTAAAAACGTATCTTTGTAAAATTTACGAAAAAGGCCAATACTACGACTAAACTAAACTATTCATAAACGTACTATAAACCTATTTTAGTTGAAGTGTGCTTTGTCACTTTCTGTCGGATGCAAATGTCACAGTGACAGAAAGAGGCAAAGCTTACTTTAAGCATATTGTAATTATTGTGCGATTATGAATAAGAGCCTATTGAAAATTTGTTGTTCTTTAGCTTTATTTTTTACTGCGCTTTATTTTTCTTTGTATTATCCTATCCTATAGCTATTAGTGAAAAACCACCTAAAATTGGTTACCGTAAAACTACCCAACTATAGTCCTAGCCTGCAACAATAGTCCAATATTTCTTATGACATTATTCTAAAATATGATACCTTACTGCTATTATTGCTGGGTGTATGTACTGTTTGGCCTAAAATTGACTGCTCTAAACTCTAGCTATAGCTAAATCTGTCATATTTTTAGAATAATATGAAAAGTAAAATTGGACTATTGTTGTAGGCCAGGACTATAGTTGGGTAGTTTTAAGTAGTTTTAAGACTTGACAAAAATAACAAAATCTTTTTTTTTCCACACTAGGTAATATTCTAAAGAGAAAATATTTGATTGTTTGTTTGTTTCAATTGAATAGGCTCCGAAGCTACTGGACCGATTTGAACAATTCTTTCACCATTAGAACCCTACATTATCCCTGATGAACATAGGCTATGTTTTTTTTTTCTGCGCGGACGGAGTCGCGGGCAATATCTAGTATTTAAATAAAGAACTCTTTTTCCCGCTAAGTAAAAAGCGCACTCAATACATAATGGCTGATTCAAATACTAGAAACTTCTTCAAAGTAGATCGTATAGTGCTATCGATTTCTAAAGCACGTTTCATTAAAGTATTGCCTCGTGGAAAACTTCAGTACCCTTACCATGAGTAACAATTACCGTACACGCTAGCGAGTCGAATGCTCAGGGTAGTGATTCTGTAAACAACGCCGGTCGTGCGGACTGTCGAGTGATATTCAAGCGGCGAGATTAAGTAGTCCCGTCAGTGCGAACAAAACACATTGTAGGGCGTGCATTTTCAATTTAGCAGCATGGTTCCTGCCGATGGGTCGACCGTATAAGGCTGCTTAATTGAAAATGCACGCGCTAAAATGTGTTTTGTTCGCTCTACTAAACTATTTAAACTCACCGCTTGGATATCACTCATGACTCAACAGTCCGTACGACCCGGCGTTGTTTACAGAATCAGTACCCTGTCCCTTGCACTCTATAAGAATACTTGCGAGGTCTGCGAGGGACAGAGCTTCGACTCGTTAGCGAGTACGTTAATTGTAACTCATGGTAAGGGCACAGTTGCAGGAAAATGTGGGAAAGGCGACATAAGCCGGTTAGTCCAAGTTATTATTTGAGTGAAGTCCGTGGATTAAATCGGCTGATTGGGGCTTAAATAGTTATTATATTTGGTGGGAGCCCGGGCGAAGAGCTCTTGATAGCTTGAATACCATTTTCGGTTCCGTACCATCTACACCGCCGTAAGGTAAATGCGCCTATCATGGACAGTGCTCCAGTCATGAACAATTCACAAGAATAATAATCACATTATAGAACAATTAGATACAATTAGTACATACATACATACATTAAATCACGCCTGTTTCCCAGAGGGGTAGGTAGAGACCACTTCTTTCCACTTGCTACGATCTTGACAAATTTCTTTCGCTTCTTCCACATTCATACATCGAGTCATGCACGCACGTAGGTTTCGTGTCCTTAAGATTCGGCCCTTTTCCAGTATTTCTCCGATTTTACTCGAAAAATTACGCCTAGGGCGGCCCCTATAATACAATACTTCGGGCCTGCCTCTGTTAGGATTAAATCTGTTGAAAGTGTTTTTTGTCCTTTAAAATTGTTATTGTTCATCACTGGAGCACTCCGTGATAGGTACATTTAACTTACAGGGTCGGTCACATCAAATAATACGCTTGTACAGTGCTACCACTTTATAAATAGCGATCGGCAATCATCGTTTTTGTATGAAACACGAGTGATAAACATACTGTCAGCTGCGAGTGCAAGCGTGATCGCGATAGTCAGCCGAACGCTATTAAGTTTATTTTGTTTTAATTTTGAAATCTGCCGTTAAACTTTATCCTATAACAAAATTCGAATGGCTTTCCATTAGCTATATTTCAAAAGCTTTCAGCTCCTTAAAGGTACGACGTGACATTCGGACAGCGAACGTTCAGAGGGCCCTTTGTTTCTCTTCGTTTAGTTTTTAAACCAATCACGTCACTGGTAGATGACGTTATACGAAAAGTCACGTGATGTGCCAGTGACGCAATTGGTTTAAAAACTAAACGAATAGAAACCATAGTTAGCGTAGTGCATCTTGTCAGCGCCCTCAGTTAGTATTAGGGTCCCGTTTGAAACCCTTTGAGAACAGAACCCTAAAACAAATGAAATGTATCTTACTGCCATCTTTAGGGTAAATGTAAAAGAGCTCTAGGGATTTCGCGAACTAATTTGACTGGTAAATGTCGCTAGTAATATCTTAATAAATTGGAACCGAAATACAATGTTTTAACGAAAATATTTACGATCAGACGTTTCTATTTGATTAGGACGTTGGAATAAATTTTGATGCTTTGATGTTTTAACGCGAAGGAAGGACAAATACGGTAATTTGGTCGTCACACCTGTCATGTTTATACTAGCGTGTATTTGACTTTATGTATGTTTGTTACAGCATAATTATTAAACATGCTGCAAGATTTTAAATCAGTTATCGCTTTTGGAATGGGCTAAAATTTAGAAACCGTAATATGTAACGTAAAATCATTTTTTTGAATAGGAGGATAACATGACGAGGTCATTACGTCCAAAGCCTTAGCTAAAATAATTGACTGGACAACAAGTTCATGCAAACGTGAACAGACCGGACCCCACAAACAGAACTATGACGAGGATGATGCGTATCTCAGGCATGCCAGAAATAGAATCCCCCTCTAGGATAAAGTCACCGTGTTCAGCCAGAGATCAGTAGTCGACCTTATATGAGTGCGAAGAGAGTGAGAAGAAGATTGGTTTAAACGGACGAGCTTGCGAGCTTTTTTTTAATACTACTCAAGCTATTCGAGACACAGATAAAAAAGTTATGTTCCGAACAAAATTTGGATGTATAAAACTTGTGCCCTCATTTTATTAAGGCCGTTTTCACTTTTTAAAAAGTTAGATACTAGATAGTAATGAAATTTGTATGCAACATGTTTTTTTTTTAATTTGAGATCTGTCAGTAAACTATGTACTTCGCATCCCAATATATAGATAGTAATGTCAACTATTCCTGTCGTTTTTGAGAAAATATATCTTTCGTACTCTTCCCACTCATACAAAGTATAGCCAGAGGTCGATTACAGGTCTCTGGCTGACCACTGGTGACTTTACCCTATACGGATTTCTACAGTTTTTTTTTTTTATATAGACATGTGTTTCGCTGTTACAAGGATGTTTTAATTTTGCATGCCCTGCGGACATCTTAAAGCGCGATGTTTATAATAAGATACAGGGTCGTTATATTATAACAAGTTAAAACTTTCAAAGTAGCTCTGAACACGATACCCTAGGGCAGCCAAGCATTAGTGTTGAACATAGGAACTTCGTCTTTAACCGAAACTAACTTGTGTTTTACAATCAAGAGTTGGCTTGGTTTTGGATTTATGACACAGCTTTAAGCTATAGTTTTGCTTGCGTGTTTATAAGGTTCAGGGAGGTAATATGATTAATATATAGGGTGTCCTTTATTTATAGTTCCAGTAACATCCTTTGTATAGACAAGCTGCGCAATTTAAATAGTCAACATGTGTCTTGTAGAAGTTGAACTGATACCAAAAAAAATTTAACCTCGTGAGATGATTATTGATTCAGTTAATTTAGCACGTAATAAAAAAGAGTACTTATCACTCTAATATTATGAATGCGAAAGTTACTTCTGAGTAGGTATGATCCCTCCTTCACACTAAAACTACTTATCAAATTTAGATGAAATTTGAAATGGAGATAGCTTTTACTCTGTATTTTTGTGTGAAATATCCTGAAAAAAAGAACTGTTTCTGAATGTTCAACGAAGACGCAGTCGCTGGCGCAGAAAATTGAACCTGAAAAAACTTATACCTTTTTCACTAGGGCCACAATCAGGGCCACATCTAAAACAGGCTTTATAACACCTTATGCTGTATCTCACCTGATGAGGGTCAGCATGGCAGCAGATCAATAGGGCCGCGAGGGTCACGGCCAGCGCTCCACTGGCTCCACGTATCATGGTTATCTGGTTAAAACAGAAAATATTCTTTTACCGGTTTAGAACTTTTCATAGGACGTGCCAATTAATGTTGCTACACATGACCAGATAAAATGACACTACCTATGACACTACCTATGTATGTATGTATGCATGCCATTATTTTGGATAGAATACAGCAGAGCTCAGAAAAGTTCTGAAAATGTTGACCTTAGAATAGAACGTTGGCAAAATCAGCAATGACCCCAGACAAGATGTATTACGAGATCGTTACCGTTATCGAAACGTATAGGATTGACGTCAGCAGTGCCAGACGGTCGAGCGCTTATGTTAATATTACTAATTTTGACAGCTTTAGAAAAACGTTAACGCTAGCGTCGTGTATCTTGCTTAGGGAATTTGGATATTTACTTAATGTCTTGTTGGTTAAAAGGTTAATATTTGTCCTTATTTATTTTGCGGGTTCAAATGAACTTTTGTCCTACACATAGGTCAGTCAAGTAAGACCACTTTTTACGTTTTAAAAAAACCTGTGTCTAGGTTAGGTTATGTTGTATTGATACCTAGTTAAATATTTCTAAGGGCTTAGCATAATAGAAAATTAGGACAAACGAAATTAGGTCACACAAAAAATACGTTTTCCTATATAAACCCGGTATAAAATATCTAAAGCTTTGCCACGTCTGGCTTATACGAGGCTAGGGAACGCGACACGTTTTACTACGTTATTTATTTTCTGCATCCGTGGCTTCCGTCCGTGAGACAAGGCAAGACGACGTGACGTCGCACTACTCACGCTGTCGCACCGAAGTACCCTGGGTAGTGATACTGTAAACAACGCCGGTCGTGCGGACTATCGAGTGACATCCAAGCGGCGAGATTAAGTAGTCCCGTCAGTGCGAACAAAACACATTGTAGCGCGTGCATTTTCAATTAAGCAGCCTTATACGTTCGACCCATCGTGCTGCTAAATTGAAAATGCACGCGCTACAATGTGTTTTGTTCGCACTGACGGGACTACTTAATCTCGCCGCTTGGATATCATCCGCACGACCGGCGTTGTTTACAGAATCACTACCCTTGTCCCACAGCCAATGGGGAACCAATTAACTATAGACTATTTTCCCGCTCAAGAAACGCACAAAATATACAGATCCCGCGTCAGTAAAAGAGACACAAATATTAATAGTTGATCACTAGCTGTACTGGCTTCTCGCTCATCGTTTGACGCCGCGATAGCCTAGTTGGTAGTGACCGTGCCTACGAAGCTAGAAGGTCCTGGGTTCAAATCCCGGTGTGATAAGCGCTCAATATTTGTTCCTGAGTCATGGATGTTTTCTATGTATTTAAGTATATATTTCTCTATATAAGTATTTATATCGTTGTCCAGTACCCATAGTACAAGCCTAGAGCTTAGTTTGGGACTAGGTCAATTGGTGTGACATTGTCCCCTGATTTATTATTATTATTATTATTATTATTATTTGTATGTCTTTACCAATCACGGAACTATGGGAGTCCCGGACCTTTGGAAGGCGTACATGGAGCCGAAGCCAACACGCAGAGGCCCTTTAGACAAGTTTAATTTAGTAAAGTGATGGGATACCAACCGGCGATTGTCCCTGAGTTCAAACTATAGCGGTATGCTCCCACGGACAACCACCGGTTAGTATAAGAGACTATTTAAGAAGGATGGGAATATTAATAATAAGTTCTATGAATGAACTGATATGGATTGGTGACCTAGGCTATTGATGAAACTACGGCGCCTGCCTGGCCAATGCTAATTACTTTGGTTGAAATGGCAGGCGGTGACTCACCAACTCAATGGAATGGGCCTCCCGAAATAGCCGCATATATATAGCAGCAGGGGGGCAACAGTTCCAGAGGAGCTAAGGGTGGAGAGGTGCTTCTGGACTTTAAACGACCATAAGGTGCCCACTCGCCACTTATGCAACACATCCACCCTTCGAGCATATAGCTCTTGCGGCTCCACTCTGACCGGCCAATAAAGGCAAGCCAGAGGTGAGGGCCTGTTCCTCGTCATTGTACACCGCAGCCGGCCGGTGAAGGCAAGCGTGAGGTGAGGAACAGGACCTACCCTCGGGAGCAATCAGGTACGTGGTGTCGCCACTCACCAACAGCTCGCCACTAGCTGCCCTGCGTTATTATTATTATTATTATCGTCAGCGGTGGGACACGGCTAAACGAGGCGCTTAATATTACTTCGCTACGGGTCAGCTTAGGCTGGTACGTCATAGACCTCGGCCGGGCACATTTGGGCGATAAGTACCTAACTGATCGTAATGTCGCATGTTTTTTTTTTTTTTGGTTATTGAAATAGATTTAAAATTCTCATATGTACCCATCCAAATTGTAATCTCGTAACTCTTCTGATTTGAATAAAAATACAGATCTTAGTATTTTACTTAGGTACCTACTCATTATTTTATCGAAATACTAGTTTTTGATCGATAAATTGATTGGTTACCATTTTATTTTTAACAATGTAGCTGTACCACTTTTGACAAAAGTTTTTGTGAGATCAAATTATCGCTAAGGTAGACACTTATCACTGTCATACTCGTAATGTTATTGCAAGGGAAAATCGAACTTGTTGAACTTCAACCGTAGGGTTCGTCTTCAACGTATCGGAACCGAGAGGTAGACCAGATTTTTGGCCGACTGTACACGCTAGAATGCAATAGAATTGTAAGTACTCATCAAGTCATCAACGAACTGTGCCGTTGTTTAAAAATATAACTTACCACATTCTTAGCTGTCGTTAGATATGTTTTTAATATTTTTTTCTACTCCTGTACTTTTATTAGTCTTTTACATAGTCACGAACACTATTATAAGAACATAGATAATATGACTTCAGAAAAGTCTATAACTCTATTCCCCATAACAGCTCTCGGTGTCGTAAAGTCGCCCTAACGATACGCCACAGATTACTAAGTGTAGCCTGTTAATCATATTTTAACGATTGTGAAATAGGGACTATAAAACACCTAATGTTTTGAGAAATGATTTCAGTTATCTGATTGGTCGATTTTAAAATAGCTGTATTCTGATTGGTTGATACGAATTACAAAGTTTTTTTAAAAGATTTAAATTAGTTAAAGAGAAACACGTACCTAAAAGAACCTATCGTTCCGTTTGACAGTCGATGTGTATTGTGATTGGTGGATTTAATTTAGTGAAGTATTCTGATTGGTCAAATTAAAATGTTTTGGAATTGTAAATAATTATTTTTTCCATTCCGTCAATTTAAAAACAAAGTAAACCATAGACACATATTTTGTCATTTTCTTGTTTCCCGCTCGTTTGTTGTTCTTTACTTCTTTCGTTCGTTTGTAAGTTTTTTCGCTTAATTTTGCATTTCATTTGAAACCTAGTCGTAGAAAAAGTATTGTATGCAACGGTGTATAACTAAGTCAAAAAACACTCGTGGCGCTTACCTTTACGTAACACACGCCACTCATATTTTTTGACCTCTCTTATACAACTATTGCATAAACTACTATTAATATTCTTGTTTATTTATAAACAGATGCAAACCTTAAAAACACGTGCCAACTAAAAGAAAACGCTTAGAAAACGCGACCCCAGGGCCCCGTGTAGAGTGCTTAAATTATTCTGCTCGTTATTTTCTAAAAGCAACGGGATAAGAAGGTAGTTAGGGAAACTTTGCATGCAGTACGCATATATTAAATATGAAAAGTAATTATAACTTGTGAAAAAGGATGAGTAAAAAGACCTTTGAGTTGATGTTCTGGGGAAGTTCAAATTGTGTGTGTTCCATACACAAAAAACTCTGATATAGCTCCTCATAGATATTATCAACGGATTAATCGATAGTGATGAAACCTTGCTAAGAACCATCCCGATTATTTTCAGGATTAGCTTTCCATTCTGGGAACTACAATGCCGAAAATCACAGATAAACTTAAAAAGAGGTACAGTCGGCCAAAAATGTGGTCTTCCACCCCACGGTTGATGTTTATTTGCACGTCATTATACAAAAAAGTTCGATTTTCCCTCGCAATAATATAATGACAGTGACATGCTATCTCAAAGAAACTTTTGTCAAACCCGTAGACCACTTTGGCCGACCGTACCTATCAGTAAGTAATACTCGAGTACTACAAGGAAATTCAAGGATCGTACACATTCGAAAAAGCAAAAGCTGCCTTTCCTTATATGGGTTCAGCCAGAAAATTAGGCCTTAAAAATGTAAACTTCGGGTATGTACACAGGAAAGACGTTAACCTTTGTATGACCGTTAATCACAAAAGTTATGGTGACGTTTGATATTAGAACTCATAGTTGCAGAAATACCTATATACAGGATGTCCCAGAAACCGACGTCAACCCAAGATCAAGATACAGTGGACGGAAAGCGAATTTGTACCAAAGCGTCGCGACCGCCCAGTTAACGCTGACCCGCGACTGATAACGTCCAACTTACCTTTACGCTATTACATATTAACTTCGGCTCCTTTCTATCGCCCTGGTACTTACACCGGACTCTGTACCAAATATGTCTCTTCGTCGCACACCCCCCCCGTCTAGCCCCGCAGCTGCGGCTGGTGGCTCGTTGGCTAAACCGCATCTTGCAGTACCACTAACACAGCACCGTAGCGAGTCGGAACCGGATTTATCAACTAAACGCATGGAAGGATTGGATAAGGAGCAATGCAACATTACTCTACGGCACCACCGCTCTAAGCCCAAGCACGATAGCACAAGTGAACAGTTATCTGAGTTCATGGCAGAAATGAAGACTATGTTTAGTGAATTTAGAGCCCACCAGAGCTCCCAGGATTCCAAAATGGAAAAGATTTCCTCTGCAATGGATGAAATAAAGGCTCAAAACCTAGCAATGCAGAGTTCGGTTGAATTCGTTGCTAGCAAATTTGATTCTATACAATCTCAAATTGATAATCTCGAATCTGACCGGAACAAGAATCTTCAATACATTCAGGTACTAGAACAAAAAATGGAAAAATTTGAACGACAGCGGAGGTCTACATGTGTAGAAATAAAAAATATACCACATAGAATAGGCGAAACCAAATTAGCTCTCTTGAGCCAACTAGTACCCTTAGCAAATGTATTGAATACACCAATGGACCCCCAGTACGTGAAAGATATCTTCCGCATAAACACTAGAGATCCCTCTAATAAGACTATTATTGTTGAATTCAATAGTGTACTCACAAAAGAACACTTGATGAGGAAATATAGAGATTATAATAAGGCAAATAGTACCTGTAAACTTAACACGGAGAGTCTTGGCTTCAGTGGGTCGCGCAATCCTGTGTTTATATCAGAAAACCTATCCCCTCATATGAAATGGTTGCATTACATTACGAAAGATTACGCCAAGTCCAATGGATTCAAACATTGCTGGGTAACAAATGGCAAGATCTTTCTGCGGAAACAAGAAGGAGCCGGTGTCATCCCCATCAACAGCGAGCAGGATTTGAAGAACTTGGACAAGCCTAATAACGGTGTGTGACTAGACTTCTTAACATCCTGTTTCCGATCGTTTAATTATATGTATATTGTTTTGTTATCGTATTGTCATTACATTATGTGTGTAAACTCGTATCCAACATCGTTACCATTGTCAAATAATCTTTTTTGTAACTTTTGCGCTGCCAGTTCGTCGTTTTTCTGCCACATACACTATAATATTTTCTTCTGCACCCCCTTCAATTATATCAGGTACTGTCTAGAATACAAAGCCTCTAACAAACACAAATATACAAGATTACATTCACGGCCCATCTATTTCCACTTGATGCAAGCAAGTTTCGAGCTTAGCCAACAATTACAGGACTGTATTGTAATATTACCCTCGGTGCCTATCACTTCCCACATGACGCGTGTTAAAATCCTAAACCCGTAATGACTAGCACGCTAGAAATTACTAATGATTTGGAGAATATGGCGGTTTCTAAATCATATGTTTGCACACCGGAAAACTGTTTAGAGCTTCTTCCCGACATTAGTGAATCGCTTACTGTGTTACACTTGAATATTAGAAGTATTGGATGTAATTTTAATGAGCTCCAGATACTTTTGAAGAGGATAAATATTGTGTTTGATATTCTTGTATTAAGCGAATGTTGGCTCAGCAAATGCCCGTATTTACCAAACTTGCCGGGATATACATCATTCAAATCTAAACACACTAACCAAAATGACGGTGTAGTTATTTTTGTCAAAACGGTCTTGGCTTGTACGGTTGTGAAGCAAAATCTTGCTGACGCCAATTGCCTTATTTTGAAGCTTGCCAATGAAATTGCATTAGTAGCCGTATATCGTTCCCCCTCTACTAGGAATATTGGTAAATTTCTCGAGTCTCTTGATAACACGCTGGCTTCATTGAGTAGTTTTAAGACTGTCGCCCTAGTTGGTGATATTAATATTAATATAGTGCCCGGAAGTGGTGATCAAAACGCTGATCCCTATCTCACCCTTGCTGCTGCTAATGGTATGTTGCCTGCGCATGTTTTACCTACAAGAAAAAACAGTTGCTTGGATCACGTGCTTCTTAAATCAGATACATCATCCATCACATTAGTTATAGACTCACTCATTACTGACCATACACCTGTTATAGTTTGCTGTAGTCGGAAACGAGCACTAACCAAAACAGCACGTAATAAAATCATATTTGACGAATCAGCTTGCGTCAATGTCATAGGAAGTTATGATTTCTCATTTATTTTGTCCATTTCTGACGTTGAAAGGGCTGCGTATTCATTTGTCACTGCATTAATGGATATTATGAAGACTCACTCTAGACACGTGCGCATAAGTAGCAAAATGCGAATTATAAAGCCCTGGATGACAACTGGTCTTTTACGCTGTGTTAGAAATCGTGATCGTTTATATAGATTGAGTAAAAAAGACCTCAATAACCATCTGGCAAAACTAACATATACTCGTTATAGGAATTATTGTACGAACTTGCTTAAAAAGGTTAAACAAGCCTATGAGCGGATGGAGTTCCAAAAAGTAAAAAATAACCCTAGAGCTACTTGGAAGCTTATTAAAAGTATAACCAACCTTGACCGCAAAACTTCCACTGCGGATAAGCTTTTGTCCCTGAATGGGAATCCGGTAGTGGCAGTTAACATGGTCAATGAATACTTTAGTGGTATTGGGAAAGACCTCGCCTCAAAACTCACTGGACATTCCAATCATGACGCAGACGCACATTACCAAAATCATAACCAAGTTAATTCTATGGCTCTAATGCGGACTGACAACGAGGAAGTTGAACGCATTACTATGGCACTTCGAAATTGTGCAGTAGGTTGGGATGGTATTCCAGCGTCATTGCTTAAGGCCGCGCGTTCCGTCCTAGTGCCAATAATGACGCACATTTATAATCTTTGTCTGTTGTCTGGTACATTCCCCCAGGTATTCAAAAGAGCTCTTGTACACCCTATCCATAAGAACGGAGACAGAGACAGTGTCAGTAATTATAGGCCAATCTCCGTTTTAACCACACTTTCTAAAATTCTAGAAAAAATCCTAAATTCTCGTTTAACAAAATATCTTGACGCCTATTCTATACTTTCTAGTAATCAATTTGGCTTTCGGTGTGGTAAGTCTACAGAGGATGCTGTACTAGCGCTTACAAACTCAATCATAGACAACTTTAATTCTAAACTTAAAACTATTGGCATTTTTCTTGACTTGTCTAAGGCTTTTGACACTGTCTCTGTACCGATTCTTCTGGGAAAACTGGAACGTATTGGGGTACGAGGACCTGTACTTGATATCTTCAAAAGTTACCTCAGTTCTCGCACGCAACAGGTACGCATAGGGGAGCATACTAGTGATGACGTGACCCTTTCGTTTGGTGTACCCCAGGGTAGCGTGCTCGGGCCGACCTTATTTTTGGTATATGTAAACGATCTGTGCAATCTAGCTCTCAATAATGTACAAGTTTTCGCGTATGCTGATGATACTGCCCTTATAATCCAGGCACCTTCATGGGAGGAGGCCCGCCTAATTGCAGAGGATACATTAAGGATAGTGATGCAATGGTTGGCAAATAATTTGTTGACAATTAATGTTAGCAAATCCACTTTCATAACCATTGCCCCCAAAGCATCCTCTTTGCCTTCCTCCTCACTGTCTATTCGTGCTCATAATTGCTTCCTCAATGACGTTTCATGCTGCTGTACTGAACTAACGCAATCCCGCAGTGTTAAATATCTTGGTGTTTTTATAGACTGTTTAATGAGTTGGAGTGACCAAGTGGAGGCGGCTGTCGGTCGGATTAGAAAACTAATCTACATCTTCAAGACCCTTAGATCTGTCGCTGACGAACAAATTTTAAAAATTGTTTATTTCTCACTGGCACAGTCTGTTTTGACTTACTGCTTGGCGGCCTGGGGTGGGTCAGGGAAAACTAGATTCCTCCGACTTGAGAGAGCTCAAAGGGCTGTGCTTAAAGTTATGCTTTGCAAACCCATTCGATTTCCCACTATCGAACTGTACACGATAGCTAAAGTCTTAACTGTTAGACAGTTATTTATTCTTAAAATTATATTACGCAAACACCTCACCTTACCTTTTGCTAAAAATACTACAAAGCGACGGGCTGGCCGCATCTGTAAACTCAGACCTACACGTATTGCTCTTGTTAGACAACATTACGATTATCTTTCAGCTAAAATGTACAACAAATTGAATAAGTTGTTAAACATTCATGTATCTACATACTGGGAATGTAAGAATAAAGTGACCAATTTTTTACAAAAACTTTCTTATGATGAGACTGAGACACTTGTTAATGGTAACTAATGACCTTATTTCTTATTGTTATTACTAGTGATATCATTCCTAGTAATCTAACTAAGAATAATTTACTTTTTAGATGTAATACTTACCTACTTGTTTATACTACGGACTACACATAGTTATAATAATTATTGTACTGTATGTAGAACGCTATTCCTCTATGTCCCGAGGTGGGCGTAAACAGCTGCGACACAGTTTATACTAATGCAGCTGCTTACGATCTTAATTGTTAAAATATGCATGTTATTATGTTCAATAAAAATCTTGAATCTTGAATCTTGATTAAGGGCTGATAGGCCTACTAACCATCCAGAATATCACATTTTAGGTTAAGTAAAAATACCTTAGTTTTCGAGATATTGATAATTTTAATCGGAAATTTTGTAATATTTCCTTATGTCCGTGATACAAAAAACCCCTAAATTCATGCATTAAGTCAAATTGTTTTCAGTGTTCTCTTGCATGATTAGAATCAATAAGCCGAAATAAGGAAGTTTTTAACGCTACATGCCCTTTTTCTTTTCATTACAACTTTTTGAGTAAACTGGTATGTAGCTTTAAAAACTTCCGTATTTCACAGTGATTCTAATCATGCAAGAAAACACTGAAAAAAAAAGAATAAATACAGGGGTTTTTCGTATCACGGACATAAGGAAAAATGACAAAAATTCCGATTAAAATGATAAATATCTCGGAAACTAATAACAATTGCTGAACATATATGGGGGTAAACTCGATAGCTTATGAGCTGCTCTATCAGCCCTTTCTGGGACACCCTGTATATGTATGCAAAATATGATGACATTGAGTTATTTAAATGATGACTGCATTAACAATTTCATCGGGAAATTCTTCAGCAATGTCATAAATTATTCTCTACATTGCGTTCCGTCAGCTAGGAATTGCTGTTAAATAACTCTTGGACTCGGACATTTGCATTATGAATGCGTTTCTACTTTATCACAAGTTTCATAAATATTTATTCTGCAATAACTTTAGAAAAATATTTATTCTGGAATAACTTTAGAATAATTCAATTGTTTGATAATGGTCTTCGTTTTTTTGAAGATCAATTTAAAGGTCACTTACAAAACGTAAGATGATCACTATACATAACCTATACAGTCTCATCGAAATAGCCTTTTTGATACCTGCAACTCGCGCCTTATATACATCAAAATATATCAAAGTTGGAAGCAAGAATCATGTTACATACAAATGTGAAAGTTCGTGTGTTTATTCCTTCTTTACGCCGAAATGAGAGAACCGATATGACTCTCAATAAACACAGGCGGCACATTTAATTTGGAAAATAAATTCTAATTAAAAATTTCCATGGGATGGTCAATTCCGACGAAATTGTGACCAAAAGTAATATTTCATATAACTGTCCGCGCCCGGCGCTGACTGAGTTTTTTTTCATACAAACCTCATGAAATCTGCTTTACGACCTATTCTCAGACCTACTGAATATACACACAAAATTTAATAAGAATCGGTCAAGCCGTTTTAAAGGAGTTTTGTTACAAACACTGTTACACGAGAATTTTATATATTAAATTTAATTTTTGAAATATAAGATGGAGCGAACCTATTTTATTTTTGCCAATTTTTGTTTCTTAAAAGGCCTTTAAAATAATAAGGCGGTAAAAGATAACCAGACGCAGTCGTGAAAAATACTTACGTAGAAACTTTTTTTATTTAAAACATACGTGTAGCCTTCAAAAGTGCCTAATTAATTACCTAATAAATTAAGCACTATGCTTCACTCGTAACGTTGTTACGTCCGGCTAAAAGGTCTGGCTTTCGTCATCTAATTTACATATTAAAGCAAGGGTCTACTGGCGCTGACCACGATGCAATGATACTAGCCGCTGAATTCGCTAAAACACCAATTTAACCTGACCCCTAGTCGCGGAGAAACTGTTCAAGATCGAAGTTTTTTCTGGCATGGACAAGGCAAAGCACACAGGCCACCTGATGGTAAGTGGGCTCTGTGACAAACATTTGCATTCTCAAAGCTACAATCTATAGATTGCAATCCGAAGACTGCAGAATCATGGACATTTAGCATTTTCAATACTGCAAAAGCGTTGCCAACACTGTGGAATAAGATGGAATGTCTCTATGCTAGTAATTTCACCGGATGTCTTATCCCAACACCGGAACACAAAAACAAATTAATAATTAGTTGTGAATTTTGATTTGATTGACTAGTAAGGTGATCGGCGAAGAGATGGAAACAATGAAACGCTTATTGTGTGAATGTGACGCCCTCGCCGGAGTTAGAATGAAAATCCTCGGTTGTGGCTACCCAGAACCGAACGATTTCAAGGCACTGCCACTGCACTCCACTATCCGTTATTTGGAAGGGGTGGAGGCTGCATTGGATTAAGAGCTAAAAGAGGGTTTATTACACAAAAGATCCCATAGGATCGAAGTGTATCCGTAAGGACCCCACCAATAAGATAAGATAAGATAAGGTTGTCCAGTATTTATAGGGCTATAATCAACATGTACGAGTATAAAGACGAGTCTTTACTCTAATTAAACATCTTAACGATTTTCGTAAACGTAATTCATACATACATTAAATCACGCCTGTTTCCCAGAGGGGTAGGCAGAGACCACTTCTTTCCACTTGCTACGATCTTGACAAATTTCTTTCGCTTCTTCCACATTCATACATCGAGTCATTAACGTAATTCATTTTGCAAATTCGCATCTGGTTTCAGTTTTTAACTCCCCATTTCCATATTTTGATCACTTAATTTATTGAATATGTGCTTGAGTATCGACTAGACAATTATAAAATAACAATTATTCAAAAACTATACCAGTTTTCTCGTAAATACATTTTAAAGTTGCAATCTTGGACTAAAACATTAATCGAACTTTAACTTAATCAACAAAAAGATGATAACCCTCTGTCATCGTCTTCCAACGGCGCAACCTTACCACCCAAGCACATAGCCACAGGGATACTATCACGGACGTATATCTAGCCACTATAGAACTCTGTCACAACAGCGTCAAAGCACCAAATGAAAATGAAGTCGGAATGAACTATCAGCTCCCATTTGGTATTATTTAGTATCTGTATGATTAAATTACGTCAGGCATCGTTCGTTAGTTATGGTGGCAATCGAAGAAGTAGAACATAATAATAATAATAATAATAATAATTCTTTATTTTCCATAAAAGTACACGTATCTTATAAGTATATTAATTACATTAGCCAGAAAACTTAAATAATTTAGCCACAGCTGCCAAACTAGGTATAATAATCATACAATTCAAAGTACAGTATATAAATCAATATACCGCAAGCTGATTGTATCCCCTTTTATTCTATTTTATCGATAATTCGATGATAAGGCGGCAGTCGTTTGCGGAATGGCATGGTATTCTTTACTGTTACAGCGGTATTTAAGTCGATATCGATGTGTCTCGACCCTAAGCTAATTCTGATGTCTATCAAAAAGCCTTTGTACACTTTCATGTGCTTTCGTCAAGGCAGCATTAAGACTTTAGTAATGTTATTTGGTGGAAAAAAATCTGCTATTGATGTCATGCAAAATTAAAATGAACCCGGTAAACCTCCATTTTAGCGCAGTAACAGAACTCTACAGCATCAGAATTTGAGGTCAGAAGGTCAAAATATATCCTATGGCCGGTCTTCGATCGAGGTGACTTTACATTTGTCTAAAAGTATGAGCAAAGTTTTTAAAACTCTTAGGCCCACTGGCGTGGACCAGAGTTAGCGTCTTAACCCGAGGTTAGGCGCCAAACCATGTACAAAAGTAGACGCTTAACTCTTGGTTAAAGGCTAACTCTGGTCCGCGCAAGTCCGCCTTAACGTGTGCGAATCTAAAAATGCCCGCCGATCGTCACACTCCATCATGGCCGCGTGGGTTATAAACAAGTTTAATTGCTATTAAAATTATTAGTCAAGGAATACAAACATAAAATTACATGCAATTGTGTTTTTAAAATTTACCTTTTTGTAATTTAAACTGTACTTTAAACCATAACGCCTCTGTGTCTGTTCTTTGAATTATTATTAACTTGATCATTCTTACTTGAGACTGTTTAACGTGAAATCACGATTATAAACAAATTCCTCGATAGTTTTATTTTTAAAATCTAACACCTTTTTTGCATGTTTTTGGTTGAATCTTTAAAATCCGACTCCTAATCGACTTTTACTCATCATAATTGTTTTCTTCATTATTGCCCCATCTACACACTGCTAAACATCTTAGCCTAAAAGTGCAAAATGTGGTTACAGAATTATTAACAAGTTTTTAGAGTTGTTGGTAATTCTGTAGCTCTGCCTACCCCACTCTGGGAAAAAAGGCGTGAGTTTATGTATGTATGTGTGTATGCCCCATCTACTATAAACTATAAGAATCTATTCAAATTTTTTGAGAGTTTAACGTGTCCGTCTTAACTGATAAATCCATTTCATGCTAAATGACTTTTAATTTCAGTGAAGATAATAATGCCACAACATTTAAAAAAAATATGCTGTGTGAACTTCATCCTCGTCTTTAGAACAATACAAATACAATGCTGGGAGCGATCACTAGTATTTGGAAAAAGCATTGATTCTTGAGTTTATCGATATAGGAACCCCCTACCTGTCATACCTGTCTACCTGTTACAGCCGGTGAAATGACTAGCATAGAGACATTCCATCTTAGTCCTCAGGGTTGGCAACGCATTTGCAGTCTTAGGATTGCATTGCAGTCTTGTGAATGCGAATGTCTATGGGTCACAGTTTCCACTTACCATCAGGTGGCCTGTGTGCTCGTTTGTCTTCTCTATGCCAGAAAAAAAAAAATGCCCCCCTGGCTTCGTATGTCTGGTGGCAACATAACCTAGCTGTCTCACAAATAATAGCCCCGACATTATCCTCGGCTTCCATTGGTTAGTGTGTAGGAGCTCCACGTGCAGCAATCACGGTGATTTGCCGACAAGAGAGCCCGTGATTTCACAAATGACGTATATTTCGCTATTATAATCCTTTGCTATTTTTAAACCTATACTCGTCACAGTTAAGGAGGATTTGTAGTCTCTCCTCGTAGGTCTTTTATGGTTATTTTTTCGGAAACTGTCCAATTATCTGAGATAAAAAATAGCCTATGTGCTATTTCCGGTTTTAGTCTATCTCTGTGCTACGTTTTATCCAGATCCGTTAAACAGTTCTGGCGTCATTGAGTGACAAACATCCATCCAAATTTTCGCTTTGAAATATTTTCTTGGGAAAGAAAACGCACAAACATTGTTTTTCATGATTTCTACAATATATTCAAATATCGTAAAGATTGGACAAGGTTTAAGGTGAGAAAAACGTTATTCATTTTGTATGTTTTTTTTGCTGTGTATCCTCTTAAACCTCCTAAAAAAAAGTTAGGTTTGAGCCCTATATCTATATGTCTGACTCTGCGTTGGTGATGGACTGATTGCATCCCGGCTTTTTAATTGTAAACTAATTTAATTAGGAAGGTTTTTAGCTACAATTAAAGGAAATCAAGACATTTGTTTAACACCTAGCAGCTCTGAAAGCAGAATTGTGTTCTAATCTCAAACGTTTCGTAATAACAAAAAAAAAAAACAATACCACTGTGGCTTTGTTTCATACGATTTCAAATTAAAACAAATAATATTCCTTTCCTTACTTAATATTTATTTTACCTTGCTTAGGTATTTGATTTTCCCTTGTGACCATTAATTTTCGGAGCGTCAAAATCGGTCCACGTTAATTAGAACTGATTTATATCAAAGCGTTAAAGATCAGATAGCGTTAAATTTAAGTTCTTGTTACAATTTGTTCTAAATATGATTAATGCAAGAAAAATTACCTAAATATTACTTTTTAACTTGGTCTTTGGAAGAAAACGATTTCTTTTTAGGTACCTAGTCCAAAATATGAACACTGAACGGAGGTTGGTGGTTGAATTTCATGCAAAATAACTAGCTTTAAACCTCTCAGTTTCATTCATTACAGACAAATAAAACTGAACTTGTTCTATGGGTACGACACGCACAGAAACCATCCAAGACTCAGAAAAAAATGGTCATGCTCATCACGCAAACATTAGCTCTAACTAAGCTAACTTCGTAGACAGGGTACCAAACGTACCTGTGTGCTCGTTTGTCTTCTTCATACCATAAGAAAAATCGTCATTACTTTGAAAAAACCTCGTATCTCATATTTCGTGACGTACGATTTTAAACTTAAGCGTGAAGAGAATTAAGTTCAAACTCATACATCTCGAAATATCAGATACGAGTTTTCTCCAAAGTAGCAACGATATCTTGAAGGTATAAGCGCCAATGAAATTTATGACCACGTTATACGTTCCATTTTAGTTATTTTTTCGCTCTTTTATTGCTGTTCAAACGTTACCCGTCTTATTAACTTCACATCATGTGTCCGTCCGTCGTAATCAATTTTGTGGCAAACTTTACACGAAGGTTCTACAAAAGTTACACAGAAGATTCCAACTTTGATAGTTTCCAACTCAATGGATATATTATTCAGGCACTTTTGTTAAACGAAAACACTTTTACGGCCAACTATTGACCTAAATGTTTGAACATGAATGAATTGTTTGAACATTATGTGAGGGGGTCAGTTCTAGGGAATGCAATTTAACCGATTAATACCATTTTTATATGAAAATAACCGTTTAAAACCGGTTTTTAGCACACATCGTTAAGCTTTGATAAATCTACTTCTCCTAGTTGATTTTGATGAGTCGATATTTTAACTTATATTGACTGTCACAGATTTTTTTGCCGTTACCCCTTTTTTGTTTTAGATATTTAAGTTCGTTTTTAAGTCAGGGTCCCACTGAAAACCAGCGCCAATGGGCCCTTTTCAACGCCATGTTTGATTTGTTTTTTTATTTGTCATTTGTTTTAAATGTGCTGTGTAAAGCGTTGATTAAATTATTTCTACCTCTCTATACAGTGTGTTACCAGCACCCTGGCTTTTTTTAAAGTAGGTTAAAACAACGTATATCTGTAACGAAACTATGACATTAATTTAATTAATAAACATATTTTCAGGCTTTGTTAACTTTCTAACAAAATTTTAATTGCCAGCAATGTAAAGCGCAGCGATTTGACAAGTGTAAATGACAGTCGACGGATACTTTGATATTATGATCTGCCCCCGTACCACGACATGCCTTGTACCAAGCAACAGCGATACTGATAACGATGAAAACGCAGCACATGCACTACATTAAAAATGGACAGTATCTAAGAAAATTAATTGTGAAGTTATTTTAAATATTGTTTAATTGATAATAGTTGCAAACCATTGCTAAAGCAGCATATTATCGGCAGTTTTAATAAATGCCCGCATGCCGGTAACACACTGTATTCTATTTCTATATTTCAATATCATAAAAAAACGTATCTCATAATAAAATCTACATCAAAGAGTCGTGATCATCGCACATGTTCAATATATTATTAACACCAGATTAATAAAGGGTACGATTTCATGAGTATTACAAACTGGCGAAAACGAACCATGAATCTCCAGATTTGGCCGATCCACAAAAATATATTTGGAAATTTATCTATACTTTATTTGCTTAGCTTTATTTTACGAAGTGTTAAAATGAAGGATAATACGGAGTTTGGTTTGAAATAATTAAGCCGTGACGTCATGCCGTGCTACTGATGAATTCCTTACTCTTTGTACATATTAATCGTTTTTTTTCCGATACCAATAAGTTCCCGTTATTTTTCACACGTTTTTGCCCAATTCGAAGTACGAGTTCGAAATTCAATTGTATTTTCTACAAGTCATTAAAAACAAGAACTAGAGTAAGTATATTTAGATCAATATTCTGTACTTCATTGACTTAAAAGACATTTAATTTTGTATTATTAGTCTTATTACAGTACCTTACAGACAGGGTTTATATTGAAGCTACATACTATATTTTCAAGACCTCATCTACACCATAAAGTGATAAATCAATATGACTATGATTATAATTGTTATTCAAGAAAACTGCGAATTTTAACGTTATTATTTTAATGTGAAAAAACTGAAGTACTATTTGTTAATTTAAAGAACGTAACAATAGCTGAAAATGTGCACAGTATTCGATTTTTAGTCTACTCTTATCTGCAAAATGCAAGTGTGCAAAATGTGGTTACAGAATTATCAACAAGTTTTTAGAGTTATTGGTAATTCTGTAGCTCTGCCTACCCCACTCTGGGAATAAAGGCGTGAGTTTATGTATGTATGTATGTATGTCCTATCTGCAAGAGCTTTATGTCGTGGTTTGTACGAAATATCATATCCCTATTCTTCGTTCAGTTTTTTTTAGAAGTAAAAGTTACGGTGGCATTGAGTACCTTATTATTGTCAGGGGAAATGTCACTATTGCTTTACAAATAAGAGCAAGTTTGTATTATTGAAGTTATTTCTTAAAACAAACGTCTACATAAAGAAGTGTTATTACTCGCATCGTTATGAAACTGTAGAAGGGGCAAATGCTTTTTTTTTACTAAAATTGTCCTACGAAACTGTTTACACAGTTTGACTGCGGGATATCGCTCATTGAATACAAAACGGACACATTCCAAAAAAGTTTGCTCTTACATTGAAAATCTTATTCGAACAGCTTCTAATTATAAAATGCAACACTGACTCATTTTGAAATGTGTCCGTTTAGTATACAATGAACGAATATGTAAGGGATATGTGAGTAAACATCATCTTTATTTCGTTGGCCATAAAGCGGGGTGTTCGGAACCGATTTGAAAGTAATTTTTAATCTGTGACAGACGTCACCGAGTCTGTGCTATTAACTTGACGTTTGACAGATTGTGAGGTTAACTTGACTTGTCTAATTTGTTGCTTGCTAACGAGGTGTAAAAAGCCGGCCGGCGTTTTGGATTATTAACTTGATTGCATTGTATTTGTGTTAATCACCCCGGATTAAGAGGGTTTTTGAATTTAGAAGCTTCGCCGAGTGTTGCTGGCCCCTTAGGCCCTTGGCGCAGTGATTATTTTGATTATTGTGAACGGTGTGGAGTGCTAGCTTTGGCCGCGTGTAGTGACCGTGAAGATTGGGTGCTGCCTGGACCAGTAACAGGAGGTGAACCACACATACACTCACACACACATCACAGTTACACAAATCGCACCCCTGGACGAAGCCGAGAAACCAAGGAAACCAGTGAGTACTTACAAATAGGTTACCTACCTCTAATACATAGATACCGCCAGTATATAGATTTGGGGCTGCCGCGTATCGCGGTTTCGCCCGTCACGATATTTCGGGACAAATCCCTCGCAAATTACTCTATGGGCCCAGCGTTTGTAGGGATTTTGTTTTGACCCCGGTCTATTGTGATCACGTTTTGGTAGCAGTGCGTGGTTTTAAAAACCACATTTTTGGTTGAATTTATGTATAAGCAGTCAAACTGACTAAATACCTAACTTTGTCTTGGGTTTTGTTATAACCAATTGTTGAATTGTTTACTTTGGTTAGGTATTAGTTCCCGACTGTGCTGGTAGGTTTTATTTGTTTGACCCACAGTGGAACTAGGTTTAACTTGATAAGGGTTGTTGAGGAGATATAATCTCACCTTGTGATTCATTGTAATTAATGGTAATTGTTTAATTTGTAAAAGACTAGTTACCGCTGATAAAAAGGTTATATAATAGGTCAGCTATTTTGTTTATTGAAAGTGTTGAAACTATATACTTGGTTTTATAAATTGTTGTGGAGATAATTATCTCACCTTTTTATTGTGCTCAATCTAATGAGAATAGTGAACAATATAGTTTGAATTATTTTTGGGGTTCTGTATTGAACAACATAATTTGAATTATTTTTGGGGTTCTGTATTGAACAATATAATTTGAATTATTTTTAGGGTTCTGTATTGAACAATATAATTAAAATTATATTTAAAAATAAATCATATATATTCTTCATAGAATATTAATTGGATTAGGGAACTGCAAACAACCTTTTGCAGGGTTCAGTAGTGAATATTAAATTAAATTATATTATTTTGTGGTTTGTATTCTCAAACAATATAGTTTAAAGTTAATTATTTACCTGGGTCTTATTGTGTTGTTTCTTTGTTTGTTACCCTGTAAACATGGCAAGGTTGGCAGCCAAGATCAGGGCGGAATTGAGATGGTTGTCCTCAGTGGTTCAACTGATTGACCGACCTGACCGAATCGATGCCCTTCTGGCAAGATCAGCTGAGTTACCAGCCCGGGGTGAAGTAGTCCAAAACTGCTATATGGAGCTTTTGGCTTTAGGTGAAAAGGTAGATGATATGATTGAGACAGACATCACACAATTTTATGAGTTGTCGCATAGTGTTGTTCAGGCTGCTAGCAAGGTACAGCAGGGTGCTTTGACTGTGGAGACACGATCCCCTCCACCACTCGCGCTCCTTGGGCGTTTGCCCACTTTGGACTTGCCCCATTTTGATGGGGATTTGAAATGTTGGACCGCCTACCATGATCTGTTCACCAGTCTGGTAGATGCTCGGAATGACTTGGCACCTAGTCAAAAGTTGGCCTACTTGTTCTCCACACTAAAGGGAGAGGCCCTAGGTATTGTCTCCCATTTGGAGGTCACAGACCAAAATTATCCCACGGCAAGGGAACTTTTGGTTAAACGATATGCCAACATTCGACGTTTGGCGGATACCCATGTGGCTCAGATTTTGGGGCTTCCTCATATACATAGGGTTGCCACCTTGAGAAGGGATCTGGTAAATCCAATGGTGATCGCCTTGAATGCGTTGAGGCGCCTTGGTCTGCCTGTGGACGAGTGGTCATTTATGTTGTTGCATATCGTTTTGTCGCGCTTGCCTACGGACTTAAAAGTCCGTTTTGAACAAAAGCATGGTGGTGACAGTGCCACACAATTACCGCTGTTTGGGGACCTGCTGACATTCTTGGATGAGGAGTGCCGCCTGTTGGACAACGCTGGTGTTGACGGCTCCCCGCGGGCCCCAGAGGGGCCTCCTCCGGTGCAGCGACGTGTTGTTGCTCGCCCCCCTACCCGAGGGGTGGTGGAGCCACGCCGCCCGGCACCTAGATTTGCGACGGCTCAAGTTTCTCGCAGCTGTGCCTATTGCAATGCTGATGATCATTTTGTTTCAGCGTGCCCTCGATTCCTCCACAGAAAGGTCAAGGATCGGCGCGGAATTGCGAATGATCGCCGGTGGTGCTATTCATGTTTGGGGCAACATTTGCAGCGGGACTGTTCTAGGCCGGAGCCTTGCCCGTACTGCCGTGGGAAGCACCACCCGCTGTTGTGTGCCAACCGAAACGGGGTTGATCGGGATGATGGTGCTGGACGCGCCCCCACGGGCGGGGGTTCTCACCCCCACCAACCCCAAGAGGAGGATTGTCAGGTCTCGCCGCCCACGGGCGGGGGAACCCCTCCCCCCTCTCCTCGACGGCAGGAGAGGTTTGCAGCGGTTCGGCGCCGCACCACGCCTCCCAGGTTTTCCCCACCACTTTGCGAGCGACCACGTTTGGAGCGCCGCCCGCCCCAGTTCGGCCGCACGATAGGCTACTACCCGGGGAGTCGCCCGGTTGTACCGGTGGAACACTATCTGCGGTCGAATTGGGCTTTGCCTGCTCGTCAAGACGACTCCTATGAGGGTTGTCGGCAACCCGATGAGGGTTGCCCCCAATAGGTAGTTGCCACTCTCTCTTCCACTACAGCCGCCCGCCCTGAGACAGTTCTTCTCCCAACTGTTTGTGTCAGGGTCTGGGGCCCGAAGGGTAACTCTTTGTTGGTTCGTGCCCTTTTGGATTCGGGTGCCCAGGGCTGTCTTGCGTCGTCCTTTTTGGTGAAGAGATTGGGCATCCCATGCGGACCCTACCCTGTCGTCATCCACGGTGTCGGTGGCGTTCAGGTAGAGGGTCCAAGGGGAGAAATTGAAGTTTGTTTTACGCCTGTCAATAGTGGGCCAACTATTGTGACCAAGGCCGTTGTATTGAATGATATTTTGGGCACAAACCCGCAGGTGGCTATCTCCCCTGCCGTGGTGAAATTGGTGTCGGAATTGACTCCCGCTGACCCTCAGTGGTTTGTACCTGGACCCATCGACCTGCTCCTGGGTGTTGATGTGTTGGGTTTGATCTTGTCCGGGGAAAAGCGGGTTTTGCAACCATACGGTCTAATTGCTTTGCAAACTATTTTTGGTTTCAGTTTTCTCGGTCCCGTTTTGAGGGGTTCGGTCCCACGGGTTGAAGACCAAATTGTTGCAGTAGGGCTCTCACTCTCTGACGCTGTCCAGCGTTTCTGGGAGGTCGAGGAGCCCCCCCAGGCTCCCAGAGTCGATCCAGCGGAACAGGAGTGCGAATTGTCCTACCAGAATAATACTGGTCGCCTCGCTGATGGTCGTTTTGTCACTCGGTTGCCTTTTAGGGCAGCACGCCCCCCTCTCGGTCACTCTCATGCCTTAGCGGAAAAAAGGTTGTTGTCCATGGAGCGCCGAATGAAGAGGGATTCGGATTTTCGTAGTAAGTACATTGAATTTATGCGCGAGTACGAGGCTTTAAGACATATGTCACCCTCAGCTATTGATTGGCGTTCGCTCGAGCACTACTTCTTGCCTCATCATGCGGTTTTGAAGACTCCCGGTGGCAAGATTAGAGTAGTTTTTGACGGTTCGGCCCCTACGTCAAATGGGGTTTCTTTGAACCAGTGTTTGCACTCCGGTCCCAAACTGCACAGGGACATTTCGGATATCCTCACCAACTTCCGCCGTCATCAAATTGTTTTTGTGGCTGACATCCGAATGATGTTCAGACAATCGGTGGTGCACCGAGATGACCGGCGTTATCAGTTGATTTTGTGGCGTGAGCGACCTTGTGATCCGATGCGAGTGTACGAGTTGAACACTACCACGTACGGACTTAAATCCAGTCCATATATTGCAATCCGGACTTTGTTGGAGTTGGCTCATCGTGAACGATTGAACTATCCTCGTGCGGCGGCCATCTTGCAGGATTCAGTGTATGTCGATGATGTGTGCACTGGGGCATCCACCGTTACAGAGGCTTTGATTTTACGGGATGAGTTGATTGCTATCCTGAAGTCAGGAGGTTACGAATTGCGTAAGTGGTTGTCAAACTGCCCCGACGTGTTGACTGACCTCCCGGTGGAACATCAACAAGATCCTCTCCTGTTTGAAGATGCTGACAACCCCAATTTGATTGCGGTCCTTGGCATACAGTACCAGCCCGTCCAGGATGTCTTCACTTATCGGGTTAAGTTGGATTCCCCTAAGACCTGGACGAAGCGCTCGGTCTTATCGACTGTTGCTCGGACCTTCGATCCTAATGGATGGATCACACCTGTAATTTTTCTGGCTAAGTGTTTTCTGCAGAAGTTGTGGATTGCGGAAGCTACTTGGGACGACCCCCTCCAGGGAGAATTGTTGAGGGAATGGCGTTCGATTGTTTCTGCACTTCCGGACGTGAACCGGATTTCTTTGCCCAGACTTTTTCTGCCGTTCGGCAAATGTAGAGCTAGTCTCCACGGGTTTTGTGACGCGTCCGAACGAGGCTACGCGGCCGTGGTATTCTTGCGGACTATTAGTCAATCCGGGCACGTAGGGCTTCATTTGGTGATGGCTAAGAGTAAGGTGGCTCCTATCAGGACTAGGTTAACTATTCCTAAATTGGAATTGTCCGGAGCAACCCTCCTTACTAGACTCCTCAATCATGTTTGTGATACATTGGGTCGTACAGTTGAGATCTCAGATGCTTTTGCGTGGACTGATAGTGAGATTGTTCTTTGTTGGCTCCGCACCTCCATACATAACTTAGAGGTTTTCGTTGCGAATCGAGTCTCACAGATCCAGAGCTCTGTGACCCCGCTGATCTGGAGACATGTCCCAGGGGAATTGAACCCCGCTGACTGCGCTTCGCGAGGCTGCGAGGCTCCTGCACTTGTAAACCATTCTCTTTGGTGGGGACCAGATTGGTTGACGCACCCTGAGGCGTCCTGGCCCCAGAATCGGTTCTCCTCTCCAGAGGCGTTGCCAGGTTTACGTGTTGGCGTTGTGGAAACGCAACCTGGTTATGATTTGAATCTTCTTTTGGACAGGTACAGTTCGCTGTCAAAATTGATCGGTGTGACCGGTTGGATCCGGCGTCTCATACGCAACGGACGGAACCCAACTAATAAAGATTTGACATCGGTTTTGTCGCCTTCGGAACGCCAAGAGGCCTTGATGTATTGGGTTCGTGTAGTACAAGCCGAACATTTCGAATCGACTATTAAAGGTCTTGAAAAAGGATTGACGGTTAAGGGTCCCATTGCTCGTTTGAATCCATTTCTAGACGGATCGGGTCTGCTTCGAGTCGGCGGACGACTGCGAAACTCGAACTTGCCTTATGGGGCTCGCCATCCTTTGTTGCTCCCTAAAGGAGGATCTTTGGTGAATTTGTTGGTGTCGGATCGACACATTACTAACGCGCACGCGGGCTGCAATGCCCTTGTAGCCATCTTGCAGCGTGAATTTTGGATTCTGTCTGCCAGACGCACTATTCGTAGCATTATTTTCAAATGTATGCCGTGTTATCGTTTGACGGCCACACCCACGCAGCCGATGATGGGCGACTTGCCCTCCGACAGAGTTTCGGAGAACCGGCCATTTGCTTGTGTGGGCACGGATTTCGCCGGCCCTTTTTTGGTAAAGTCCTCTCAGCTTCGTAACGCTCGGTCTGTCAAGGCATATTTGTGTGTGTTTGTCTGTCTGGCCTCCAAAGCAGTTCATTTGGAACTGGTAAGTGCCCTCAGCACGGAAGCGTTTCTTGCGACGCTAAGTAGATTCGTGTCCCGCCGTGGACTGCCATCTTTGATCCGCTCTGATAATGGCACTAACTATAAGGGCACTGATCGTTATTTAAACGAAGTTTGTCAATACTTGAATAGTGATAAAAATATTTTAAGATTTGCAATGTCCCGAATGGGCATTAAGTGGCAATTTGACCCCCCAGTTTGTCCACATTGGGGTGGTATTTTTGAAGCTGTTGTTAAAATTACAAAAACGCATCTCCGCCGTGTTATTGGTGAAACGATATTAACGTTTGAGGAACTTGCAACGGTATTTTGTAAAATTGAGGCCGTCCTCAACTCGCGTCCCCTCTGTCCTATCTCGTCTGACCCAAATGATCTAGAAGCATTGACTCCTGGTCATTTCTTGATTGGTCAGCCCCTTAACGCCCTGCCTGAATACCCCTTCAGGGAAGTAAAATCGTCCCGCTTAACTCGTTTTGAATTGCTACAGCAAATGACCCAGAGCTTCTGGCATCGCTGGTCGCTAGAATACTTGCATATTTTGCAGCAGCGCGTTAAGTGGACTGACAAAACTGATCCTCCCAAAGTTGGAGATCTTGTATTGGTTAAGGAATCTAATTTGTTACCTTTGTATTGGCGTCGTGGACGCATTGTAAATTTGTTTTATGGGTCTGACGGGGTTCCCAGAGTTGCTGAGGTTATGGTCGGAGATTCGGTTTTGAAACGAGCTGTAGCGAGCTTGGCCCGCCTGCCCATTTATTAACAGGCAGACGAGATCTGCCTGGAGCGGGGGGTTGTTCGGAACCGATTTGAAAGTAATTTTTAATCTGTGACAGACGTCACCGAGTCTGTGCTATTAACTTGACGTTTGACAGATTGTGAGGTTAACTTGACTTGTCTAATTTGTTGCTTGCTAACGAGGTGTAAAAAGCCGGCCGGCGTTTTGGATTATTAACTTGATTGCATTGTATTTGTGTTAATCACCCCGGATTAAGAGGGTTTTTGAATTTAGAAGCTTCGCCGAGTGTTGCTGGCCCCTTAGGCCCTTGGCGCAGTGATTATTTTGATTATTGTGAACGGTGTGGAGTGCTAGCTTTGGCCGCGTGTAGTGACCGTGAAGATTGGGTGCTGCCTGGACCAGTAACAGGAGGTGAACCACACATACACTCACACACACATCACAGTTACACAAATCGCACCCCTGGACGAAGCCGAGAAACCAAGGAAACCAGTGAGTACTTACAAATAGGTTACCTACCTCTAATACATAGATACCGCCAGTATATAGATTTGGGGCTGCCGCGTATCGCGGTTTCGCCCGTCACGATATTTCGGGACAAATCCCTCGCAAATTACTCTATGGGCCCAGCGTTTGTAGGGATTTTGTTTTGACCCCGGTCTATTGTGATCACGGGGCAATGATGCAAGTGTTTTTGGCACATTTAGTTTTAACCTAATGCGGAATAAGCGTGTATAGACAACACTTGTTGCTGATTTTCATCTATGTTGTACTTTGTAAGGCTTTTTGTAGAAGCTGTCTTAATCTATGTGCCTGACGAAACCCTGTCGTGGATGTAATATGTATTTTTGAATTCTGATATTAAATAAAATGATTATGTATTATGTACAAGTTAAGAATTACTTAAGTAAGGTACTTAGAAGCATTTGGGAGACAATCAATTTGTTCCTTTACAAGCTTTTATTCAACTTGTATTGTATATATGTACGGGCTGACTCTTGCAAATTAAATTTGATTTCCCGTTAACGGAATGGGCTGAAATTTGAACCACATTTATGTAAACTCGATTACAGTGAAATATTATGGTATAGGGGTGATCTGATGATGGAATCGGAAGGTGACGACAGGATCTCCGCTATTCTTAACGTAGAGCCACCGTGTTAGAACTCAATAGTTTGGTCTCGATAAAGATTTTGAAAAAAAAGTACAGTCGGCAACAAAATCTTGTACCAAATGAAATTTTTGACAGAAACTTATTCAAACTTGTGTATGAATAATTGTCACAACGGAACCATTTAATTTTAAATACGGTTGTTACCTCAAATACCGTCGGGTTTAGAAAATGCTTTTATTTTTTTAAGTAAGTATACGAAGGCTACTCTTCAGAAAATCTAGCCAACGTTAGGCGGAAAGCCACCTGTTGAAGCTACCGAAACTGTGTACGTTTAGTAACTTGACTAAACAATTGCTATGCTAATAAAAGCGATAAATATTTCGTAGAGTGAAGGAATTACTTTAATGGGCACAGACTTTGTGCTTTCGAATTCACGCTTTGGGAAAGTGACTTTTTTAATTCAAATTCATATTTAGAAATACATAATTTACAATTTACAAATACACTTTACAGTTCTATCAAACTTGTCCAAAAGGAGCTTAACTTTCCAAATTTTGGTTGAATAAAAAACAGTTTTATAACTTTATAAATAAACTGTCGAATACCTGTCGCGGAAAAATTAAAAAAACGCATGAAAATCAAGTAAAAATATAAATAAATGAAAATTGGAAAATATTTCAACCATTTTTTATATGATTTAAATTCAAAAAAATCACAATGAACAATGCTACGGAGACTATTTTCCACAGCATCGTAGTTACTTTGCACTTTTTTATTTTATGTAGGGCGCTTTGTAACTGTATAATAATGCACTGTATGTCACAGTTAGTCATAAAGGCAAATACACCATGAGGGATCTTTACAGGAATATTAGTTATAATTAATTCCAGAGTTTAAAGCACACAATTAAACGTTCGAATTATATTTTTTGGAATAAGACCGTGACTTTAATTAAAAAAAAACAGACCACTTCATTAAAATTTTAGACAAAACTCTGGTATTAACAGACAAACGCGGCTGTAAAATGCACATTGCAATAGTTACTGTAAAACTTAAAAACGTATAAAATAAAGAATATTTAACACCACTTTTTTATGTGCAGTTACTGTTAACTTTTTTGTCGTACTCAGATACTTTTTTAAACTTGTCTTTGAAACATCGTCACTAAACTAACTTAACCCCTGAATCTTCACGCTTTTAAACTCATACATTTCGTATGGAACGTGAGGTAATGAAATGCAACCGACGTCCGAGGGATTTGTCACTCAAAAAAATTAGAGCCAAGAGACATTTTTTCTTAGCTGACATAAAATGAGTTAAATCAACCAAAGCTAAAAGTAAACAGCAAGTTATTGTATCTATCGTCTTGTCAGGCTCGGATGGAATCAAGACGCCTTTGCACATTCACAATCTTATTAGAAGCGAAAAATTTTTCACTGGTTAACTGAATCGAGTACGGCCGTAGCACTGGACTTGGCTTACTAACCTTGGTAGTTGGTTGGTGGGTGGTTGCCGCGGCGAAGGGTGGTAGCGTAGTGCCGCGAGAGGCTCTGCGCCCGCTTATATAGCGCCAGCGGCTGGGCGGAGCGCCCGAGCGACGCGATTACTCCACACACCCCCTGTACGGCGGATAACGCGCTTCATTTTAATTGTTTAGCAGTGTTCGTGGTATTTTGTTCCGGTGCGGGGTTAAGACAACCGGTGAAATGGACATACATACACATACATACATAAACTCACGCCTTTATTCCCAGAGTGGGGTAGGCAGAGCCACAGAATTTCCAACAACTATAAAAACTTTTTGATAATTCTGTAACCACATTTTGCACACTTAGGCGAAGATGTTTACCAGTGTATTAGTGACAGGTTGCAAGCCCATCGCCTAACAGTACTACACGCCTTTATTACCTTAGTCGGCTTTTACGACATCCACGGAAAGATACGGAGTGGCACTATTCTAATCCGGCTACCACACGGGGAAATGGAGAATAAAAAAAACAAAATTAAGATATATTTTCAGTAAATTGGCCACCAGGGCTCTTTTACATGTCGGTATTATGGAGTGAATCTACTAGCGCTCCGGACAAGGCCATTATTGCAGCGAAGAAGCGCCGCAAGAAACTGTATCAGAAGGTCATATTTTCGATAATAAAACACAATAACTATAATAATTCGTAACTTTGCCATCCCACGGTAACAGTGATTTATTTACGATGCGTAGCCTTTTGACGATGCTCTGGCCTAGTGGGTAGTGACCCTGCCTACGAAGCTAGCAGTCCTGGGTTCAAATCCCGGTAAGGGCAGATATTTGTGTGATGAGCGCGAATATTTGTTCCTGAGTCATGGATGCTTTCTATGTATTTTAGTATATATTTATCTATGTAAGTATTTATATCGTTGTCTACCCATAGAACAAGCCTAGAGCTTAGTTTGGGACTAGGTCAATTGGTGTGACATTGTCCCCAGATATTTATTAATATAAGTAGGGTTCTACTTATTATACTAACCCGCCTGTTTCACAATCAACAAGTAAAGCATGTTTGACAGATAAATTCTGTTCTGTGTTACACCTGATAATAGACAAGGAGAGAGTCAACTTTAAATGACAGATATTTACTCTGCGATTGAAAAACAGGCCTTTAGCCGTAAAATTACCTGGAAGGCTACATTATATTCAAAATACACGTATGCCGGCTGACACGTGACGTGTGGTTTCAAAGTCTATCCCATCCATAGATGTAGGAAAACATAGATTCCGCATAACCAAATATCAAGCGTATCACCGTTTTCATCTGTGTACAATACAACTTGTAGCCAATATTATGGCTAACCCGCCACCCGCACATCCCTGACTGCAAACTTACGCACACATGCAGATTCACACACTAACACACCTAAACAGTGATACACTTTTGAAATTCAATCGAAAGCGGTCATAAATATACGACTCTTTTTAACGAAGGGCATTTGTAACAGGTTGCGAAGAGTACAGTACTATTAGCCGTTTTTAAACTCCCTCTATGCTTTCCTACCTCTATGATCACATCCTTTAGACTTGACGACGTGAGGTTTCTTCGTTTCAAGTCAGCGTAACTGGCAATCAAACCCCTTTGCGGGCTTCTGACATGGGAATTGGATGTTGAGCGCCCGTTTACCGCTGAGATGGGTCTCGAATTGTTCGTATGAAAGTCATAGTCTAACTCCAAGTCGAAATATTTATTTCACTTGAGTTTAGGTACAATGATCTCATTATAGAAAAAAATATCTACCAAACAAGGCATGCGAAATTTAAAGATAAACTTAAGTCTACTTCAATAAAAACATTCTATTGAAAAACTCCTAAGACAAAAGTGATAGGTTTGATAATGAAACGAATAAATTCGATATTATGATCGTGCAGGGTAGTGATTCTCTGAACCACGACAATCGGTCAACGACGGTCGGACGGACGGACGAGTGAATGTCCAAGCGGCGAGATTAAGTAGTCAGTGCGAACAAGACATATTTTAGCGCGTGCATTTTCAATTTAGCAGCATGGTTTCTGCCGATGGATCGAACATATAAGGCTGCTAATTTAAAATGCACGCGCTCAAATGTGTTTTGTTCGCTCTGACGGGACTGCCAAAACTCGCCGCTGCGATTTCGCTGGTTCGTCCGCTCGTCCGTTGTTTTTGAGAGAATCACTACCCAGGGCTTTATACATTTCCTTAGCTCGGTAAAACGGATGCCCATTTTGAAATACAAATAAGCACGCATCTAAATTAAAAATACTGGGCAATGCGATAATTTTGAAGAAAAGTCTACAGGAGTTTATTGATCTTAGTTCTAAAAATGCGAATGAAGCGAAGCTTTCGATTCATTTTGAAATCCAATAGAATAAATTCGACTTGTCCAGGAATCAAACCCAAGACCGCTAGCTTCGTAGGCAGCTTACAGCTAGGCTAACAGCGTCGTCAATTCCATTTTATTTACTTCTACAATAAAGTTATACGTTACATCACGTTTCTGTGAGTCTTTCAGTGAGTGTTTTCAGGGAGTCTTTGCATTATCAATATCTCTGGTAATCACGGAAGCACCGAATATAAATAGATACGGGAAATAATAACGCAAATTCCCGTTCCAATTATTATCAAACCATTATATGAAGTAATTCGAAGCACACAAAAAAGTACTATTTGTATCTATACGGCAATCGCGCCACACATATTGTCGCCACGATTACCATAATCATACATGTCTTGTCATGTCTTAGGTTCGCATGACATTATCATAATATTGGAGCGACAAACTTAGATAATATTATGATTCTGCTTCGCATTCAATTACTGTCAACGATAACTCCTTGGGTGCCACGTTCGACGCCACGGGGTCCCGTCCGAGAGTCATTTCTCCCTTAATACGGGCTAGATCCTGTCATCTAGCACGGAGCCCAAGGGCGGGACCCGAAGGCCTCCTGTTGATCCTCCACACTCCCCTACAGATCAACCCAGGCCTCCAAAACAATATTAAGACTGCGCCGAGCGTACGCCGGATGTTTAGTGGCGCCCTCATGACTATTATTGTGTTTTCTAATAAACTAAAGTATTTTCTTGAAATCGGTTGATAGGTATAGGTACTACAAATAAAAACACAAGTTATAGGGTATATCACATAGTTTAATAACAATTCACCTTCGAGTTATCACCTTAACGGAAAAAAGTGGCCACCTTTCCCAATTAAGCTGACTACTCAAAGGGTAATTGTTATTAATAGTACATTGTGTATTAAGGGTGGTAAAGAAAGAATTACAAACGAGAGTCTGTTAGAAGCCCGAAGCCGTAGGCTTAGGGCTTTAATGACTCGAGCTTTGTATTTCCTTTACCACCCGTGTAACATACAATGTTTTTCATCACAATTGCGAGGAAATGAAATAAAATCAGACAAAAGATCATATTTTTAACTTATTAGCGGCAGACTACATCATTGTCTGATTCTAGTGACATATGAGATCAATAGTTTATTATGCGAGATTGTTAGGAAATAGTATTCAACTGACATTTCATCTCGAATGAAACTTCATATCGAATGGCACAAGAATTGGGGTCCTGACGTATTGTGATAGTTTGAGTCCACGTATAATATTTAAAAAAAAGCTATTACGCACTTAAGTAACGTAATGGTAAAAAAAAGGCCCGTGGGTATTATTTTGGATTTACGGTCGATATTTCTAGCATGTTAGGACACTATTTACGAGCAAGTGTGATGAAAAATTTGTTACGTATCCCATAAATTGTGTTTTTACTTGCGCTACAAAAACGTATCGTCTGATTGCAAGGAAATTCTTTAGTTAATTAGAAAACACAATAAGAGTAATGCGGGCGCCACTGGACGCTCGACGTTTGCTCGGTGCAGTGTTAATCTTCTAATATTACAATTTGTAAACACTTACCAGTGTACAGAACAATTGTTTCTCACTTTACTTACAAAGTTACAACAACCAACATCATCATTGTTCCTCTTTTACCCATCGTCTCTTCCCGCCAAAGCGGAGTACTGTAATGACACCTCCTCTCAGAGTTGCCAGTCATAATAATTTTGTCTAAAAATTACTACCGAACTAAAGGGGCCCATTCAACAGCACGTTTTATGCATATCGCGATCCTTCGCGACACTATTATATTTTTTTGCATTGTTGGAGAAAAGCGCTATACAAGCCTCAGGCGTGAGGGGCTGTTGCTGTAGCAAGGACTGCATTTTGGCCACATAAACTCACACTCGTCCAGCAACAGCCTTTTTCCCGTCCGCTGCAGTAATGTACTTTATCTTTAGAACAGTTTATTTTTTCCTTTAATAGAAAGTTATGATACACCATACATCACGTTTCTGTATTCACTGACTCTGCATTTATCCTTCAATATATTAACTAATCAGAATCACGGAAGTAACGAACATAAATAGATACGGGAAATAACAACGCAAATTGCCGTTTCATTTATTAATAAACCATAATATGAAGTAATTCGAAGTTCCGTCAAAAGTACTATTAATATCTATAACGCCATTGCGCTAAAACATATTTATTTAATATATTTTGAACAAAGAACGCATATAAAGGCGTGCTAAGTGCCTAATGGCATTCTTTACTAGTCAACTAAATAATACAGAAACTAACAAAAGTTACAAAAGAATAATATTTTAATCAAAAAAACATAATAAACCAGTAAATGTACAGTCAAAGATTTAAATTTATGACCCATTTTAGGACCAAAGTCAATCTGACATTCTACCACAACAAGGTCGAGTTTCCTATAAGTTACATTACAAATGACTTGGGATCTCTAGCTGACGTCTCTTAACGATTCTTGGCATCTCTTGACGACTTCAAGCATATTTTTTTAAATAGGTCTTAATTCTTCGTTTGTGCCATATGTGTTCGGAACCGATTTGAAAGTAATTTTTAATCTGTGACAGACGTCACCGAGTCTGTGCTATTAACTTGACGTTTGACAGATTGTGAGGTTAACTTGACTTGTCTAATTTGTTGCTTGCGAACGAGGTGTAAAAAGCCGGCCGGCGTTTTGGATTATTAACTTGATTGCATTGTATTTGTGTTAATCACCCCGGATTAAGAGGGTTTTTGAATTTAGAAGCTTCGCCGAGTGTTGCTGGCCCCTTAGGCCCTTGGCGCAGTGATTATTTTGATTATTGTGAACGGTGTGGAGTGCTAGCTTTGGCCGCGTGTAGTGACCGTGAAGATTGGGTGCTGCCTGGACCAGTAACAGGAGGTGAACCACACATACACTCACACACACATCACAGTTACACAAATCGCACCCCTGGACGAAGCCGAGAAACCAAGGAAACCAGTGAGTACTTACAAATAGGTTACCTACCTCTAATACATAGATACCGCCAGTATATAGATTTGGGGCTGCCGCGTATCGCGGTTTCGCCCGTCACGATATTTCGGGACAAATCCCTCGCAAATTACTCTATGGGCCCAGCGTTTGTAGGGATTTTGTTTTGACCCCGGTCTATTGTGATCAAGCCTTGGTAGCAGAGCGCGGTTTTAAAAACCACATTTTTGGTTGAATTTATGTATAAGCAGTCAAACTGACTAAATACCTAACTTTGTCTTGGGTTTTGTTATAACCAATTGTTGAATTGTTTACTTTGGTTAGGTATTAGTTCCCCGACTGTGCTGGTAGGTTTTATTTGTTTGACCCACAGTGGAACTAGGTTTAACTTGTTAAGGGTTGTTGAGGAGATATAATCTCACCTTGTGATTCATTGTAATTAATTGTAATTGTTTAATTTGTAAAAGACTAGTTACCGCTGATAAAAAGGTTATATAATAGGTCAGCTATTTTGTTTATTGAAAGTGTTGAAACTATATACTTGGTTTTATAAATTGTTGTGGAGATAATTATCTCACCTTTTTATTGTGCTCAATCTAATGAGAATAGTGAACAATATAGTTTGAATTATTTTTGGGGTTCTGTATTGAACAACATAATTTGAATTATTTTTGGGGTTCTGTATTGAACAATATAATTTGAATTATTTTTAGGGTTCTGTATTGAACAATATAATTAAAATTATATTTAAAGATAAATCATATATATTCTTCATAGAATATTAATTGGATTAGGGATCTGCAAACAACCTTTTGCAGGGTTCAGTAGTGAATATTAAATTAAATTATATTATTTTGTGGTTTGTATTCTCAAACAATATAGTTTAAAGTTAATTATTTACCTGGGTCTTATTGTGTTGTTTCTTTGTTTGTTACCCTGTAAACATGGCAAGGTTGGCAGCCAAGATCAGGGCGGAATTGAGATGGTTGTCCTCAGTGGTTCAACTGATTGACCGACCTGACCGAATCGATGCCCTTCTGGCAAGATCAGCTGAGTTACCAGCCCGGGGTGAAGTAGTCCAAAACTGCTATATGGAGCTTTTGGCTTTAGGTGAAAAGGTAGATGATATGATTGAGACAGACATCACACAATTTTATGAGTTGTCGCATAGTGTTGTTCAGGCTGCTAGCAAGGTACAGCAGGGTGCTTTGACTGTGGAGACACGATCCCCTCCACCACTCGCGCTCCTTGGGCGTTTGCCCACTTTGGACTTGCCCCATTTTGATGGGGATTTGAAATGTTGGACCGCCTACCATGATCTGTTCACCAGTCTGGTAGATGCTCGGAATGACTTGGCACCTAGTCAAAAGTTGGCCTACTTGTTCTCCACACTAAAGGGAGAGGCCCTAGGTATTGTCTCCCATTTGGAGGTCACAGACCAAAATTATCCCACGGCAAGGGAACTTTTGGTTAAACGATATGCCAACATTCGACGTTTGGCGGATACCCATGTGGCTCAGATTTTGGGGCTTCCTCATATACATAGGGTTGCCACCTTGAGAAGGGATCTGGTAAATCCAATGGTGATCGCCTTGAATGCGTTGAGGCGCCTTGGTCTGCCTGTGGACGAGTGGTCATTTATGTTGTTGCATATCGTTTTGTCGCGCTTGCCTACGGACTTAAAAGTCCGTTTTGAACAAAAGCATGGTGGTGACAGTGCCACACAATTACCGCTGTTTGGGGACCTGCTGACATTCTTGGATGAGGAGTGCCGCCTGTTGGACAACGCTGGTGTTGACGGCTCCCCGCGGGCCCCAGAGGGGCCTCCTCCGGTGCAGCGACGTGTTGTTGCTCGCCCCCCTACCCGAGGGGTGGTGGAGCCACGCCGCCCGGCACCTAGATTTGCGACGGCTCAAGTTTCTCGCAGCTGTGCCTATTGCAATGCTGATGATCATTTTGTTTCAGCGTGCCCTCGATTCCTCCACAGAAAGGTCAAGGATCGGCGCGGAATTGCGAATGATCGCCGGTGGTGCTATTCATGTTTGGGGCAACATTTGCAGCGGGACTGTTCTAGGCCGGAGCCTTGCCCGTACTGCCGTGGGAAGCACCACCCGCTGTTGTGTGCCAACCGAAACGGGGTTGATCGGGATGATGGTGCTGGACGCGCCCCCACGGGCGGGGGTTCTCACCCCCACCAACCCCAAGAGGAGGATTGTCAGGTCTCGCCGCCCACGGGCGGGGGAACCCCTCCCCCCTCTCCTCGACGGCAGGAGAGGTTTGCAGCGGTTCGGCGCCGCACCACGCCTCCCAGGTTTTCCCCACCACTTTGCGAGCGACCACGTTTGGAGCGCCGCCCGCCCCAGTTCGGCCGCACGATAGGCTACTACCCGGGGAGTCGCCCGGTTGTACCGGTGGAACACTATCTGCGGTCGAATTGGGCTTTGCCTGCTCGTCAAGACGACTCCTATGAGGGTTGTCGGCAACCCGATGAGGGTTGCCCCCAATAGGTAGTTGCCACTCTCTCTTCCACTACAGCCGCCCGCCCTGAGACAGTTCTTCTCCCAACTGTTTGTGTCAGGGTCTGGGGCCCGAAGGGTAACTCTTTGTTGGTTCGTGCCCTTTTGGATTCGGGTGCCCAGGGCTGTCTTGCGTCGTCCTTTTTGGTGAAGAGATTGGGCATCCCATGCGGACCCTACCCTGTCGTCATCCACGGTGTCGGTGGCGTTCAGGTAGAGGGTCCAAGGGGAGAAATTGAAGTTTGTTTTACGCCTGTCAATAGTGGGCCAACTATTGTGACCAAGGCCGTTGTATTGAATGATATTTTGGGCACAAACCCGCAGGTGGCTATCTCCCCTGCCGTGGTGAAATTGGTGTCGGAATTGACTCCCGCTGACCCTCAGTGGTTTGTACCTGGACCCATCGACCTGCTCCTGGGTGTTGATGTGTTGGGTTTGATCTTGTCCGGGGAAAAGCGGGTTTTGCAACCATACGGTCTAATTGCTTTGCAAACTATTTTTGGTTTCAGTTTTCTCGGTCCCGTTTTGAGGGGTTCGGTCCCACGGGTTGAAGACCAAATTGTTGCAGTAGGGCTCTCACTCTCTGACGCTGTCCAGCGTTTCTGGGAGGTCGAGGAGCCCCCCAAGGCTCCCAGAGTCGATCCAGCGGAAGAGGAGTGCGAATTGTCCTACCAGAATAATACTGGTCGCCTCGCTGATGGTCGTTTTGTTACTCGGTTGCCTTTTAGGGCCGCACGCCCCCCTCTCGGTCAGTCTCATGCCTTAGCGGAAAAAAGGTTGTTGTCCATGGAGCGCCGAATGAAGAGGGATTCGGATTTTCGTAGTAAGTACATTGAATTTATGCGCGAGTACGAGGCTTTAAGACATATGTCACCCTCAGCTATTGATTGGCGTTCGCTCGAGCACTACTTCTTGCCTCATCATGCGGTTTTGAAGACTCCCGGTGGCAAGATTAGAGTAGTTTTTGACGGTTCGGCCCCTACGTCAAATGGGGTTTCTTTGAACCAGTGTTTGCACTCCGGTCCCAAACTGCACAGGGACATTTCGGATATCCTCACCAACTTCCGCCGTCATCAAATTGTTTTTGTGGCTGACATCCGAATGATGTTCAGACAATCGGTGGTGCACCGAGATGACCGGCGTTATCAGTTGATTTTGTGGCGTGAGCGACCTTGTGATCCGATGCGAGTGTACGAGTTGAACACTACCACGTACGGACTTAAATCCAGTCCATATATTGCAATCCGGACTTTGTTGGAGTTGGCTCATCGTGAACGATTGAACTATCCTCGTGCGGCGGCCATCTTGCAGGATTCAGTGTATGTCGATGATGTGTGCACTGGGGCATCCACCGTTACAGAGGCTTTGATTTTACGGGATGAGTTGATTGCTATCCTGAAGTCAGGAGGTTACGAATTGCGTAAGTGGTTGTCAAACTGCCCCGACGTGTTGACTGACCTCCCGGTGGAACATCAACAAGATCCTCTCCTGTTTGAAGATGCTGACAACCCCAATTTGATTGCGGTCCTTGGCATACAGTACCAGCCCGTCCAGGATGTCTTCACTTATCGGGTTAAGTTGGATTCCCCTAAGACCTGGACGAAGCGCTCGGTCTTATCGACTGTTGCTCGGACCTTCGATCCTAATGGATGGATCACACCTGTAATTTTTCTGGCTAAGTGTTTTCTGCAGAAGTTGTGGATTGCGGAAGCTACTTGGGACGACCCCCTCCAGGGAGAATTGTTGAGGGAATGGCGTTCGATTGTTTCTGCACTTCCGGACGTGAACCGGATTTCTTTGCCCAGACTTTTTCTGCCGTTCGGCAAATGTAGAGCTAGTCTCCACGGGTTTTGTGACGCGTCCGAACGAGGCTACGCGGCCGTGGTATTCTTGCGGACTATTAGTCAATCCGGGCACGTAGGGCTTCATTTGGTGATGGCTAAGAGTAAGGTGGCTCCTATCAGGACTAGGTTAACTATTCCTAAATTGGAATTGTCCGGAGCAACCCTCCTTACTAGACTCCTCAATCATGTTTGTGATACATTGGGTCGTACAGTTGAGATCTCAGATGCTTTTGCGTGGACTGATAGTGAGATTGTTCTTTGTTGGCTCCGCACCTCCATACATAACTTAGAGGTTTTCGTTGCGAATCGAGTCTCACAGATCCAGAGCTCTGTGACCCCGCTGATCTGGAGACATGTCCCAGGGGAATTGAACCCCGCTGACTGCGCTTCGCGAGGCTGCGAGGCTCCTGCACTTGTAAACCATTCTCTTTGGTGGGGACCAGATTGGTTGACGCACCCTGAGGCGTCCTGGCCCCAGAATCGGTTCTCCTCTCCAGAGGCGTTGCCAGGTTTACGTGTTGGCGTTGTGGAAACGCAACCTGGTTATGATTTGAATCTTCTTTTGGACAGGTACAGTTCGCTGTCAAAATTGATCGGTGTGACCGGTTGGATCCGGCGTCTCATACGCAACGGACGGAACCCAACTAATAAAGATTTGACATCGGTTTTGTCGCCTTCGGAACGCCAAGAGGCCTTGATGTATTGGGTTCGTGTAGTACAAGCCGAACATTTCGAATCGACTATTAAAGGTCTTGAAAAAGGATTGACGGTTAAGGGTCCCATTGCTCGTTTGAATCCATTTCTAGACGGATCGGGTCTGCTTCGAGTCGGCGGACGACTGCGAAACTCGAACTTGCCTTATGGGGCTCGCCATCCTTTGTTGCTCCCTAAAGGAGGATCTTTGGTGAATTTGTTGGTGTCGGATCGACACATTACTAACGCGCACGCGGGCTGCAATGCCCTTGTAGCCATCTTGCAGCGTGAATTTTGGATTCTGTCTGCCAGACGCACTATTCGTAGCATTATTTTCAAATGTATGCCGTGTTATCGTTTGACGGCCACACCCACGCAGCCGATGATGGGCGACTTGCCCTCCGACAGAGTTTCGGAGAACCGGCCATTTGCTTGTGTGGGCACGGATTTCGCCGGCCCCTTTTTGGTAAAGTCCTCTCAGCTTCGTAACGCTCGGTCTGTCAAGGCATATTTGTGTGTGTTTGTCTGTCTGGCCTCCAAAGCAGTTCATTTAGAACTGGTAAGTGCCCTCAGCACGGAAGCGTTTCTTGCGACGCTAAGTAGACTTGTATCCCGCCGTGGACTGCCATCTTTGATCCGCTCTGATAATGGCACTAACTATAAGGGCACTGATCGTTATTTAAACGAAGTTTGTCAATACTTGAATAGTGATAAAAATATTTTAAGATTTGCAATGTCCCGAATGGGCATTAAGTGGCAATTTGACCCCCCAGTTTGTCCACATTGGGGTGGTATTTTTGAAGCTGTTGTAAAAATTACAAAAACGCATCTCCGCCGTGTTATTGGTGAAACGATATTAACGTTCGAGGAACTTGCAACGGTATTTTGTAAAATTGAGGCCGTCCTCAACTCGCGTCCCCTCTGTCCTATCTCGTCGGACCCAAATGATCTGGAAGCATTGACTCCTGGTCATTTCTTGATTGGTCAGCCCCTTATCGCCCTGCCTGAATACCCCTTCAGGGAAGTAAAATCGTCCCGCTTAAGTCGTTTTGAATTGCTACAGCAAATGACCCAGAGCTTCTGGCATCGCTGGTCGCTAGAATACTTGCATATTTTGCAGCAGCGCGTTAAGTGGACTGACAAAACTGATCCTCCCAAAGTTGGAGATCTTGTATTGGTTAAGGAATCTAATTTGTTACCTTTGTATTGGCGTCGTGGACGCATTGTAAATTTGTTTTATGGGTCTGACGGGGTTCCCAGAGTTGCTGAGGTTATGGTCGGAGATTCGGTTTTGAAACGAGCTGTAGCGAGCTTGGCCCGCCTGCCCATTTATTAACAGGCAGACGAGATCTGCCTGGAGCGGGGGGTTGTTCGGAACCGATTTGAAAGTAATTTTTAATCTGTGACAGACGTCACCGAGTCTGTGCTATTAACTTGACGTTTGACAGATTGTGAGGTTAACTTGACTTGTCTAATTTGTTGCTTGCGAACGAGGTGTAAAAAGCCGGCCGGCGTTTTGGATTATTAACTTGATTGCATTGTATTTGTGTTAATCACCCCGGATTAAGAGGGTTTTTGAATTTAGAAGCTTCGCCGAGTGTTGCTGGCCCCTTAGGCCCTTGGCGCAGTGATTATTTTGATTATTGTGAACGGTGTGGAGTGCTAGCTTTGGCCGCGTGTAGTGACCGTGAAGATTGGGTGCTGCCTGGACCAGTAACAGGAGGTGAACCACACATACACTCACACACACATCACAGTTACACAAATCGCACCCCTGGACGAAGCCGAGAAACCAAGGAAACCAGTGAGTACTTACAAATAGGTTACCTACCTCTAATACATAGATACCGCCAGTATATAGATTTGGGGCTGCCGCGTATCGCGGTTTCGCCCGTCACGATATTTCGGGACAAATCCCTCGCAAATTACTCTATGGGCCCAGCGTTTGTAGGGATTTTGTTTTGACCCCGGTCTATTGTGATCACATATGTATAAATAGACCTTATGTTAGTGACAATAGGGGCGTGTAGATAGGTCTCTAACGTATGTTAGACGCAGTTAATTAATACATCCTCTTCAAATTAAATATTTCCTTTATTCCAATCAAATCCTCTTTGTTTTTACCAACGCTTGCTGAAAATCCCTAACTGTTCCCGCCAAAGGCGCCTACGGCGTAAGAGCGAAACTGTGGCGCTACTGAGCTATGTGACGCCATATTCTTATCAGCCAGCGTTGGTCAGGATAAAGGAGGTCGTTAAGTGAATTAATTAATATGACTACAAACCAAAATAGGATCTTATGTCATAAAAAATACATTACATAAATCAATATTGTTTACAATTCTATCGTTCGGCAATTTGCCAATAAAACACGTCCTCGTGTTAAAAAGAGTACCTACTGCGAGAGTAATACCAATCACAACTTTATAACTTTGACTGTACAGTCAAGGAAATTGTTTCCTAGATTACTTTGGACTATGTCAGAGTGACGTAATGAATCAAAATGTAAGAAACTTCTTGTGATTATTTACAGTGAGTTTGACATAGTCCAAAGTTCTCTAGGAATCAATTTCCTGGACTGTATTCCATCATCATTTCCTCTCCCATATTAGTTTTTTCCTTCCACATATCCCTGTTAGCCGTTATCTCAGTGTTCACTCTATTCTTTCTCATAATCTTATATCACTCTTCACACAATCCATCCATCTCTTTATAACTTCGACTGTACTTAACCTAGCTTTAATTATCAAACTGAGTATGCGATCTCATACTTTACGCTCAGATGGATTGATGAAAATAGTTTATTAAGTTATTGCTATGGGTTTCACTCGTGCTTGCTAACCGCACAATGTTAACAGTAGAATTAATTGTTATCAATCTTTAGAACGATCGAACCCCTAGAACTGTACCCCTACCATGAGTTACAATTACCGTATTCGCTCGTGAGTCGAATGCTCCGTCCCTTGCACTCTATAACACTGCAAGGTCTGCGAGCGACAGAGGGCCCAGACAAGATGCATTACGCTAACTATCGTTTCTATTCGTTTAGTTTTTAAACCAATCGCGTCACTGGCACATAACGTGACTTCTCGTATCATGTCATCTACTAGTGACGCGATTGGTTTAAAAACTAAGCGAAGAGAAACGCTAGCTAGCGTAGTGCATCTTGTCTGGGCCCTCAGAGCATTCGATTCGCTAGCGAATACGTTTTTTTTCGTTATTTTTTTCGTTAGTTTTTTCAGGTTTAACATTTTAGACTTGAGTTGGGGGTTATTATGACGTAGCTTTGCAGTTCAGTTTACACTGAGAGAAAATACTATATAACTGCTATAGCTCTGTCCTTTACGCTCGCCGTAAAATGAATTGCATTGCCATGTCATAATAACTCCCCTGAACTGAAATGAACTCTATAATGGTAAACTACATTTTCGTCAGCCTATCTCACAAGTTTCTTACAATTGGATCTCAACCTGTTACTGTAATCCTATCTGTAACTTAATTCCACCTTTCGCAAACCGAATTACTTTAAGTTCGATAAGCTGAAAACACTAAAATAAAAGGCGTGCATTTTTCTCATAGACCTAGAGGTCATGTATACACATCGTTCATTTAATACAAAACGGACACAATCCGAAAGGAGTCAGTGTTGCATTTTAAAATTAGAAGCGTTGGAATACGATTTTTAATGGAAGAGCAATTTATTTTGGAATGTGTCCGTTTTGCATTCAATGAGCGATATAATGCGGCGGCGACTAGCATTTATCAGATATAAACAAATGCATAGATATGTATGAAGCATGCCGGGTGCCGGGCAAGCACACGAGGAATTAGGACAAATGACGATTAGGGATTCCATTGGGGAACCTAGCATGCCTGTAGATTATTACAATACCACCAAGTGCTTGCCTTTTTACCCGACTGTCAAGGAAGGAGGTTAATGTTTTTGACCTAAGCCTCTATTCTACTCAGTACATACATACATACATTAAATTACACCTGTTTCCCAGAGGGGTAGGCAGAGACCACTTCTTTCAACTTGCTACGATCTTGACAAATTTCTTTCGCTTCTTCCACATTCATACATCGAGTCATGCACGCACGTCGGTTTCGAGTACTTAAGATTCGGCCCCTTTCCAGTATTTCTCTGATTTGACTCGAAAAAGTACGCCTAGGGCGGCCCCTTCCAACCCGTCCACTTACTTTCAGTAAAACCGTTAAAAACAATACAATAACACGTAAGGTCCGTGTAGAATCTCGGCCCGACGCACTCATATCAAAACAGTATTAACTCAAAATCTTTGCTAGTTTTGTTTCAAGATCATAGGAGTTGTATTAAAGTCGATTTTAAAGTACAGTTGTATATTGAGTTACTACCGTTTTAGTGCGCTATAATGAGGTGTCCGCTACGCCTGCTCGCATAGCGACCCGGCGACTGCGTAGCAGCTACGAATAATCTCGACTTCGTAGCGCTCGGAGCATCACGTCAACTTGACGAAACTTAGGGGGCTTCTGAACGAGCAACATTTTCACTGTTTTTTTGGCCGGCAGCTACACGTATCTTGGTCTAACATATGAAGTAAGAGTAAGGTATCACTAGTTACCGGCCACAAATTGCAGCACAACTGCGAACTGTAGGTACCCTAATCATGAGTTAGAGTTAGACATGAAAGAGACTTAGTCTCTTAAAGCCTATTAAAAAGACTAGACTAATTTTAAAGCCTTACGACTAGATTCGTTTTGTAACCCTTTAGTTTTTAGTCATAAGACTACAAACTGACGACTTATTTCAGTCGTAGTCTTTAACCTTATAATTATAACGTAAAAGGCTTAAAAGACTAAATAGACTAAAAGCGCCTTATCGCCTTGGGGTGGCGTGTCACAAAGGAAATCGAACGTTTTGATAACTCATGAGTAAAATAAAATCGGAAAGCAGCAACATTGTCTATATCCTTGTGGTTAGTAAGACACAAAAGATGATGAGTCATGTGTAATACTTAGGCGAGAGTCCTTTTAAAAACAATTTTAGTCGTTTTAGTCTTTTAGTTTTTTGAAAACAACTCTAGTCGTTTAAGTTGCTTAGTCTTTTAATACAACGACTAAGTCTTATTAATAAAAACTTTAACCTTTAGTCTTTATTTTAGAGTCGAGTCCTGTAAGATGTAGGCTAGTCTTTTTATGGCCGGATCCTATATTCAAACCGCGGATAGATAGGCTTACTTCGGATTAAAATTTGACACATTTTGTTTGGGCAAATGTCAAATTTTAACCCGAAGTAAGCCTTATCTATCCGCGGTTTGAATATAGGAACCCGACATTAATAGGCCTTAAAAGAATAAGTCTCTTTCATCTCTAGTTAGAGTTACCGTACTCACTAGCGAGTCGAATGCTCTGTCCCTTGCACTCATCTTGCACTGTATAAGAATACTGCGAGATCAGCGAGGGACAGAGCATTCGACTCTCTAGGGAGTACGTTAATTGTAACTCATGACGTTAAAATCCTAATTGTATTTAACCTGTAATCTTATTGTCAACGTTTTGATAGCTCTTATTTACTTCACAGTAAGGGTGGCCTAGTTAAAAACAATAGGTGTAAAACCAATGTAGGACAAGGACACGGTCTCCGTAAATGACACATGATTGACGTGTGTCAAAGGTAATCTCAAGAGAGAGAGAACTTTGTTTTGTGTCTTTTACCACTCATGTTGCCTCAATGATTTCGCCAATGTTTGGATAAGATAGGTTAGCAGTTTTGAGAAGGAAAATAAAAATAAAGTATGATTAGGTTACAAACAAAACAAAAATGTATTATGTTTAATATTTACAGGACAGGAAAATTAATAGTTATCTTTAATTGCGAAAATGACAGCTTAATAATTAGATGGAAATTATTGTAACACAAGTAAATTACGTTTAAATTTCATGAAACGTTTTCAAACATGTTCTTACGTTACATGTCAAACCTATAGGTACCTAGTAATTTTCAGACATTAAACGATTTTGCTTTGGTAACTTTCAGAATATTCCATGAAATTGATATGTGAAAGTTTTAGTTGTAGAATATTGCAGAAATGTAAATGAAAGTGCCCATCACTAGTCGTGTATCAAAAACACTAACTACAATCCACAAATTTGCTACGTGACAAAATACATTCAATTAAATTCAAATATCTTGTAACCACCACCTGGGTTAAAATAACGCTGCTTTCTATTGGTAAAAGAATTTTCAAAATCGGTTCAACAGATCCAGAGACTACTTTACCTCTTTATAATATTAGTATAAATATAAATATAAAGGCGCGTAGTACTGTTAGGCGATGGGCTTGCAACCTGTCACTAATACACTGGTAAACATCTTCGCCTAAGTGTGCTTCGCTAAAATGTGGTTACAGAATTATCAAAAGTTTTTAAAGTTGTTGGAAATTCTGTAGCTCTGCCTACCGCACTCTGGGAATAAAGGCGTGAGTTTATGTATGTATGTATGCATATAAATTCATACAAGTACACTTGGCACCGGGAGCTTGTCTCTGAAATCAAATTATTGACACATGCATATTAATTATATGGTGTGACGCACTATCAGCTTGACGCGCATTGTCACTTTGCTTATCTCTTACTACTTATGTCGGGTTCCTATATTCAAACCGCGGATAGATAAGGCTTACTTCGAGTTAAAATTTGACAGTTGCTCATATTAAATGTGTCAAATTTTAATCCGAAGTAAGCCTATCTGTCCGCGGTTTGAATATAGGAACCCGACATTAACCAATCAACGTCATGGAATACTGCGCTTAAAAATATTAGGTACACTCCTATTCAGGTATTAAAACGAGTCATATAATTTATTAAACCCGAAGTTAGATAAGATATTATACTGGGGATTGCGCAATCAACCAGGGACCCCCATACCCCTATAAAAGCCTTTAAAAGACTTACCTCTCGAAGTACAACCCACTAAAAGAATAACCCCTTTGGAAGAAATATACGACTTAGTTGTTTGTTAAACTAGCCATCACATAAGGGAAACCTAAAGAGCAGCAGTAAATTGATATCCCTCTTATTGAATGAATGAATAAATGAATGAATGATATTTATTTTCCAAAGTACAGGTCGATTCACAAGAGTTGGCACGAATGGATTGAATGAGCGAATGAAAGTATACTAGTGTGTAAAATAGTAACAGGTTTTCGGTTTGAAATTCGAACATCGGTTCAAAGGACGGCACTCACACAATGATAGGTGACATTACTTTCGTTCAATCCATTCGTGCCAACTCTTGTGAATCGACCTGTAAGTCACGGTATACATTGCATGTTATGTCAAAAGTACAAGAAATTACATTGGAATCGTCAACAATATACATACATTTTAATATGACGTTACACTACCTAACATAGCCAAATACAAGGGTAACCCTCAAAAATCCCTTAAAACGCCAATGGAACGGCTCCAATACAACATACGTGATTTTTTATAGATAATGGTACGGATCCTTTCGTGCGCTGTCCGTTATTGTGGGAAGCCAATCATTACAGGATTGCCTCATTACTGCATAAATTTTTTTTTTTTTTTTTTTAATGTCATAGAGAAGACAAACGAGCACACAGGCCACCTGATGGTAAGTGGAAACTGTGACCCATAGACATTCGCATTCACAGGACTGCGATGCAATCCTAAGACTGCAAATGCGTTGCCAACCCTGAGGACTAAGATGGAATGCCTCTATGCTAGTCATTTCACCGGCTGTCTTATCCCCAAACCGGAACACAACAATGCGAACACTGCTGTTTGGCGGTAGGTTAATGGATAAGATGGTGGTAGCGATCCGGACGGACCCTGCACAAGGTCCTACCACTACACACACGCTGTATAGGACGCTGTTACGCAATAATGTGTCAATCCACAACGATTTAGCAATAAAGTGTCAACCCTCAATACTTTCGTCTTGGGTTGACATTATATTGCTAAATAATTGTGGGATGATATATTTTTGCGTAACAGCGTCCTATGTTTGTGAGGGGATAATAATTCACAACAGGTAGTTACACGTTAATTTGTATACAAATATTGAATCACAATTATTTTCCTAGTTACATAACTGTTGGTTGTGAGATAACTGTTAACATTTTAATTGGTTCACCAACAACGTTTACGGCCGATGTGTACGTTTTGAGCATGTTTACAATAGAATGATCATTAAAATAAAGTTTTAATCGTGTAATTTTATTACCTGACGGGCAAGGACACGGGCATTTATTTCATAGAGGCATATTAAAATGTCAAGGGTTATAATAAGGTTAGAATTGAAATACAGTTCATATAACAGATGTCCCTTTTATCCGCAGCAGGGTAGTAATACTTGTATGCCGTACAATTTCTCTTTTTAACCCTTGACAAAGAAAGTTGGATGTTATTATATTAAGGTATGTATCTGTGTGTTTGTGTATCTTTGTATGTGTGTATCTGTTTATTGGTGCATTTGTGAATGGTGTGATTCTTAAGTTACACTCAGGAGCAAAAAAAACGGGTCAGTGTGCGTTTTTCATACTAAAGAGGCTATTTCGGAGCCTTAGTTCCTTGCCAGGAGATGCTTTTAGTGAAATCTGATGATGGATACCCTGAGCATCGATACAGGACTTCCAGAGTGCCTAGGATATCCAACTGATTGAATCTGCGGCTAACGCGGGAATTGTGCATGTTCATAGAAAGGTCTAAAATAGCAATAAAATGTAAGGAAATCCAAATGCTGTCCCAAACTCTCTCGTTGTGGTGTCAACTGATTGTGCGATCAGTTAGGTATCTTAAGAACTTTTGACCTCCTCTATTGAACGTCGGAGTATTCATCATTAAACCTCCCTCGAAACAACCCCTGGCAAGAAACCAAGGCTTCAAAATAACCTCCTTTGTATGAAAAACGCACTCTGACCCGTTATTTTTGCTCCCGAGTGTAGATTAGTTGAAAATCGGTTATGCCGTGTCAGAGTTATCAGCTCAAATGTTTGTTTCCAAAAATGTAGGGGATTTTTATACATCATACAGGTATTATTAATTAAAATTGTAGATGCTGGGTCAACAATCCCTTTGCGTCATATCATATTGGTCGCTCGAAGGACCACTTGTTATGCATCGCGGATCCAACACCCTCCTCTAAGCTGGCCTATTCATCTTCATTCCACCCCCGACTTCCAAGCAAGTTTTAACAAAGTTCGTAGTCCCAAATTTGTAATCATATTAGCATAAAAAACGAACTGCCGAAAATACGATGAGGTCAGTCAGTTTAGTCGGTATCCTGCATACGAAGCTGGGGTGTGATTCTCTAAAAAACACGGTCGGCCAAACGAACGAGTGAATCTCGCAGCGACGAGTTTAAGTAGTCCCGTCAGAGCGAACAAAACACTTTTTAGCGCGTGAATTTTCAGTTTGGCAGCATGACTTTTGTCTATGAGATCGATCATATAAGGCTACCTAATTGGAAAAAAACGCGCTAAAAAGTGTTTTGTTCGCTCTGATGGGACTACTTAACGCCGCGGCGACATTCACTCCTTCGTTCGTCCGGCTGCGTTTTTGAGAGAATCACAGAACCTGCATACGAAGCTGTAGTCTATTTTATTAATAATAATAATAATAATAATAAAAATATTTATTCACAACAACACACAACAAAGAAAATAAGAAAAAACATATAAAAAAAAAAAAAGGTTGTTGTGAAACGGTCCCAACTCAGCATGTGCCAGCTGTTAAGCCAGCGCTGGTCTTCCGTTGAGACCGCTCGGTGGCAGCACGGAAGGTGACACAAACAATTTACAAATAAGGTGACACAAACAATTTACAACTTAAATAAAAAACATTACATAATATGTGGCTTAAAGGACCAGAGTCCAGGCCATAAACATTTAAAAAAATTAAAAAATTAAAATGAAAAAATACTCACTAATCTGTGGCTATACCGGTTAAAGAGATATTAATGGCTTTCACTCGTCGTTTAACAAGGTATATACCTATATTTCGCCAATGTCGCGTTTTAGACACTCACCATGAGCTTCTTTAACAAATAAGTCACTGGATATCACACGCCAGAGGACCTTGCCAAGATCCACTAAGCTAACTAGCGTTTCTATTCGTTTCGTTTTTAAACCAATCGCGTCACTGGTAGATCACGTGATACGAAAAGTCACGTGATCTACCAGTGACGCGATTGGTTTAAAAACGAAACGAATAGGAACGCTAGTTAGCGTAGTGCATCTTGGCAATGGTCTCTGGACTGGACAATTTTGTGGTTCGGTTAAAGAGTTTTTAATCTGGTGGATCAAAAAGATGTTTATTGCAGTTTTTTTGCATCCAATAATCTATATCTACGTCGATCAGAGCTGTCTAATTTAAACTTTGAGTATTATTTAATTGAGCAGCAGAAATTTAACTGAAAGCAGGTCGTTTGGAAGAATAACAGCTGTTACGTAAAACTGCTGATAAATATTAGTACTTGTTCCATGGTTTTGAAGTCACAATTAACTGCATCAACTTTTGAGTCAACATGCCACCTTAGTCTAAAGCCTTTTTTTTTCAGGACGAATAGAGTCAACCTTGTTGAATTTATAACTATTAGATAGATTTAAAAAAAAAAACGAGATACGGTAACCCCTTCTTTTAGAGCTGATATCAAAGGTACATACGGAATATCTTAGCAATCCATCAGCATAACACAATTTTTATGTTAATAATACAATCTTAATCTTAGTTTATTTTGACTACATGTTTGCAATAAAATTTTATTTGTAATAATATTTACGATCTCATCAGGGGATGGAACCAGTCAAAGAAAATAAAACCCCCAATAACGGACTTACATGGGACAAGGGAATAAAGTTTTCACTGCTGCCAAATTACCTGTCAGGGAGCTATCAAACTTTTATAAATGCCGAACGGGACCAAGATCGAAATTTAATCATACTTTTCATGAGATCACGCGAATTGATGAGATTGATCTTGCTAAGCGAAACCAAAAAGTTCCCTTCACTTCCAAGTTTTCCAAGCAAACAGGGCTTTGTCAATGCGCTACCAGTTAGGGAGCAAACAAAAGCACTTTTTTAATTGTAAATCTGAGCGATCGGAAGCTTCAAGGTACGTATTAATTAATGTTAAAATCAACCAAGTTCAGACTTTATCACTATGACAAAAAGCTCACGTAGCATGCAAAATTACTTTTGCTTTTGTGCACCGAACGAATGTGGAATACTTGGTTGTTTTGTGGACATCTGTTCTCGTCTGTTTTTCAGGTTCTTGTTCCGCCATGTTCTACCAGCCTTGCGATTGGTTCACGTTTCGATAGTCACTCGAAACGTCCCTCTCAGAATGCTGAATGGTGAGAGAGATGTATGGATAGAAGATAAAAGATGGAAGTTTTTCTGGATGCTTGTTGAAGTAGGAACAGCGATCGATTCATGAGCGACTGAAGGTCCGCTCGTAGTATCTATTGTCTATGACGGATTTAAAATTGCAGTTGCGCGCCTTTTGTTTATTGAGTATTTTGCTCTTCTTTTAAACAGTGGATGAAATAGCAAAAATGACAGTGTATGTACAAGCCTGGGTTACTGCACGAAACATCGAGTATAAAAGATAGCGAAATGTTTTAAAGGTTACAGAAATATGATTTCGATTGGAATTAAGAAAGAATTTTAGATTTATCATAGGAACACAAATCGACTTTTGGACCCTTGCTCGAAGGTATCAAGTTTGTCTTCTCCATTGTTGATTTGACCAACCATGGTGTCATTCTGGTTGATGTCTGCATGCATTTTTAAATGTTGGTTTGCTTGTCAATATATATTACAACTGAATTTTGAATCAGTTTTTATCATTGGTGGGAATAGTCTAAAAATTGGTGTAATAACAGAAGACAGGAGTCAGTACCTAGATGCAGCGTAAGGGTGTAGAGAGCCAAGTAAACACCCCTAGTAGCTGTAAGATAGCTTATAATCAGACCTCGGAATATACGGGGCAGAATTAAAAGACAGCGAGGGATTGCCTATAGCGATAAACTCAATTATCGATGCTTTCCCCATATACTGATTGCTTCAAGGTCTGTTTGTAAAAATATTTTTTTTGAAGGTATTAAAAATAAAACAAAGTAGCAACATAATTCTGGTATCCTTTATTTTAAAAGGATTTTTAAAACTTTACTCGATTAGAAAAAGCATGTTAATACGCACTCATGCGACGAAATACAAGTATGATGACGATTGATTGTTCACTATATTGATGGATTGTTGTTTATATTTTTACTTAGAGCGTCGGCGAGTAGGAGGGTCAGGGTTGTTGTAGTCGCCCTGGTCGTCACTGTCGCGATCCTATCTCCTCGTCATGCCGAACAGGAGACTGGAAAATGTACAACGGGCGATCCATTAGCTCATGACGTCAGATGGGAGGTAATTTAGCTAAAGTTTGTGAGATGACGTATTATAGAGTGGTTACAATCAAGTAAACCTAGACCAACCCCTCGTGAGCGCCGGCTAGAGGGGGTTCCCTCCATCCACCGTGACACACCAGAGATCTCAGGGTGCCATACATAATAGTAAACCTAGGCACTCTCTCAGGGATTGGCGTCCAGAGGGGTTACTGCTTAACGCACTCGCAATCGCAATTGTTTTCATTTTGAAATTCGAAGGTCTGTCTGCATACAAAATGAATACAATTGTTCCGTTTGAAGTCGATTGCGATTGCGAGTAGGTACGTTAGCCCCTCAGATGCCGCAGCCGAATGCAGGTGTTCGTGGACGCACATCCCAGAAGGATGAAGTTGGTTTATCGCTGCGGTTTTAGTAGGTATTCCATCCATTTCCTCAGAGTTTAGAACCCATTGTACAAAAATACAGTTCAGTTTGGAAGTAGGTACCTAAAAAAACTTGGGTGGAAATGTATGGACGCCGTCTAGAAACGAAAAACAATAAGCGATAAAATATCGCTAGAACAAGCTATTTTTATATTCTATAACTTTTTATGGTCCGAAAGGTCAAAAGAAATTGAGAAAAATAAATGTGAAGAATCGGCTGGACTAGAATGTCACATAAAACATGTAAATACTGCGTTTAGACTCCTACTGTCTTTATGTGGATGACTTTTTACCATATAGATTTGGAACCACGCGCCATTGTAAAAGTTTTAGGAATAAAAATAACCTTATCGGTGACATTATCTCTTGTTTTGTTCACATAGGTTGATTCGCTTATCCTCCTAGTGTGATTTTTTCCTCTATTATGTATTTAGGTCTTACTTAGGCAGGTAGAGGGGAAAGCCCAGAAAGCGACGGCAATTCTGGGTGCAGCCGCCGATGGGCATGTTGGTTTGGTCGATCTCGTCCATACCCCCAGAGGGAGGGGGAGGGTCATCATTCCTTCTAGTTAACCTTAAAATGAATGATATAAAATCATGATTGACAATAGTGTTACGTTCTTAAGACTGCGCCGAGCGTACGCCGGATGTACAGTGGCGCCCTCCTTACTATTATTGTGTTTTCTAAACAACTAAAGTATTTTCTTGAAATTGGTCGGTAGGTTTTTGTACTACAAATAAAAACACAACTTATAGGGTATATCACTAGTTTAATAACAATTCGCCTTCGAGTTATCAACTTAACGGAAAAAACGTGGCCACCTTTTCCCGTTATCTGACTACTCAAAGGGTAATTGTTATTAAAGTTTGTTACGTAACCCATAAATTGTGTTTTTACTTACGCTACAAAAACGTATCGTTTGATTGCAAGGAAATTCTTAAGTTAATTAGAAAACACTATAATAGTAATGAGGGCGCCACTGGACGCTCGACGTTTGCTCGGTGCAGTCTAGAGCAACGTTTTGCTTGCTATATGAAATTTCGATTTATTATAACATACATACCCTCAAAAAACCTAACCCATTTTAGCGCAGTCGGGTAGAGACTAGATTGCAACGCTTGTTTGTTAAACTACTTGGTTATCTCACTGTATTACAAACAAAAGGGACGCCACGAGCTGTGAAAGATAATAAACAAGCAGCCGGGCGTAGTATCGTCAGCAAAACAATGACGATAATACCTGATAGGGGGAAGCTAGACCCTCCGCTACTTTGTACTTTCTATTATGGACATGCTTATCGCTGTGGATAAGCATGGGTAAAACATCTGTCACTTTCTGGCTAGTATGTAAGAGGGAAAGGAACAAATAGTTGGATCCATATTTATTCGCCGCGAAAAACACGACCATGATAGGCTGTGTTATAATGAAGGATACAAGTTTAACAAGCTTTTAATGAGTATGTAGTTGTATGTCTACTGAATACCAAGTTGACAAGTTTTTGACGCTAGTGAAATTTCACTATCAAATTAACTAAGTAAAAATTATGGTGCATTTATAGTTTGATTGTTTTGAAATTGGTAATTAAATATTACTCTACTGGGTTTACGTTCCACGGCGGTCCGGGGTTCTGGACATCATTGTCGTTCCTCGTCAGTTGAACTAGAATAAAAAAGTACAGCGTGATCCGTTACTTGGCCTCGTAGAAATTAAGGAAAACCCATACTTTTATCAAATTTCACTACATCAATTGTATCATTTAATTGAATGCAATTTTCTGCTGAAACTACGATGTTTTCAGGATATTTTAAATTAATTACATAGGTTAGGTTAGTATCCGGCCGGATAGTATGCCGGTATCCGGTATCCAGCTGGATAATATGCTGCTTTCCGGTATCCGGCCGCAAAATACGCACGGTCTGGTATGCGACCGGATAATATGCCGATGGCTGAACAGTCCGGATTCCGGATCGTGATCGGATATTCGTTGCATCTCTAAGGTCGGATTTTTATTCCCACAGAAAAAATGTAAAGAAAGGTGTTGCCATTAACGAAAAGCATTTGGAGTAATCAAAATATTTATACTTTGCATATCTAAAAGAAAGCGACTGTCTATAAAAAAACTATAATTATATTGTAACCAAGAGTGAAGAATTTGATTTGTAGATGGCAAACTTCATTTTGATATAGACTCTTTGTTGTATTAAATAAAAACGAGAAAACTGTTTTTGTTTGCATAATTTATTTATTGCAGTGGTATCATTGACTGGATACACCTGTGTCAACAAGGTGAGGGCCGTTTGATTGATGTGAGACGTCTCTTCACTCGCTTCGCTTCACAGTTCATGCTACGATTTTAATTTCAATTATTCCTCGAATTTATTTTTATATCACGGTTCGAGTGAAATGATAAACTATGAGATCCCCTGAAATGTCACTTTGACAGTGACGTAACTTTGTTAACATTTTTTCTGTGGGAATAAAAATCCGACCTTAGTGTTAAGTAGACAAGTGTTGTAATATGTTAATATAAATATATAAATTTATACATATTTCAATTCTTACCCCGCCCGCTAAGTTCAGCGATATGTCCATAGAGCCCCTGTGAACAAACTTATGTCTGTGCGTCAATTCCACTATAGTAAGAATAAGAATAAATAAGAATAAAGCGGTTTGGGTAAAAGTGGTGTCATTTTGTAAAAGTCATACAATTTCAAGGTGAGCGGGCATTAGTGAAAGTGGTCAATTTTGATAGAATAGTTCAAAATGAACATTGTTTTATTATGTAATGTTAACTGCATCGGAGTCGAGATATTTAATATTCTTATCTAGGCGTACTTTTAGTACCAAAAACTGAACACTTAAATCTTAAATATTTCCGCATCGATGTTATTAAACGCCATAAATTATATATATTTATCTGTATTTCGAGGTCCTCTAAATATCTATGTCAAAATCATCCGCAGCCACTGAAAAAAAAATCGCAATATTCTTCAAAAAAAATTACCCGATGCCCTTTGTTAATAATAAATACACTTTTGTGTAACCTATGCTACTTTCAAGGACATATTGCTTTTTTAGACTTAATTTACTGTCAAGTGATTAAGAGCTATAATACACATAAACACTGCTGTATGATGCACATAAATACACATGTTAACTATGAAATCGCATAACATTTGACATTTTTGAGATATAAATGAGTAATTAATTAATTAACTTGACATTTTGTAATTTTTTTTTTTTTTTTTTTTTAATTTGATTATTTCATATACATATTATTATAATTGACTGTACTTAGCTACTTACCTTAAATGTAAATTTTATTCTGGCCTAAATGTATTATTATTATTACTTCTTTGAAATGATTATGTGTTCTATTGCATTAATTTTATAGTTATTAATATTAGGCTAAGTATTATTTTATTTTATTACTAACAATAATGATCCTTGTTGGTCCATGAATAAATGAATTGAATTGAATAACCTAATTGAATTAACTGCTGTTTGTTTTATTTTTGCAATCGCCTAAAGGGCCAAATGCAAAAGTCCTTGCTTTTGTTTGCTAGTTTTTACCGCCGGTGAATGTGCTGAACGGTCCACCTGGGGGGTTAGTATGACATGGCTATACAGTTCATTTTACGGTCAGGGTAAAGGCCAAATAAATAGCTCTGTCCTTTTCTCTCAGCTTAAACTAAACTGCATAGCTATGTCATAATAAGCCCTCTGGGGCTCTATTTTTCTCGGTAAAACCTAATTGTTTTTAACATGTTATCGTCTGTTTTCAACTCTATTGTTGAGTAAATAAGAGCTATCACAACGTTGACAATACGATTACATTCTAGAAGATTCACTTCATATTACCGACGTGTTCATACACGTTTGGTTGAGCCCACATTTGGTTTCGTGACAAAAGCAATAAGGATTTACCTATATAATTTACATCAAACCTTTTTTTGGAAGGAGGCACACGAGCAAGCGGTCATGATAAATGATCATTGCAACGCAAAAACACCCGCAACACTTTAAAAAAACTAAATTAAAATCGGTTGACTAAAAATTAGACATTTTTAAAGCATTTATTTTATCAAAATATGACAAGCTTCTGGTGTTCAAGAGAGACGCGGCAACATAAGTCGGTAAGTCCGAGTTGTAATTTGAGTAAAGCCTGAAGATTAAAATTCCTGATTGGGAGTTTAACTAGTAATAACGTGGGAAACGGTGCGAGCGAAAAGGTTGCAATCTCTTAACTTGACGAACGAAGTATTAACCGGTGGGCTTAATTCTGTCAGTGCGTTGAAGCAACATGTCAGAGCGTGCATTCGCCATTGGGTAGCTTAACACTCGCGTGTATGATTAAGACCGACCGTTCGAAAATCGGTTTGGACGTTTGAGAGTAACAGCTCATTATATCAGGGGTGTTATTCTCTCAAAAACAACGGACGGTCGGACGAACGACCGAAATCGCAGCGGCGAGTTTAAGTAGTCCCGTTATTGTGAACAAACATATTTAACGCGTGCATTTTCAATTAAGCAGCCTTATACAATCGATCCATCAGCAGAAACCATGCTGCTAATATTCACTCGTTCGTCCGTCCGACCGTCGTTGTTGAGAGAATCACTACCCAGGGGTTTTGGTCTGTTAGTTATAGGGTTGGCTTAACCTCCAAAGGCAATGCACCCGTCCAGGGGGAGGGGCGGCATCTCCCCCTTGGATCGAAAAATGACCACGTGACCTTACAGATTAGATCACGATTCCATATTCACCTGTTGTGTATCAGCGCTGCAGCAGAGCAGCGCCGCGAGGGTCGCGACCAGCGCGCCGGCAGCTCCACTCATCATGTGTGTCTAGTAGATAACGGTACAACAACAATAAGCGGATCACTTCGTTTACCCGAATTTCATTTGCCATAATTGTGTCACTTGCCATAATGTTAGTTTGCCATGAAGCATTTTTTTCTGAAACTGTAAACCTTTCAGGTAATTTTTACATGCCATCGTATAGAGCCCAATAGGTTAGGTTAGGTTTGTTTTATAACAATTCTGAATAGTTCACGATTTCAGAAAAAATGCCTTTATGGCGAATGAATATTAGGGTAAGTGATACAATTATGGCAAATGACTTTCGGGCAAACGACAGAGAACCCAACAATAAGAGAACAGAAAGAATCTATTATAATCAGACATCGGACCAATGGGCGTCATGACTCGCAGTAATGTGCGCGGTGGCCAGCAAGATCACCTGGTAGGATCCCCCGCATATAAAATTAATAGGTAGTAGATCCTCCCAGGTGATCTTACTGGACATCGCGGTAATGTGACATGTCTCCAAAGATTTTAATTAAACAAATTAAATTACATCACGCTTCGAGAAATTGATTACTTACCCGAAAAATATTTTTTATCCTTTGCAAGACGGTATCAAATAAATAATACAAAGCATTACTAAAAACCAGAAATGTATAATTTATAACAAGGAGTCCCTATATTTCCGGAAGTCTCATGCAAACTCCCTTCCCGTAGTTTAAGGGGTTAGAGGGTAAAAGTTCCAAATTATTTTTGTACTTATTCTAGCTTACATACTAAATTCCAGCTTTCTATCACTTCAGGAAGTACCCTAACAATTTTGATGACCATCAGTGAGTCAAGAAGAAATCTGGTTTTTTAGACATCAATAAAATCTAAAGTTATGCCATTGAAACTATAGACGTTTAATAAGTTTCCCGAGAATTCCGTTTCTCTGGTATAATCCAAACCCAAGTTATGAGGGTACAAAAAATCGATGAAGCGCTTCGAGAAAAGGAAGGTAGTGCCCTTACACTTCGGTTGGCTCGTCTTGGCGGGGGCACTACCGTGCCCCCAGATGCGATCACTGCTGCTTGGCAGGATAATGGGTAAGATATTATAATCATGACTATGTTGGTACAAAGCACACTGTAAAAATCGCTATGTTTGCAGATCTTTGAACGAAAAACAATAATTGTTGAGCACCACTGAACCTTGTCCTAATGACAGCATCTAATCACGAGAAGAAAAATACGTTGAAAAGAAATATTTTCTTTCTGCGATAGGGTTCTACAGTGGCTGAATATTAAAAGTTGTACAAGGCGCAGGTTCGGCCGCATATGGAATACTGCTCTCATCTGTGGGCTGGGGCTCCCAAGTACCAACTTCTCCCTATGGACCACTGGGCTACGAACGTGCTTCTGATCGGCTTGACTCCTTGGCGCTGCGTAGAGATGAAGTCTCACTCTGCATTCTCTATCGCTTGTACAACGGGGAGTGCTCGAAGGAGCTGTTCGGATTAATTCCCGCCGCAACCTTCCGCCTTCGTCCTACGCGACAGAATTTCCACCACCATCATTTAGATGCTTGGCAGTCCACAACTGTGCGTTTCACCCAGAATTTCCTGTCTCGCACAACTAAACTGTGGAATGGTCTGTCGCCTGTGGTATTTCCGGACCGTTACGACCTTCAAACCTTCAAGAAAGGAGCGTACTCTCATTTGAAAGGTCTGGAATGCACTTGTGACTCCTCTGGTGCTGCAGGTGTCTATGGGTGACGGTGATCGCTTGCCATCAGGCGATCCATCTGCTCGTTTGCCTTCTATACCATAACAAAAAAGTTGAGTATATTTACTAACCAGATTGCTGTTGCCGCTGCCGCCTCGAAGAAAGGCAACTTTGTGTCTTGGCTGCCCACGCGCCGGTTTATATATAACCTCGCAGACCACAGGATTTGACCCATTAACCTTATTTAATAGCTTACAAAATCCAATTTGATGAAAAGTTATGTATGAGTTACAATCAGGCGGCCATTTTGTTTGTTACCTTTTCCATGTCGTTCAAAACATGGTTAAAATAAAAATAAACGTTTAATTAAGATGTATATACCCATAGTTGTCTAAGGAGTTTTAACTAACTTATATATTAAGTGGAAATGAATTTAGGATAGTTTAAATTCCTGTTTGTAGTACTGATAGGCAATGGGCTTCCAACCTGTCACTAATACGCTGGTAAACATCTTAGCCTACACATACATATATTAAATCACGCCTGTTTCCCAGAGGGGTAGGCTTAGACCAGTTCTTTCCACTTGCTACGATCTTGACCAATTTATTTCGCTTCTTCCACATTCATACATCAAGTCATGCACGCACGCTGGTTTCGGGTACTTAAGATTCGGCCCTTTTCTAGTATTTCTCCGATTTGATTCGAAAAAGTACGCTTAGAGTGACCCCCGTTCGACCCTTCCACTCACTTTAGATCTGTATATCTCTTTCGTTAATCTTCTTTCATCCATCCTTTCCAAATGACCGAACCATCGAAGCATGCCCTTTTGTATCTTAGTAACTACATCTTCCTTTATTCCGCATTTATCTCTGACTTTTTCATTCATTTCACATCTTAGCCTATTGGTGCAAAATGTTGTCACTAAATTATGAAAAGTTTTTAAAGTTGTAGGTAATGCTGTAGCTACCCACCCCACTCTGGGATTAAAGGCGTGAAGGTATTCTTCTTCTCATTGGTAAATTTCTCGTTTTCACCGTAAGTGGTCTACGAAACAAAATAGTTTGGGAATCTCTGATATAAATGCAACTTTAGGGCCCGTATTAATAAACTAATCTCAACTCTAATGCTCGTCTCGAGATGCGTTAAAAACTACAGTGTTCTATGTTTTGACGTTTACTTTGACGTATCTTGTGACGGGCCTCTCAGCCAAGATGAATTTATTAATTAATACGTGCCTAAAAGTTTGACATTTGTATGAAAAACGCATGGGTACTCATGCTCAATAATTTTGGCCAGGGCTCCCAGAAAAAATAAATAGATGCATATTATTTTACAGTTTTTCTGCAGTGTGGCAAATTAATTGAAAATGTTCAACTGATGAAGCGTATGATTAGAAATAATATTTGTTATGGTTAAATTCGATTCGGTCATTTTTCTTTATAAATATAGTATAATAAATCGAATCAAATAATGGTTACAAATCAACGATGAATAAATTAGAAATGGCTGATTATATTTCTTAAGTTCTCTAAAATAGTTTCCAATATAGTTACTCCATGTCTCCCTGTGGATGTTGTAAGAGGCGACTAAGGGAATATAGGATGCAGTACTGTTAACGCGCGTACAGATTATGCGCGGCAATCACTCGAACATGGGATGGTACGGCAGCTTGAACATTTCCGCGTTCGACTTGCCGCGCGGCGATCCGAGCGCTATCGGTTTTTTTTTTTTTTTTATGGCATAGAGAAGACAAACGAGCACACAGGCCACCTGATGCTAAGTGGAAACTGTGACCCATAGACATTCGCAATCACAAGACTGCAATGCAATCCTAAGACCGCAAATGCGTTGCCAACAATGAGGCTAAGATGGAATGCCTCTATGCTAGTCATTTCACCGGCTGTCTTATCCCCAAACCGGAACACAACAATGCGAACACTGCTGTTTGGCGGTAGGTTAATGGATAAAATGGTGATAGCGATCCGGACGGACCCTGCACAAGGTCCTACCACCCGCAACAAAGCCCGCATCAAAGGAGCTTCAGTCGCTGGCGCGAGTTTGGACGGTTGTGTGATTTAAATATATTTTTTCACGCGCTATTCGAGCTGGATTGCTTGCCTCGCGCAGCCGCCGCGGTCTACCTATTCCATCGAACATTTGCCGCGCGAGCCAATGTTCACGTGAACACTGGCTCGCGCGGCTGCCGCGCATAATCTTGCAACCTGTCACTAATACGCTGGTAAACATCTTAGCCTATTTGAGCAAAATGTGGTTACAGATTTATCTTCAAGTTATTAAAGTTGTAGGTAATTCTGTAGGGGTGAAGACACATCTATCAGCACCGATTCGCATTTTGTCTACGGAAAATAGTTACTTTGTATCAAGATGCGTACGCATCAATTCTGCTTTCGCATGCGTACGTATCTTCATACAAAACAGCCTTTTTATATAGACAAAATGCTAATCGGTGCTGATAGATGTGTCTTCACCTTAGCTCTGCCTGTCTCCCTCTGGCATTACAGGCGTGAAGGTATGTATGTGTAGAAAATAGTTTTCGTGAACTCATTCAAATAGAGACCAGCGAGAACCATCTTGTTAAGATTTCGAACAGAATCAGGGCGAGCCCAACTCACCCTTGACCATTTTTAGTGTTACTTTGTACTATAATTATATCACATTTCACGCTTGTATGTTTAACCGTTTTACGATGGAATAAAAATAAAAATATTTTGAAGGAGAAACGCTTTGTTTTTATATTTTTTTGTAAATCCACTATAATAAATAAATAACACATATTCCGAAAAAAAACTACCCCTATCTATTGTAGTGCAATAAGGTTGCAATGCGAAAATAGACCTTATTTCACTGTACCTTTTTAGGTTATACGTCGCATTTGCTTTTAATATTTTAAATTTAAAAGCAAATGGTTCGATAGAACGGCCGTTGTTTATTTTTGTTTAGTTTTCGGGAGTCGCTCCTAGGCCTGCGGGCCGGGCGCATCACTTGTGCATATTTATAAGTTACGAGTTAAATAAAAGAATTATCATGAAGAATGTGTTTTAAAATCGGTACCACCACCATTCTTTACATGGTGGAGGTGCGGGGTAGTCAACTCACCCGTACCCGCAACATTTCGCAAAAAGTGATGCTCTACCAAAATGAGTGAAGAAGAGTAAGGAGGATGAGTAGACGCTGTGCCTCATCATCTTCAACACCCACCCGGGAAATGAAAGTTACGTACATACTTAATATATTTTTATTTCATCATCATTAGCATTATTTTATCATAAACGACGATATGGACGAAATGGAAGTGATAGAAACCACACCATGGTCAACATCGACGCTTATTTTATTCACTTCACTGCACCGCAGAAAAAAATATGGGCCATCAAAAGGGGAGATTAAAGGCACTTGATTATAATTAGACCCCTAGTACGGGTCAGTAATATTCCAGTTCCGCTGTGCATTGCGGGAAGACGAAGTGCAGCAGAAGTTTCGAGTTCGGCAGCGATCATCGAAGATGGATCCAGGACAAGCTCCAGAAGTAATCCACGACGTGATCACGACGAGAGAGGAGCGATGTCTACCAGAAGACGCCGCCACGGAGGATTCCCATTAAAAAGTCAGATCTTTTATACGTGTGTCCCTGGATAAAGTGCACAAACGAATAGGGATGAAACTAGACACAATTTTATCGACAAAAAAAATAATAAAAAAAAATTACCACCTTTATTTAATTTTTTATGATTTTTTAATAAAAGTCATAGTACGCAGAGGACCTCATCGGAACAAATCAAGATATTTTGGCTCCTGTGGGCTCTATTGATTTGAAACAAACGGAATTATAATCACAAAAGTTTATTTGTGTCAATGAAAATAGAAAAAAATGAGAAAAAATGACATAAACCCTAAAAATAATGACTTTTCCTATGAATTTTGTGTTTTTTTTTCTCGAATTTTTAGTATTTACTCGATTTACTCAAAATTATGCCCATCTTACCTCATGTTATTTTTACCAGTAATGGTTGTGTATCTCATTGCCTTTTATTTAAAAAAATAACCAAGTGTCTCGCACAATTACAAGATCCTTAATGAGCGGCCAAACAAAGACATTGCGTTTACACTTAAATAATTAGGTAGCCGCTCAGGTTGAAACCCTTAATGGAGGATTAGGATTACATTTTGGGTTTCTTGCACAATTATAAGATTATTAATGAGTGGCCAAACAATGACATAATGATTACGCTTAATTAGGTTGTCGCCCAGGTAGATTATTGTCCTTACTCTTTATTGAATTTTATTTGGGGTGGGGCGGGGAATACATGTTAGGATTAGCATAAATAGTGATAAGATAAGGTTTAGTTCATCAGTTACTTCGAATCATTCGTCGTTACTTATTCTCAGTTACAACTACTTCTACTATCAGGATTTCATAAAATGCCCCGTTTAAGTGAGTTCATGCACAGAGATCTCGCCGACATCCACTTTTATTATGGAATGGCGAGAGGTAATGCCAGAGCTGCTCGTTTATTATACATGGCAGCATTCCCGAACAGGAGACCTGTACCGTCTGCTCGTAATTTTCAAGAACTTCACAGACGATTGTCGAATGGACTTCGATTGGATCGAGATCGCCGAGAACAAGCAGGAGTAGTGATTGATGGAGCTGTTGAGGAAGCCATACTAAGAAGTTTATTTGCTGATCCGACGACCAGTATTCGGCGGTTGGCCTTGCAGCATGGAGTTTCAAAATCATCGGTTTGGCGGATTTTTAAAAAAGAAGGTCTTCACCCATACCACTACCAACGAGTTCAACATCTACACGACGACGTAGACAGGGTACCAAGATGTGTGCTGTCTTCTTGGATTCAACGGTAGATCAGGAACGATCCTGAATTCACCCAAAAAATTCTGTGGATGGATGAGAGTCAGTTTACACGACATGGGATCACAAACTGCAGGAATCTACATGAATGGAACCCCAAGGGAGAAAATCCTCACCTCAAAAGGTCGTCAAAATTTCAAGTGCAGTTTTCGATAAATCTGTGGGCTGGACTAATTGGTGACATGTTCATTGGCCCTATTTTTCTCCCCAGAACTTTGAACGGTCCCAGATTTTTAGAACTTTTGAGAGAAGATCTGCCCCTTGAATTGGAGGATGTGCCCTTGGAGACTAGAAGAACAATGTATTTACAAATGGATGGATGCCCGGCCCATTACGCACTTGACGTAAGGGGATTTCTCAACGCCTCTTATGCTAATCGTTGGATTGGCCGACAAGGGCCAGTGGCGTGGCCAGCACGCTCACCAGACATGACACCACTGGATTATTTCCTTTGGGGCACAATGAAACAGAGGGTATACAGCGTCCCTATCAACACAGAAGAGGAATTGCGTGGCAGAATTGTCCATTGTGTAAATTACATAAAAAATAACCCGGAAATGATACGTCGAGCAACTCAACAAATAGCAGTATGTGCAGGATTGTGTTTGCAAGAGCGGGGTGGGCATTTTGAACAGTTATTACATTAAATAAGTAATTATAAAATTCCATAATTCGTTTGATTTTATAATCCCATACCCAAAATGTAATCCTAATCCTCCATTAAGGGTTTCAACCTGAGCGGCTACCTAATTAAGTGTAAACGCAATGTCTTTGTTTGGCCGCTCATTAAGGATCTTGTAATTGTGCGAGACACTTGGTTATTTTTTTAAATAAAAGGCAATGAGATACACAACCATTACTGGTAAAAATAACATGAGGTAAGATGGGCATAATTTTGAGTAAATCGAGTAAATACTAAAAATTCGAGAAAAAAAAACACAAAATTCATAGGAAAAGTCATTATTTTTAGGGTTTATGTCATTTTTTCTCATTTTTTTCTATTTTCATTGACACAAATAAACTTTTGTGATTATAATTCCGTTTGTTTCAAATCAATAGAGCCCACAGGAGCCAAAATATCTTGATTTGTTCCGATGAGGTCCTCTGCGTACTATGACTTTTTTTAAAAAATCATAAAAAATTAAATAAAGGTGGTAATTTTTTTTTATTATTTTTTTTGTCGATAAAATTGTGTCTAGTTTCATCCCTATTCGTTTGTGCACTTTATCCAGGGACACACTGTATGTATTTCTTCGTAGGAATTTGTTGCGAAATATAGGCGGGCATGTTCATGTTAGGCGCGTTAGAATTTATAATCCCGAATTATTAATTTTTATCACGTGTAATTTTATTATTACTTCTATTTATTTTCGCTTCTAAGAAATAAATACACTTACGACGTATTTAATTATGTCATAAATGACGTGACGTTGATCACGATATTTAACATTTAATGGCATCTTGCGTTAGCATGTTCAAAAGTGTGAACGCAGCTAAATAGCTTTTTAATTTTTCGTTAGCTTAGCAGCTGTGAGCTATCAGATATCACTGAGTAAATAATCACTACGTCATGTCAGATATTTCTTGACGTTTGAATGTCACACATTATAAATGAATTAAATGGTAGGTAAACAAAGTAAATATTGTTTGTGTAAATGTGTTTAGTCATCAATTTTGGAATTAGAGTCGTGGAAAGTGAGTTGGTTGGATCATAGAAGGAGACATGAGATGGATGGTAAGGACTGTATCGTTAGGAACGACCTGACCGGGATTTTTTATATTTAGGTGTAATTTATATGTTGATCGGGAATGTAAACCCTAAACATTACATAGTAATTCAGGGGAAGGGCGTATTGTCCTTCATCATTCACGACGGCAAATAGATTATACAGGGCTAGTTAATTTGTATAGTTTGGGTGGACCCATATGAGTTCATAATAAACTCGGGTTATAACAATGGTATGATGCTTTGTTCACCTATAGCTGTATGAATTATTGGGATAATAGTTTATATGTAGGATCGTGGGGCGTTAAGATAGAAAGGTATAGGCAGGTAAAAAGGTTACGCAGACATGATGGAAGAATTGATGATTAACATGGTTAAATATAATGGCGATTGGAATAAACAATTTATCAAATAACTCTAATGCTTATTTATAATATTAAATGGTGTGTGAAAGTGTTTTGTATACAAATGAAGATGAATTTAGTCTTGATAAGGGTTGCAGATTTTTGATGATTTGTGTATTCAATAATGTTTCTTTTTCATGTACTCAAACCGATGACTTGCAAGCTGCACAATTTTGGATTGTGCTTGGCAGTTTGCTGATGCTGCACTCACCTGATGCGACATCAGGAAGAGATGCAGTCCATCATCATTCTGCGAAGACGCTGTGTCCATATCTCAGACCGAGATGTGTGACACAGGCGCTTCTATTTTAAATAATGTTTTGTTGTTTTTATTGAGATAGGGTTCTAATAAAATAAAACTTTTAACTTTGTTTTTAGATAACTTGAATCCGAGAGTGATCCGATAGAGGTTGAAGCACTGACGGATGAAAGGGACAGAGGTCCGCTATTGTCTTCAAATAAGCTTCATCCTTGTTTCCAGAGGGACGAGAGATTCCTCAATTACCTTTGTGAGGCAATCCGGCATCTTCAATGCGCGATTGACATTATTTTCTTTTTAGAGTTAGGTAGGCAGGTTCTTTTTCTCCATACTTGCCGCCCTGCTTTTTGGCCAGGTTTTCAATGGGCGGAAGCTTCCTGTGTTATTATGGTGGTCGATTTATTTAAATGACACATTCTAAGATCGACATGTTAATCGCACAGCAAGCTATTCAGCAAGACTGGACGAGTAAACTCTGTTCATGCCTGGTATAGGTAGTTGTTAGGGTCTGTTAGGTTTCATCCCTACTTCCAGAGGGACGAGGGATGTAGTGAAATAAGGTTGCAATGCGAAAATAGACCTTATTTCACTGTACCTTTTTAGGTTATACGTCGCATTTGCTTTTAATATTTTAAATTTAAAAGCAAATGGTTCGATAGAACGGCCGTTGTTTATTTTTGTTTAGTTTTCGGGAGTCGCTCCTAGGCCTGCGGGCCGGGCGCATCACTTGTGCATATTTATAAGTTACGAGTTAAATAAAAGAATTATCATGAAGAATGTGTTTTAAAATCGGTACCACCACCATTCTTTACACTATCACGGTTTAAAAGATACTAATATTTCATAAACTGATTCCTTAATCGAAAAATTGTTTTCGCAAACCCACAAAATCTTTAAAAGACCTATCATACGATACTCCACACTATGGGATAGGCGAGAAGGAAATACATCCCCACGTTACGCGCAGGCGCAGCATAGTTAAAAAATATCCAAGATTTTATTTACCACTTTGTGGGCGTGACTAATATGTAGGTATTGTAGGCACATATACACACACACACGCTCACGCGTTTATTCCCAGAGTGGGGTAGACAGAGCTACAGAATTACCAACCGCTCCAAAAACCTGTTGACAACCTCTGTAACCACATTTTGCACAATCGGGCTAAGATGTTTACCAGATTATTAGTGTCAGGTTGCAAGCCCATCGCCTAACAGTACTACACAGCCTTTATTCCCTTAGTCGCCTCTTACGACATCCACGGGAAGACATGGAGTGACACTACAATCTAACCCGACAAACACATATATATATGCCATATGGGATATTTATGCCAAATTACAGCTTTCTATTAGTACTAAGAGTCTCTGAGCTAGGCTGCGGACGGACGGACGGACATGGCGAAACTATAAGGGATCCTAGTTTGACAACGGAACCCTGAAAAGGATTTCTAACGTATGAAAATTCGGACCAATAAAACAATTGGGAACGGCAGCTAACATACATACATACATGAACTCATGCCTTTATTCCCAGAGTGAGGTAGGCAGAGCTACAGAATTTCCAACAACTCTAAAAACTTTTTGATAATTGACAGGTAACATTTGCAGGTTTAACTAAAACAGCGTGTTATTTCTGTCACATACTTTAATTATAATGGCACTATAGAACCCTGTCGTAGAAAACCTATGATTAAAAAAGGCGTAATTTTCTTGCCACTAGATGTTGTCAAAAGTTCTTAATGTCATTCATAAATTAAAGTGGTTGACTGTACAAGGAGCGTCGGCAATTCTGGTATCAGCCGTCCATGTCCAGGGGGCTGTTGTCGATCTCGTCGAAGTTCGGGGGCGGCGGCATCGGGTCGTCGTTATCGTCCCTCCTCGTCAGCCAACTGAAATAATATGTAGCTAGGTATACAACGAGGGTCCCTTAGCTTGCAGCTTGTATAATATTCAGAGTTCGGACAAATGGGCGACATTACTCGCAATAATGTAGACATGACTCCAATGATTTTAATTAAACATATTTCGCTTTAGTCGGGCGCTAATATGGTCACAGTTCTAACCTAACCTAACCTAAAAAGAACTCAATATGTCTTTTAAATAGGCTATTATTAATTAAAAAGAGTAGCTAAAAGTAGTGAGGTTTGCATGATGTATAATTGGGCAATTTCGAGCATGTGGTGTAAAGATCATTAGCAGTAGCGAAGTCTACTCTGGTAACGTTAGTAAAAGACGCTAAGAAAAGAATATCGAGAGGAGGGTGAATGCGGGGAATGAAATTAATGGGGCCCTGTACTCCTTTGTGAGCAGATAGGGCGTTTCACAAAAAGCCCGACTGGCTGTTCACAATGGAGTGCTGGCCCCTACCCTGATGTATGGTAGTGAATTTTGGGTGTGGCAGGACAAGCATAAAAGTCGTGTAAATGCAGTTGAAATGCGCTCTTTGCTTAGTATGTGTGGTGTGAACCTGATTGATAGAGTAAGGAATGAAAAAGTCAGAGAGAAATGTGGAATAAAAGAAGATGTAGTGACTAAGATTGAAAAGGGCATGCTTCGATGGTTCGGTCATTTGGAAAGGATAGATGAAAGAAGATTGACGAAAGAGATATACAGATCGAAAGTGAGTGGACGTGTCGGAAGGGGCCGCCCTAGGCGAACTTTTTCGAGTCAAATCGGAGAAATACTGGAAAGGGCCGAATCTTAAGTACCCGAAACCGACGTGCGTGCATGAACGATGTATGAATGTGGAAGAAGCGAAAGAAATTTGTCAAGGTCGTAGCAAATGGAAAGAATTGGTCTCTGCCTACCACTCTGGGAAACAAGCGTGATTTAATGTATGTATGTATGTAAGAAAAAAAAAACTGAAACGCGTTTAGACACCCTCAAAGTTAAGTGTAAAGCATACTTTCTTTGGCTGAACAGGGAGCACACAGTACAAGATATAATTGCGACATAGCCAACAAGTTTTTTAAGGTCACAGTCAAGTAAAAACAGACCACCCCGGGTGAGCACCGGCTAGAGGGGGGACTCCGGGAATCTGAGAGAGCCATAGTAAATCAAGGCGTCAAATCAAATAAATCCCAGGCGTTTGTGTCCAGGCGCTACAGCCCAAAAAATCGTTAAAATTAAACGTTTTAGTAAACAATGAACCACATCCAAAAAAAAATTTTGTACCGAACCAGTGAGTAGGACAAATGTAGTGAGTAATCAAACGTCATCATATTATGTCAGATAAGTTCGTTTTTAAGGTTCCGTACCCCGGAATGAAAAAACTGAGCCGTTGCGGAATCCCTCGTGTGACGCACTGTAGTTTTTTTTTAAGTTTTGCGAACTCTATGCGAACTATTAAGTCCCGTTTCATAGTTTATATATGCGTTTTTAACCTTGCTCTGTTAGCTGCCTTTTGGGTTTAAATCTTACTGACTGAACTTATATGACGAAATACAAAGATTCCGAGGAACTGGGAACCCTTCTTTTGAAGTCGGTTAAAGTTAGGATGACGTTTGATTTCACTACATCAGTAGTAGTACTTGAAGCGTCGGCCAACAAGAAAGTCCGGCACGCAATCATCATCGGGGTCTTGTCTCCTCGTCAGTGAACACGGGAGCCTGAAACATGTACAACGTGCGATCCGTTAGCTCATGACGTCGGATAGTCGGGAGGTAATTTAGCTAAAGTTCGTGAGATGACGTATTATATAGTGGCGACTAAGTTAAAAACAAAAAAAAAACAAAATTTCAAAGGCGAGTCCAGACAAAGACTACTATTGTACACGGCCCAGAACTCTCTCAATGCGAGTTGAACTTGCACTTGTCCGTTTTTAATCGAGGTATATGTTTATTTTACGACGCGATTAAGTCCCGTTTCATAGTTTATGTATGCGTTTTTAACCTTGCCTTGTTAGCTGCCTTTTGGGTTTAAATCTTACTGACTGAACTTATATGACGAAAAACAAAGATATAAGTGATAAAATATCACTGGAACAAGGTATTTTTATACTCTAAAACTTTTTATGGCCTGAAAGGTCGAATAGAAATTGATAAAAATAAATGCAAGAAATCGGCTGGACTTTCTAGTCCAGTCTATTTTTTACTTAGAGCGTCGGCGAGTAGGAGGGTCAGAGTTGTTGTAGTCGCGCTGGTCGTCACTGTCGTGATCCTGTCTCCTCGTCATGCTGAACAGGACCCTGGAAAATGTAGAACGGGTGATCCATTAGCTCATGACGTCAGATGGGAGGTAATTTAGCTAAAGTTCGTGAGATGACGTATAGGTATTATAGAGTGGTTACAGTCAAGTAAACCCAGACCAACCCCCGGTGAGCACCGGCTAGAGGGAGTAAACAATGAACCACCTTCAAAAAAAATTTTTGTATCGAACCAGTGAGTAGGACAAATGTAGTGAGTAATCAAACGTCATCATATTATGTCAGATAAGTTCGTTTTTAAGGTTCCGTATCCCTGAATGAAAAACTTGAGCCGTTGCAGAATCCCTCGTGTGACGCACTGTAGTTTTTTTTTAAGTTTTGCGAACTGTACCGTGTGACATGTCAAATGAAAGAACTTGATATCAGGGTCTTAATTGCACTTTTTGTAATTAAATTCAATTCAAAGCAAATAGTTTAAAAGTTATTTAAGAAAATAGATCAAAATTTGCCATTCCTCCTTTTCTGTCTTTATCTCCTTAACTTTTTCTAGATTACAGGAAAACCGATATAAGAGAATCACCAGGTACGTGAGGTAAACCTGATTCTGGCAATAATAGCGACTGAGTTAAAAACAAAAAAAAGCTAAATGTCAAAGGCGATATGGTTTTATCCGCGTAGGAAAGAGGCCCAAAAAAGACTACTATTGTACTGTACATGGCCCAGAACGTAACGTTGTCCGTTTTTAATCGAGGTAAATATTTATTTTACGACGCGATTAAGTCCCGTTTCATAGTTTATGTATGCGTTTTTAACCTTGCTTTGTTAGCTGCCTTGACTGAACTTATATGACGAAAAACAAAGATTCCGAGGAACTGGGAACCCTTCTTTTGAAGTCGGTTAAAGTTAGGATGACGTTTGATTTCACTACATCAGTCAGTAGTAGTACTTGAAGCGTCGACCATCAGGAAAGTCCGGCTCGTTATCATCATCGGTTTCTTGTCTCCTCGTCAGTGAATACGGGAGCCTGAAACATGTACAACGTGCGATCCGTTAGCTCATGACGTCGGATAGTCGGGAGGTAATTTAGCTAAAGTTCGTGAGATGACGTATTATAGAGTGGTTACAGTCAAGTACACCCAGACCAACTCCCGGTGAGCACCGGCTAGAGGGGGGGACCATGGTAAATCAAAGCACACACCCAGGCGTTTGGGTCCAGGTGCTACAGCCGAATGCAGCTGTTCGTGGTCGAGTGGCACATCACAGAAGGACGCAGATGGGTTACCGATGGGTTTATATTTATGTCTTACTTAGCGAGGTGGACGGGACCGACACGGGAGGGAAGGCGAGGAGTAAGATAGTTATCTTCCTGGTCGTCTATATCAGGACCCTGTCTCCCGTACAGGAGCCTGGAAATTATACAATGTGAGATCCAGTAGCTCATGACCAGACGTCGGATAGTTGGGAGATAATTTAGCCAAAGTTTGTGAGACGACGAATTATACAGAGATTACAATCAAGTAATTCCACACCAAACCCTCCCTTCCCTCCCCCTTCTGTCCACCGTGCTACACCGGAGATCTTACGGTGCCATAGAAAATCAAGGCGTCAAATCAAATCAATCCCAGGCGTTTGCGTCCAGGCGCAAAAGCCCAAAAAAAACGTTAAAATTAAACGTTTTATTAAAAAATTAACCACCTCCAAAAAAAAAAAATTTTTTTATTATAATACCTAGTCTTCTAGTTATTGTTAGAGTAGAAATTATATTTACCTTGTTTTTTTAGTACCGAACCAGTGCAGTGAGTAGGACAAATGTAGTGAGTAATCAAACATCATCATATTATGTCAGATAAGTTCGTTTTTACGGTTCCGTACCCCTGAATGAAAAAACTGAGCCGTTGCGGAATCACTCGTGTGACGCACTGTAGCTTTTTTTTAAGTTTTGCGAACTGTACCGTGTGACATATCAAATGAAAGAACTTGATAAAAGGGTCTCAATTGCACTTTTTGTAATTAAATTAAATTCAAAGTAAATACCCCCGTGTGGTTGCCGGGTTAGAATAGTGCCACTCCTTGTCTTCCCTTGGATGTCGTAAGAGACGGCTAAGGGAATAAAGGCGTACGTATAGTACTGTTAGGCGATGGGCTTGCAACCTGTCACTAATACACTGGTAAACATCTTAGCCTAAGTGTGCAAAATGTGGTTACAGAATTATCAACAAGTTTTTAGAGTTGTTGGTAATTCTGTAGCTCTGCCTACCCCACTCTGGGAATAAAGGCGTGAGTTTATGTATGTATGTATGTCAAAGTAAATAGTTTCAAAAATATTTAAGAAAATGGATCAAAATTTACCAATCCAACCACGTCTCCTAAACTATTTCTAGATTACAGGAAAACCGATATAAGAGAATCACCAGGTACGTGAGGTAAACCTGATTCTGGCAATAATGGCGACTGAGTTAAAAACAAAATTTCAAAGGCGAGTCCAGACAAAGACTACTATTGTACACGGCCCAGAACCCTCTCAATGCGAGTTGAACTCGCACTTGTCCGTTTTTAATCGAGGTAAATGTTTATTTTACGACGCGATTCAGTCCCGTTTCATAGTTTATGTATGCGTTTTTAACCTTGCCTTGTTAGCTGCCTTTTGGGTGTACTTAATCTTACTGACTGAACTTATATGACGAAAAACAAAGATATAAACATAAGTGATAAAATATCACTAGAACAAGGTATTTTTATACTCTACAACTTTTTATGGCCTGAAAGGTCGAAAAGAAATTGAGAAAAATAAATGCGAGAAATCGGCTGGACTTTCTAGTCCAGTCTATTTTTACTTAGAGTGTCGGCGAGTAGAATGGTCAGGGTGGTTGTACTCGTAGGCGCCCTCGTCATCACTGTCGTGATCCTGTCTCCTCGTCATGCCGAACAGGACCCTGGAAAATGTAGAACGGGTGATCCATTAGCTCATGACGTCAGATGGGAGGTAATTTAGCCAAAGTTCGTGTGATGACGTATTATATAGTGGTTACACGTCAAGTAAACCCTGACCAACCCCCGGTGAGCACCGGCTAGAGGGGGGACTCCGGGGATCTGAGGGTGCTATAGTAAATCGAGGCGTCAAATCAAATCAATCCCAGGCGTTTGCGTCCAGCGCTCCAGCCCAAAAAAATCATTAAAATTAAACGTTTTAGTAAACAATGAACCACATCCAAAAAAAATTTTTGTACCGAACCAGTGAGTAGGACAAATGTAGTGAGTAATCAAACGTCATCATATTATGTCAGATAAGTTCGTTTTTACGGTTCCGTATCCCTGAATGAAAAACCTGAGCCGGTGCAGAATCCCTCGTGTGACGCACTGTAGTTTTTTTTAAGTTTTGCGAACTATACCGTGTGACATATCAAATGAAAGAACTTGATATCAGGGTCTCAATTGCATTTTTTGTAATTAAATTAAATTCAAAGTAAATAGTTTCAAAAATATTTAAGATAATAGATCAAAATTTGCCAATCCAACCACGTCTCCTAAACTATTTCTAGATTACAGGAACACCGATATAAGAGAATCACCAGGTACGTGAGGTAACCCTGATTCTGGCAATAGTGGCGACTGACTTAAAAACAAAAAAAAATTATCAAAGGCGAGTCCAGACAAAGACTACTATTGTACACGGCCCAGAACCCTCTCAATGCGAGTTGAACTCGCACTTGTCCGTTTTTAATCGAGGTAAATGTTTATTTTACGACGCGATTAAGTCCCGTTTCATAGTTTATGTATGCGTTTTTAACGTTGGTTTGTTAGCTGCCTTTTGGGTGTACTAAATCTTATTGACTGAACTTATATGACGAAAAACAAAGATTCCGAGGAACTGGGAACCCTTCTTTTGAAGTCGGTTAAAATTAGGATGACGTTTGATTTCACTACATCAGTAGTAGTACTTGAAACGTCGGCCATCAGGAAAGTCCGGCTCGTAATCATCATCGGGGTCTTGTCTCCTCGTCAGTGAATACGGGAGCCTGAAACATGTACAACGTGCAATCCGTTAGCTCATGACGTCGGATAGTCGGGAGGTAATTTAGCTAAAGTTCGTGAGATGACGTATTATAGAGTGGTTACAGTCAAGTACACCCAGACCAACTCCCGGTGAGCACCGGCTAGAGGGGGGGACCATGGTAAATCAAAGCACACACCCAGGCGTTTGGGTCCAGGTGCTACAGCCGAATGCAGCTGTTCGTGGTCGAGTGGCACATCACAGAAGGACGCAGATGGGTTACCGCTGGGTTTATATTTATGTCTTACTTAGCGAGGTGGACGGGACCGACACGGGAGGGAAGGCGAGGAGCAAGATAGTTATCTTCCTGGTCGTCTATATAAGGACCCTGTCTCCCGTACAGGAGCCTGGAAATTATACAATGTGAGATCCAGTAGCTCATGACCAGACGTCGGATAGTTGGGAGATAATGAAGCCAAAGTTTGTGAGACGACGAATTATACAGTGATTACAATCAAGTAATTCCAGACCAAACCCTCCCTTCCCTCCCCCCTCCGTCCACCGTGTTACACCGGAGATCTTAGGGTGCCATAGGAAACCAAGGCAACCTCCCAGGTGTTGGCGTCTAAGTGTTACAGCTGAATTCAGCTGTTCGTGGTCGGGTGGCACATCCCAGTAAGACGCAGATGGTTTAACGCTGGGTTTTTTAGTAGGTATGGTTATAGGCTGATTCGACCATTTTCTTTGTGTGAGGTTGTCCCCTTATATTTATATTTATGTCTTACTTGACAAAGTGGAGAGGACCAGAGCGGAGCAAAGGATAGTAATATTCCTGGTCGTTACTACGTCTCTCGTACAGGATCCTGAAAATATACAACGTGGAATCAATTAGCTCATAACCAGACATCGAATACTTGGGAACTAATTTCGTTAAAATTCTTGACGTGACTTATTGACCTTATTGTAGAATGTATACAATCAAGTAAACCCAGACCAAGCCCGGTGAGCACCGGCGAGAGGAAGGCCCCTCCGTCCACGGCGACATAACGGAGATCTGAGGGTTCCATAGTAAACTAAGGTACTAGTAAGTATGTAGACGCGGGACAGACACAAGTGAAACGCACCGTAGCTAATTGCACACTGTTTTAATAATCTATGGAAAACGAGGGGGCGCGGATGCAACCGCTGCCACAGATACACACTATCTCCTCCACCCTTAACTAACAAACATTTTAAAAGTATTTCTTAAAATCTAAATTAAGCCTAGCTCGCCTTGGCGGTAATGTTGTAGCTCGCGGTTCACTCGCGGTATCTTGAGGTACTGAGCTTTCAGGTAGCTGCAGACCTTGAACCTCTGGAATCTCTGCAGAGACGCCCACACTTCCTTCCCCCTCTGCTGGGTAAAAAACCGGTTCAGCATCTTCTGGTCCCTCTGCTTGCGAACCAGGGCAAAATGCTGGTTGTATTACGCTCGTGGATGGGCCCGGCTCCGGGGCGGGCACTGGCAGGAACACTGTTGACTCTCGTGTAGGAAGCGCTCGGGTTAAAATAGGCATCTTAGATTCTGAGGTACTTAACTGTGTTTGTTCTCCTTTATACAGTATTATTTGGTTAATATGTTTTTTTATTACATTATGCGTTTCTTGATCCTCTATTAAATATAACAATTTTCCCAGTTTTTGTATTATTTTTCCTCTACTCCATTGGAATTTATTTTTATTAACATATTTTTTGTATAATATTTGGTCGTTGTTCTTGAACTCGGTTCTTTCTGATCCGCCGTGGCAACTACTCTGCAAGGACTGTTTATCTCTGACTAGCGAGGCGAGGTCGGTGAGCGACGACGGCGGTGAACTTGTAGTGGTCAGCAAATCTAACCGAGACTTTAACTTTTTGCCGAAAACAAGCTGAGCTGGGGACGTACCAGTGGTCGAATGAATGGAATTTCTGTAGTCGAATAAATACTTCATTAGTTTGCAATTTAATTTAGAACTACTGACATCTGACAAAAGTACGGTTTTTATACCTTTCTTAATCACTTTTACGTAGGTTTCGGCCTGGCCGTTGCTAGCGGGATGGTAAGGCGCGCTGGTTAAATGTTTTATATTGTTAAGCGCACAAAATTGTTTAAATTCGTACGATGTAAAAGACGTGCCATTGTCACTCACTACACACTGAGGCGTACCGAACCGAGACATGACCTCACAAAGTTTCTCTATTACGTGTTGTGTAGATATATTTGACTTCATGTCGAAGCACTCCACCCATTTGCTAAACGCATCTACTACCACTAAATACGAGTGATTGTTAATTGGCCCCAGAAAATCAATATGTAGTCTTTGGAATGCGTGTTCTGGATACGGCCATGGTACTACTGGTACACGAGGTGGCGATGGACGTAATTGAACACAAATATTACAAGCGCCAACGACCCTCTCAATGGCCGCGTCGACACCCGGAAACCAGAACTTGGAACGAACTTCCGCTTTGCATTTGACAATTCCTAAATGAGAACTATGCACATCTGCTAATACTTGTTCCCTAAGAGCTGCCGGTATTACTACTTTGTGCCCTCTCATCAGACACCCATGCTCGACAGATAACTCATTTCGGCAGAGATGAAATGCTTTGAGCCTCTCATCGCCTATTTTACGAGGCCAGCCCTTAATAACAAAATCACATACTTTACGTAACTCATTATCTTGTAACGTTTCGCGACGCAAATCCTCTCGGGTTACCGGCAAGCACCCGTCTACCACAAAGTTCATATAGGCGGCGCGATCGTCCAAAAAACTAACTACGGTGACGTCACGGGCCTCTGACGCCCCTCCACTCGCCGCGAGCGGCGCGCGCGACAAATAATCCGCGCTGTTATTGCCGCTCCGGACGTATTCGATGATATAATTGTAGGCTGACAAAAATATTGCGTATCTTTGCAACCGGTTTGCCGTAACTTCCGGAATACCTTTTTGAGGCCCAAAAATGGAAAGTAGCGGTTTATGGTCTGTGCGGAGGACAAAAGGTTGCGACCTGCCATACAGGTACTGGTGGAACCTTCGTATTCCAAAAATTATGGCTGTGGCTTCCTTTTGTATTTGTGCATAGTTTTTCTCCGAATCCCGTAAAACGCGCGACGCGAAAGAAACCGGCCGCTCTACTCCGTCAGGACCTACTTGTGATAACAAAGCACCAAGGCCCACCGGGGAAGCATCGACCGTAACTATTATTTTCGCGGAGGGATCGAAATGCGCTAAGACCTGTTCGGAGGCTAACTGCTGTTTAATTTTATCGAACGCGTTTTGATGTGCCGACGTCCACGACCATTTTACATTTTTCCTAACTAGGTCGTATAAAGGACTTAAAATGGTAGATGCGTCTGGTACGAAATTTCGATAATAATTAACTAAGCCTAAAAATGACTGTAGTTGGTTTACATTATCGGGTCGCGGTGCTTTCGTAATGGCTTCTATCTTTTGTTGCGATTTGGCGATGCCATTTTTATTAATTACATGGCCTAAATATGATATATTATGTCATCTTTGAAGAATTCGCATTTATCTCTTTGCAACGTCAAACCGGCGTCCTTGAACCGCGCCAATACGGCGTTCAACCTTTGCAGATGTTCCGTTTTATCGCGTCCTGTTACCAAAACGTCATCCAAAAAACACAGAACCCCGTCCAGCCCTGCTAGCAGGGTATTTAAGGCGCGTTGAAAAATAGCCGGCGAACTAGTTAGTCCAAAAATAAGCCTTTTGTATTTAAATAAACCGCGGCTAGTATTTATACATGTAATGTTATTTGGGTCATTAATTGGAAACTGATTATAAGCCATGGACATGTCTAGCTTCGAGAATTGAACTCCTCCATGTAGTTTAGCAAATAACTCATCTACAGTAGGAAGGGGGTACGACTCGGCGATCAGCTGTTTGTTAATGGTGCGCGAATAGTCTGCGCAGATACGAACCGAGCCGTCCCGCTTCAATACCGGGACAATTGGCGAAGCGAACTCTGAATATTCTACTGGGTCCAAAATACCTAAACCCACTAATCTCACAATTTCCTTTTCTACTTTCTCTTTAAGTGCAAATGCAATTGGACGTGCTTTAAAAAATACTGGCTTTGCCTCATCTTTTAATAATAAATTTATTTTGTATTTATTAAAGCAGCCCAGGTGGGAAGTGAAAATATCTTTATAGTCATTTAGTAATTTTTCTACCGTATTCACATCTTTACAAAAATTTATAGGTGCAAGTTCGAGACCGAATTTTGTTATAAAATCTCGACCTAGGAGCGGGGGCCCGCCATTTTGTATTACGTAAACATCCATTGCATTTTCGCGGCCCTCATAGCACAACGGTAAATTAACTACGCCCGAACTTCTAATCACACTTCCCGTGTAACCGATTAATTTTTTATTTGTGGGTAACAATGGCACGTCACTAAAATATTTCCGGTACATTTCCTCCGAGATCGCCGTTACCGACGATCCACTATCAATTTCAAACTTAATAGAAATATTGTTTACTCTTATAGTTTCGACCATTGGTGCCCCATCTTTCGAACGAATATTAAAAAACTCACCGTCGTCATTTTCGCTCACGTCTCCCGTCTCGATGAACTTAACCTCTTTGCACATGTTACTTAAATGCCCTTTAGTATGGCACTTTTTGCACTTATAATTTCTAAAACGACACTTTGCAGCACTATGCTTGTATCTACCGCACACCGAACACTGTACACTAGACGAAGACGCGAACGAGCGCGCAGGTGCCTTTTCAATCTGGAACAGTCCGCCGGTTTCCGAAACCGTAGGTGCTCCAGCGGGGCCGGCGGCAGCGCCGCCGGCGCGGGCGACCTTGATGCTCTCCGCTCGATCTATGGCCTTCGACAACGTGAGCTCGCCGACACTTTGCGCAAACAGCTTTTCACGCTCTGGACCGGGAAGCATACCCATCAGAAATCTGTCCAGAATAGTGTCCTCCATGTCTTTAAACTCACAGTGCGCAGCGAGGCCCTTGAGGCGCGCAGCCCATTGGGTGTGGCCTTCGCCCGCTTGTTGGGTGGCCGAATAAAAATGGTAACGCTCCACGTAACCACAGCGTTTCGGTGTAAAATGGTCATCTAAAATCTTTACCACGTCCGAGTATCCTTTTTGTTCTAACTTATTTGGTAACGCTAAGTTACTTGCTAGCCGGTAGGTAGACTCGGCGAGTGCGCTTAGCAAGATAGCTCGACGTTTCACTCCAGCTTTGTCCGACGTGTCGTCTATGTCATTGGCTATAAACCACTGCGTTATCCTATTTTTGTAGGTATTCCAGTCCTGGTTTTCATGGTTGAATGTTGATATTAAACCAAAAGTCCCCGCACTCCCAGCCATCGCCGTCAAATAGTAAGTATGTAGACGCGGGACAGACACAAGTGAAACGCACCGTAGCTAATTGCACACTGTTTTAATAATCTATGGAAAACGAGGGGGCGCGGATGCAACCGCTGCCACAGATACACACTAGGTACCCTCCCAGGTGTTGGCGTCCAGGTGCCACACCCGAATGCAGGTGTTCATGGTCGGGTGGCATATCGCAGAAGGACCCAAATGGTTTAATGCTAGGTTTTTAGGAGGTATGGTCATAGGATGATTCGGCCATTTTCTTGGTGTGAGATTGTCCCCTGACATATATTTATGACTTACTTGGCAAGATGGAGAGGACCGCTGCGACGCGAAAGATAGTAATCTTCCTGGCCGTTACTACGTCTCCCGTACAGGGTCCTGGAAAATGTACAACGTGGAATCCATTGGCTCATAACCAGACATCGAATACCTGGGAACTAATTTCGTTAAACTTCTTGAGATGACTTATTGTAGAATGATAATAATCAAGTAAACCCAGACCAAGCTTCGGTGAGCGCCGGCCATAGAGGGGGAACGCTTCATCCGCAGTGAGATAACGGAGATCTAGGGGGGCCTGAGTAAACCAAGGTACCCTTCCAGGTGTTGGCGTCCAGGTATCACACCCGAATGCAGGTGTTCATGGTCGGGTGGCATATCGCAGAAGGACCCAAATGGTTTAATGCTGGGATTTTTAGTAGGTATGGTCATAGGATGATTTGGCCAGTTTCTTTGTGTGAGATTGTCTCCTGATATATATATTTATGACTTGAGGGGGATTGCTACGTCCGCAGTGACATAAGGGAGATCTGAGGGTGCCGTAGTTAAAACAAGCATCCTTCCAAGCGCTAGAGTCCAGGTGCCACAGTTGAATGCAGCTGTTCGTGCTTGGCACATCCAGAAAGACGCAAATGGTTTACCACAAATATTTAGGACCACGCTTCGTAGTAAAAGTTACAGAGCTTAAAATAACCTCATACATACACATACATACCTTCACGCCTGTCTCCCAATGGGGTAGACAGAGATTATGGAACGCCAGGTGCACCGATCTAAACACACAATTTTCGCTTCCTCTACATTCATCAATCTCTTCATGCACGTACGGCGGTTTCGGGTGCTTTTGATACAACCTCTCCGGTGCTATATCGCTGGTCGTTATTGGTAGGCCGTTATTATAGGCTGATATATTTATGGCTTACTTGCTCAGGTGGAGGGGACCACCAGAGCGGCGCGATGGGTAGACTTCATCCCGGGTGTCTTTGTCGAGCTGTCTCCTGTACCTGGAAAATATACAACGTGAGCTCCAGGACCTCATGACCAGACGTCGGATGGTTGGAAGCTAAGCTACCACTTTTTTTAGACGAAAATGTGGAAAATTCTAATGGCCGAACTAGAATGTCATGTCACATAAAATATAGGTGAAAAGCTTAAGTAAGTCACCTGTTGTATGTGTGAGTAATGTGCGAGAATAGACATCCCAATTTTGAAATTTGTAACATATCGTATGGTTTGCAAACTCATTAAATGTTTATCTTTCAAGTTTGAATATTCCTCTCCAATTATGATTCTATTGTCATGATAAGATATAATTGGTTGTCAATGTCGAGTAATTGTGTTCGTATTTTTTGCGCCGTTCATGAGTAAACAATAATACTAACAGTTTACCACAGAAGTAAAATTGTAAAACATCGATTTTGAATTCAGCTTAGCAAATGAATATGGCTCAATTTCCTGAAATTGGTAGAGGATGACCACTGCACGTACAAACATTTCCAAGTGGTTTGCGATAAATACTCAAATTGTTTATCAACACCAAAAGAATTGGTCATTAAAATATCTGGTGTACCGAAAAAACAGTGAGTGTTACCTGTTAGAACCCATTAAAAGAATTTGAAAGAAGGCATTCAAATCAAACGTTTCTGTACAGCCCACTGATGAAAATGAGGATGATGAAATGGCGAGTAATTGAAGTAAAAAAAACATACAGATTTTATTAATAAGTTCAACTCATATTAAATATTTTTATAATTTATTAGGCTCATGCGTTTTTTGCAAACTGTACTATATACAAAAGGTGACTTACTTAAGTTTTTCACCTATACGTCGTTACGTTTAAACTCCCACTGTCTTCATGCGGATGAGTCATTTACTAAAAAAGATTTGGGACCACACGCGATAGTAAAAGTTACAGAGCGTAAAATAACCATACACCGGATTGACGGGGGCAAAAATGCACCAGTGCTAGTGATTCATTAAATGTCGACTACACCCCTACCATGAGTTACAGTTAACCTACTCGCTAGCGACTCGAATGCGCTGTCCCTCGCAGACCTCGCAAGTATTCATTGAATATAGAGTGCAAGGGACAGAGCATTTGACTCGCTAGGCTAGCGAGTACGGTAATTGTAACTCATGGTAGGGGTGCTGAACAGTAATGATGGCCTAGTTAAAAATAATACCATGACACGGTTCAAAAACGTGACTGGAGGTGTATACAAAATGTTGTTTATTTTTTAAGACAAAAAAAAGTAGGGTTTGAGCAAGCGTGAATCAAGAAGCGTGGTCACGGAGGTCATAAACGCTTTTATAAATAGATGCTTTTAATTTTAATACTTTGTTCTCAGTCTAAATTCGCACTTGATTTGGAGATGAGTTTATTTGATTTTTACTGACTGAAGGCACTGGTTCATGTATTTCTACCCCAGTTGGTTAAAATTATGTTATTAATTACCGTCTGGAGTAGAAGCCCGGATATTATATTGATTGATTGATTTATTTATTTATTTATTTATTAACACATTTTACACGGCATTACAGTATTCCATTGCGCCGAGAAAACCAGATCGATGCTATACAATTTACTTACTTAATAGTCGTCAAATGTTGAATATAATAACAAACTATTATAATAATAATAACAATAAAATTAAAAAAGAAATAAAAATAAAATTAAAAAAAAAAAACTTATATCAGTACACTCGATTGCCTATCATCCATCTTCTCACAAAATCGCAAACATTCTCGGCACACAGCATTCCATCTCCAATCATTGATGTCTTACGAAGTCAGGCAATTCTTGGTGCAGCCGCCGGCAGGTAAGTGGCTCCGATCCATCTCGTCCATGCCCCCAACGGGAGGAGGGTAAGTAGTTCCACCATTCCTTCTATAACTAGAAAATTAAAAAAAAAAACAGCAAGTTAGCCTTCAAGCGGATGTTTCATAAGCATCTGCTGGAACAAGCGCAGTCGTAAATCGATTTAACACACATCGCCTTATCTGTTTATATATTATAAATTATATGTATATATTATTATATTTATTTAAGTATGAGTATATGCTTTAGTCATCTGTATTTACGTATATTTATATTTTGTACACCCGTATCTTTTCTTTGCACCGACCTTAGTTTATTTTTCTGTTTTGCCTACTGGTTGACTGGTATAGAATGCCATTGGGCATTAAGTCCGCCATTTGTACATTATTGTATTTTGTGCAACGAAGTTTAAATAAATAAATTTGCTATGATCTAATGTTTAGATTGATTATAATAATTAAATGTCGTGCTAAAGAAATTTTACATAGACACATAAACTCGAAAATCTGACCCTCCTTTTTGCGCAGTCGGTTAAAGACTAGATTGCAACGGTTGTTTGTTAAACTACTTGATTATCTCACTGTATTGTAAACAAAAACTACGCCACGAGCTATACGATTATGTTTATACTTATCGTTTGGATAAGCGTGGATAAAAAGTCTGTCACTTTCTGACCAGTATGTAAGTGCGAAAGTAACAAATACATATACATATTTATTCACCGCACATTATAATGAATGTTATAGTGAAGGCTACAAGTTAAACAAACTTTTAATTAATAGTATGTAGTTGTATGTTGATCTTCCAAATTTGCTAGATATATTTCAAACATTTCCAAATTGCAAAGTTAATACAAGTAAGAGTTCACTGATTAATTTAGTAATGACGCCGCATTTTTATTATGGAAATCTTGAATTTGGTTATTACATAAAAAAGTAGGAAAGATTTTTTAATTAAGGGGTGACCGAACTAATGATACATACATACATACATACATACATTAAATCGCGTCTGTTTCCCAGAGTGGTAGGCAAAGACCACTTCTTTCCACTTGCTACGACCTTGGCAAATTTATTTCGCTTCTTCCACATTCATACATCGAGTCATGCACGCACGTCGGTTTCGGGTACTTAAGATTCGGCCCTTTTCCAGTATTTCTCCGATTTGACTCGAAAAAGTACGCCTAGGGCGGCCCCTTCTGACCCATCCACTCACTTTCGATCTGTATATCTCTTTCGTCAATCTTCTTTCCTCCATCCTTTCTAAATGACCGAACCATCGAAGCCCTTTTCAATCTTAGTCACTACATCTTCATTTATTCCACATTTCTCTCTGACTTTTTCATTGACTAAGGATTCGATTCCGTTATTGACACAAAATATGTTAAGACAAAGTTAAAGTAAAAATTGCGAATACATTGACGCCATTCTACCTTGAAGCAACAATCATACCTATATATAGCGCGCAACGAGTACTTTCTTAGGCTGCTGCGTGACTCCGGGCACATTATCTGAATAATTAACCCCCCGCCCGGACCGAATGCCAATACAAGCCGATATATTTTCGCCGCGCTCGCTGTATCAAAGAAAATATTTCACTCTACTGCCTTTTGCTCATAATGAGAAATTAGTAACGTGAGGGAACGTAGTTTGTGTTGGACTGCCCTTGAAGAAGTGTCGGGGGAACGTATGTGTGTGGGTGTACGAGTATTCAATTCACCATGTCCGGTTAATTTTGACCTAAAGACTGAAAAGTTTGATGTATTGTGGAATGTTAGCCTTTAACCTTCGCCAAGCATCCATGTTTGTATTGTTGTGTTATGTATGTATGTATGTATGTAAACACTTTATTGTACAAAAGAAAAACCATAACTATACAATTAATATAAAAATATGTACAAAGGCGAACTTATCCCTTTAAGGGATCTCTTCCAGCTAACCCTTGAGAGATTGAGAAGAGTGAAAGTTTGTGCAACGAGTAAACAAGTGTACAAGAAGAAGAATAGAACACATTAAGTAACCAATAAAACTTATATAAATAAAACTACATTCATATACCTACATAAATAGATACAGAAATATACATATTAATAGTTACATACATAAACTACATTTTACGTACCTAGAGGATAATTGATATTTAGGAGATAGAGTCAAGCCAGAACTTCTTTAATTTGCCTTTTAGGGAATCTACCGTTTGTGATTGCCTAATGCCAGTCGGTAGCCGATTCCACAATCTGACAGAATCTGTTATGTCATGAGGATAAGACAATCGGTGAAGTTACTAGCATAGAGACACTCCATCTTAGTCCTCAGGTTGTCAACGCTTGTGGTATAAGGATTTCCCTCATACATTCTCATACATTCACATACATACCTTCACGCCTGTCTCCCATTGGGGTAGGTAGAGATTATGGAACGCCAGGTGCACCGATCTAAACACACAATTTTCGCTACCTCTACATTCATCAATCTCTTCATGCACGTACGGCGGTTTCGGGTGCTTTTGATACAACCTCTCCGGTGCTATATCGCTGGTCGTTATTGGTAGGCCGTTATTATAGGCTGATATATTTATGTCTTACTTGCTCAGGTGGAGGGGACCACCAGAGCGGCGCGATGGGTAGACTTCACCCCGGGTGTCTTTGTCGAGCTGTCTCCTGTACCTGGAAAATATACAACGTGAGCTCCAGGACCTCATGACCAGACGTCGGATGGTTGGAAGCTAAGCTACCACTTTTTTTAGACGAAAATGTGGAAAATTCTAATGGCCGAACTAGAATGTCATGTCACATAAAATATAGGTGAAAAGCTTAAGTAAGTCACCTGTTGTATGTGTGAGTAATGTGCGAGAATAGACATCCCAATTTTGAAATTTGTAACATATCGTATGGTTTGCAAACTCATTAAATGTTTATCTTTCAAGTTTGAATATTCCTCTCCAATTATGATTCTATTGTCATGATAAGATATAATTGGTTGTCAATGTCGAGTAATTGTGTTCGTATTTTTTGCGCCGTTCATGAGTAAACAATAATACTAACAGTTTACCACAGAAGTAAAATTGTAAAACATCGATTTTGAATTCAGCTTAGCAAATTAATATGGCTCAATTTCCTGAAATTGGTAGAGGATGACCACTGCACGTACAAACATTTCCAAGTGGTTTGCGATAAATACTCAAATTGTTTATCAACACCAAAACAATTGGTCATTAAAATATCTGGTGTACCGAAAAAACAGTGAGTGTTACCTGTTAGAACCCATTAAAAGAATTTGAAAGAAGGCATTCAAATCAAACGTTTCTGTACAGCCCACTGATGAAAATGAGGATGATGAAATGGCGAGTAATTGAAGTAAAAAAAACATACAGATTTTATTAATAAGTTCAACTCATATTAAATATTTTTATAATTTATTAGGCTCATGCGTTTTTTGCAAACTGTACTATATACAAAAGGTGACTTACTTAAGTTTTTCACCTATACGTCGTTACGTTTAAACTCCCACTGTCTTCATGTGGATGAGTCATTTACTAAACAAAGATTTGGGACCACACGCGATAGTAAAAGTTACAGAGCGTAAAATAACTATACACCGGATTGACGGGGGCAAAAATGCACCAGTGCTAGTGATTCATTAAATGTCGACTACACTGGTTAACTGCAACCATGAGTTACAGTTAACCTACTCGCTAGCGACTCGAATGCGCTGTCCCTCGCAGACCTCGCAAGTATTCATATAGAGTGCAAGGGACAGAGCATTTGACTCGCTAGGCTAGCGAGTACGGTAATTGTAACTCATGGTAGGGGTGCTGAACAGTAATGATGGCCTAGTTAAAAATAATACCATGACACGGTTCAAAAACGTGACTGGAGGTGTATACAAAATGTTGTTTATTTTTTAAGACAAAAAAAAGTAGGGTTTGAGCAAGCGTGAATCAAGAAGCGTGGTCACGGAGGTCATAAACGCTTTTATAAATAGATGCTTTTAATTTTAATACTTTGTTCTCAGTCTAAATTCGCACTTGATTTGGAGATGAGTTTATTTGATTTTTACTGACTGAAGGCACTGGTTCATGTATTTCTACCCCAGTTGGTTAAAAGTATGTTATTAATTATCGTCTGGAGTAGAAGCCCGGATATTATATTGATTTATTTATTTATTTATTAACACATTTTACACGGCATTACAGTATTCCATTGCGCCGAGAAAACCAGATCGATGCTATACAATTTACTTACTTAATAGTCGTCAAATGTTGAATATAATAACAAACTATTATAATAATAATAACAATAAAAAGATTATTTCCTTCACAATGAGTGTGGGATGCATCGTGATGTGGTTGCAGTAGACAGAAGCCTCACGCCTCTCTCCTTGGCAAACGAGAACTGGCGCAGACCAGCGGTGTTGAGCACTGAAGACCGCAAGAACATATGGAAGAGCAAGGAGCTGCACGGACACTTCTACCGGGCCTTGACAAGGCCCGAGGTAGACTTTTTAGCGTGCGTGAACTGGCTAAGGTTTGGTGACCTCTTTGGGGAAACCGAAGGTTTTGTCTGTGCAATTGCTGACGAGGTCATAATGACAAATAATTACCGGAAATATATTCTGAGGGATGGCACGGTTGATATTTGTCGAGCATGCCGTTGCCCCGGCGAGTCCCTCAGACATATAATTTCCGGTTGTTCGCATTTGGCCAACAGCGAGTACTTGCACAGACATAACCTTGTGGCCAGGATCATCCATCAGCAACTTGCTCTTCAATATGGTCTTGTTGAGTCTGAAGTGCCGTACTATAAGTACACACCAACGCCAGTTCTCGAAAATGGTCGTGCTACGCTCTATTGGGATCGATCTGTCATCACGGACAGGACTATTGTCGCCAATAAGCCTGATATCGTTTTGATAGATCGATCTCAACGCCGGGCAGTGCTCGTTGACGTCACCATCCCGCATGATGAGAACCTCGTGAAGGCTGAGAAGGACAAGCTCAGCAAGTACCTTGACTTGGCTCACGAGGTGACCGCCATGTGGGATGTTGACTCGACGATCATTGTCCCAATAGTTGTTTCGGCAAACGGTCTTATAGCGAAGAGTCTCGACCAACACCTCAAGAGACTCTCGCTAGATGGCTGGATCAAGGGCAAGATACAGAAGGCAGTACTTCTCGACACGGCACGTATTGTGAGGAGGTTCCTCTCTCTGCAGCCCTAACCACCGGTAGCTTGAGCCCTGCCCCGCTGCCGGCGGCATTCGTAGGTTAGGTTTTTTATAATGTTTATTTTTTATATTAGTATTGTTATTTTACTTTTATAATTGAATATTTATTGTAAAAAACCTAATTTACAGAAAATTAAATAAATACTTAAAATAACAATAAAATAAAAAAAGGAATAATAATAAAATTTAAAAAAAAAACTTACCAGGTTATGGGGTTAGATTGATAAATTTTAAAATTAAATCTTCTGTAGCTTCCGCATTTAATCGTTAAATAAATTATTAAAAATATCATATTAGCGACTACTTATTTGGAGTAACTTAAAGCAGCTTGAGGCAGACTACGGTAGACGGCTTATTAGAAAAAAATAATTACGCAGCCTCAAATCTTGTTTCTTAAAATGGGGCTACTTTGATTATCCTTGTGTTTATATCACAATATCAAAGTCACCCCTGAAGCATGCCAAAAATTAGGGGTTTTTTGTTTCGAAGTTTTTACATCCAATTTATCTGAAAATACTTCAACTTTCAACATTTTGGGCTCTCATATGAGACATATGAAAATAATTTCGCGAAAGAGCTAAATAATAACTTAGCAATTCCACAAAATCGACGATTAAAAAAATTATCAAAGTTGCCCCGCGTTTCTAAAGTCACCCCATTTCACGGTATATCAGTACACTCGATTGCCTATCATCCATCTTCTCACAAAATCGCAAACATTCTCGGCACACAGCATTCCATCTCCAATCATTGATGTCTTACGAAGTCAGGCAATTCTTGGTGCAGCCGCCGGCAGGTAAGTGGCTCCGATCCATCTCGTCCATGCCCCCAACGGGAGGAGGGTAAGTAGTTCCACCATTCCTTCTATAACTAGAAAATTAAAAAAAAAAACCAGCAAGTTAGCCTTCAAGCGGATGCTTCATAAGCATCTGCTGGAACAAGCGCAGTCGTAAATCGATTTAACACACATCGCCTTATCTGTTTATATATTATAAATTATATGTATATATTATTATATTTATTTAAGTATGAGTATATGCTTTAGTCATCTGTATTTACGTATATTTATATTTTGTACACCCGTATCTTTTCTTTGCACCGACCTTAGTTTATTTTTCTGTTTTGCCTACTGGTTGACTGGTATAGAATGCCATTGGGCATTAAGTCCGCCATTTGTACATTATTGTATTTTGTGCAACGAAGTTTAAATAAATAAATTTGCTATGATCTAATGTTTAGATTGATTATAATAATTAAATGTCGTGCTAAAGAAATTTTACATAGACACATAAACTCGAAAATCTGACCCTCCTTTTTGCGCAGTCGGTTAAAGACTAGATTGCAACGGTTGTTTGTTAAACTACTTGATTATCTCACTGTATTGTAAACAAAAGCTACGCCACGAGCTATACGATTATGGTTATACTTATCGTTTGGATAAGCGTGGATAAAAAGTCTGTCACTTTCTGACCAGTATGTAAGTGCGAAAGTAACAAATACTTGGATACATATTTATTCACCGCGGCCATAATACGGGGGCTGTGTTATAACACAGTGAAGGGTACAAGTTAAAACAACTTTTAATTAATAGTATGTAGTTGTATGTTGACCTTCCAAATTTGCTAGATATATTTCAAACATTTCCAAGTTGCGAAGTTAATACAAGTAATAATTCACTGATTAAGTTAGTAATGACGCCGCATTTTTATTTTGGAAATCTTGAATTTGGTTATTACATAAAAAAGTAGGAAACATTTTTTAATTAAGGGGTGGCCGAACTAATGATACATACATACATACATACATACATTAAATCGCGTCTGTTTCCCAGAGTGGTAGGCAGAGACCACTTCTTTCCACTTGCTACGACCTTGGCAAATTTCTTTCGCTTCTTCCACATTCATACATCGAGTCATGCACGCACGTCGGTTTCGGGTACTTAAGATTCGGCCCTTTTCCAGTAATTCTCCGATTTTACTCGAAAAAGTACGCCTAGGGCGGCCCCTTCTGACCCATCCACTCACTTTCGATCTGTATAATAATATCTCTTTCGTCAATCTTCTTTCCTCCATCCTTTCTAAATGACCGAACCATCGAAGCCCTTTTCAATCTTAGTCACTACATCTTCTTTTATTCCACATTTCTCTCTGACTTTTTCATTGACTAAGGATTCGATTCCGTTATTGACACAAAATAGGTTAAGTCAAAGTTAAAGTAAAAATTGCGAATACATTGACGCCATTCTACCTTGAAGCAACAATCATACCTATGTATAGCGCGCAACGAGTACTTTCTTAGGCTGCTGCGTGACGACGCCGGGCACATTATCTGAATAATTAACCCCCCGCCCGGACCGAATGCCAATACAAGCCGATATATTTTCGCCGCGCTCGCTGTATCAAAGAAAATATTTCACTCTACTGCCTTTTGCTCATAATGAGAAATTAGTAACGTGAGGGAACGTAGTTTGTGTTGGACTGCCCTTGAAGAAGTGTCGGGGGAACGTATGTGTGGATATGTACGAGTTTTCACCATGTCCGGTTAATTTTGACCTAAAGACTGAATAGTTTGATGTATTGTGAAATGTTAGCCTTTAATCTTCGCCAAGCATCCATGTTTGTATTGTTGTGTTATGTATGTATGTATGTATGTAGGTATGTATGTAAACACTTTATTGTACAAAAGAAAAACCATAACAATACAATTAATATAAAAATATGTACAAAGGCGAACTTATCCCTTTAAGGGATCTCTTCCAGCTAACCCTTGAGAGATTGAGAAGAGTGAAAGTTTGTGCAACGAGTAAACAAGTGTACAAGAAGAAGAATAGAACACATTAAGTAACCAATAAAACTTATATAAATAAAATTAAAATAAAACTACATACATATACCTACATAAATAGATACAGAAATATACATATTAATAGTTACATACATAAACTACATTTTACGTACCTAGAGGATAATTGATATTTAGGAGATAGAGTCAAGCCAGAACTTCTTTAATTTGCCTTTTAGGGAATCTACCGTTTGTGATTGCCTAATGCCAGTCGGTAGCCGATTCCACAATCTGACAGAATCTGTTATCTTTGTATGTACACAGTAATACAATAAATTATATTTATATTTCTATTTCTATTTCTATTTCTATGTCATGTGGATAAGACAATCGGTGAAGTTACTAGCATAGAGACACTCCATCTTAGTCCTCAGGTTGTCAACGCTTGTGGTATAAGGATTTCAGTCTTAAGATTATAGTCTTGACATATCCCAATTACCGTCACGTCGTTTTAGTGCTACCTATTCCATTAAAAAAACAACTTACTCTACTGGATATCCTTGTTCGTCCGTATTCTCCATACCTAGAATAAAAAAAACGGTGACAGTTTCGCTAAACGACCTAGTTCAAATTAGGAAATTATCAAATTTCACTTCATTGATTGTATCATTGCATTGGATGCTATTTTATGCTGTAACCATGTTGTTTTCAGCATTAAGTAGGTTAGGTTAGACATATAGGTAACTATCAAATGAAATTAACTCAAGCTGCGAGAAACGCTTTTCAGTGAAAGAAAAGTTCTATGTACAATGTTCTATGTGACAAGTGTTTCGATAAAATTATGGGTACCCAGAAATTGGTCTGTTTATAATATAAACCCTATACCTATTATTTTATGTATGTATTTATTCGTTTAGCGTACCGTCGGTCTGTCACTCTCGGAGCTGGCTGAAAATCAGCGCTGCAGGTGTTTAACACCTCAGCATTATGCTGAGCCAGTGTCAGATTCACTGCCGCGAAGACACACTAACTACTTTTTTATTGCTGTTTTCTGTTTTTACTTTTTTTCTATGTGTCTTGTGTCTGAATTGAATAAGTGTATTTTTTTTCTTTCTTTTCTTTATATTTGGGTTTAAGGGTTCGGTAGGTAAAGGATGAAATCGGAACCCATATTAAACATAGTTTCATGTGGTTCTGCACTAGGCCATGCCTGCATCTGTGGTGACCTAGCAAACCTACTCGTACCACCCTAATAATTATAATTATGACATCTCTATTACTTACTACAAAACCCTGTAACAAACCGTAAACTGAAAGCAACTCAAAATGCATTTTACTCGTATCACTGTACTCACCACACTGAAAAGGAACGCTCAGTGAACAAAATATGATTAATCGACGGATTCAGAGTGATTAGTGCGAGATCCGTCACTGGACGATCACGTGTCACACTGGAGGTGTTGCAAAACGTGTACAATACGTCGATGACGTTAGGATTATCACAAAGGGGATAGGTACAGGGGGGTTATTATGACGTAGCTATGCCGTTCAGATTACGGTGAGAGAAAAGGACAGAGCTATATAACTGCTATAGCTCTGTCCTTTACGCTCGCCGTAAAATGAACTGCATAGCCATGTCATAATAACCCCACAGGTCGATTCACAAGAGCTGGCACGAATGGATTGAATGAGTGAATGAAAGTAAACTTGGGTAAAATAGTAACAGGTTTTCGGTTCGAAATTCGAAATTCGGTTCAAAGGACGGCACTCACACAATGATAGGTGACAATACTTTCGTTCAAGCCATTCGTGCCAACTCTTGTGAATCGACCCGTACATTAGTGTCGATTGGTTTGCAATGTAACATGAAAATAACGCACACTGTTGCGCCTGTTTAAAATAATTCTGCACGCATTGCATAGTTGTTAATTATTTCGAAATACAAGTGAGTTGTCACACTCAGAGACTTTAATTAAATTTAATGCTTGATTAAAGTTGCTGCGGTCACGTTTTTTGCTATAGCAATAAAATGAGACAACAAGTCACTAAACAAGCATTATTTTTAATAGACTCTGAGCGCGGCAGTTAGACTGACAACAAGTAATATAATATTAATCCTCTTTTTAACCTAAATTAAATTTGCGCTATCCAGCCAGATAGTATACCGCAGTCCGGTATCCGGCCGGATAGTATGCCGCTACCCAATATTCGGCCGGGTATTTAATGTTTGGCCGAATACCGGATACTGACTAACCGGATATTCGTTGCATTGCGTATCTAATGTTAAGTAGACATTTCATTAATATTAATGCGCAAAGACAAAACTCAACGGATGTATGCAACCATCTATATTATTTTCTTGTTAATATGATAATAGTAAAAATAAGTTTATTTTGATTAGGTAATAAGAATATGATAAAGATGATAGGACACTTGATACGGCATGATAGTTTCTTTTTGAACATTTTAGAGGGTAAAGTCGAAGGAAAAAGAGGAAGAGGAAGACCTAGGCTTACTTACTTCAACCAAATAAGACAGAAGGCCAATATCGTGTCGTATCAGGAGGTGAAAAAGCTAGCACAGACTAGAGAAAAGTGGCAATTACTTCACCGACAGGAGCCTAGCTCTTAAATTTAATGAATGAATGAATAAGAATATATTTTTAACCCATTATAAGTAAGGGGAATTCTTACCCGGGCGGCTGCGCCTGTCCTCCTGTGAAAAACCTTAGTTTAAAAGTTGCTCTACATATACCTACTATGCATCATATCCAGTGATCGGAATAGGCAGTGCAATTTCACGGGATTTCGGTGCGTAAGCTTAGTATGGATATGACTTGCAATCCCGGATTTTAACTTTGAAAAGTTTTAAAGTTTGTGTTTGGTTTTAAATAAATATCAGGGGACATTACACAAATTTACCTAGCCCCACAGTAAGCTCAAAAAAGTTATTTATTTATAATTATGACAATTATTATTCTGCTAGTACAAAGTTGGTATTGACGAAATTATGTAGACACTTTAATTTTGACATTCTTGCAAACAAGAAACTTTTTTTAATAATTATCTAATTATTTATAAAAATACGAATGCCGGAATCCCGGGTCTTATCCATATTATTTAGTATGTTTGAGGTCATTCACCCGAAATTGCACTACCTATTCCGATCACTGATCATATCATATCAATGTGTATGTCTCTTTTCCATTATAGTTTAACCTAAAGGTTGCTTTCAACACCATATTGCTGTTTAGATTTACAATCAAATGAATAATACCTTACCCTAACTCGTACCATTACAATAACGAGTTTAAGACGAAGTGAATTAAAAACCGTGGTATTTTATTCAGTACTAGCGACCCGCCCTCGCTTCTCTTCGGTTTATATAAGTTGGATATAATAAAATAATAAAGCCTATAGCCTTCCTCGATAAATGGGCTATCTAACACTGAAATAATTTTTCAAATAGGACCAGTACTTTTTGAGATTAGCACGTTTAAGCAAATAAACAAACAAACACTTCAACTTTATAATATTAGTAAGTATAGATTTTATGTTGCGTTGTTTTTCACGTGTAAAAGTGCCCGTGCGGCCTACTCTCTGAATAAACATCTTTTATCTTTTTTTATTGTATACTCGTAACTTTGAAATAAATGAAAACCCATGACATCATTTTATTACGAGCTCTGAAAGAAGTCACCATTAAATCAGTAACAATTTTACAGGTCTAAACTGGCAACACTGGTCAAATGGCTGGTTGTCATTGGTTGAGGTTGTGTCAAATGGAAACATGTAGCCTGTAAATTGTAATTTGTAGCTTTATAAAACAGGTCCCAGGGGCTTGTCGAGTTACAGTTATGGTTAGCTATAGATGAATTAGCGAGAGCGTGCAATTGCATATGTAGTGGTATGGTGTGTGTATGCAAGAGAAACAAAGAGAGAAATACTTAAATACTTCTCTCTCTCTTTCTCTTGCCTACAAACACCTATTACCACTACATGTGCAATTCCACGCTCTCGGTAATTCATCTATACTGGCCTAATGGAAATGCACCCGTCCAGGGGGAGACGCGGCTTCTCCCACTTGGCTCAAAGGTATAGAAGCTTTAGGTCCACATCTCGTTAGGACTAGGTAGCAAATACGACCAGATCGCTTTGCAACTACATCTCGATTTGACTAGATCGCTTTGTGCCTAGATCGTAATACGACCAGATCGCTTTGCGACTACATCTCTAAAAGTCCGAGTTGCAAAATGACGTCGTTTGCGTTACTAGGTAGGTTAGGTTCGTTAGGTAACTTCAAATGCCCGAAGGGCAAATAACCCAGGAATAGGAGCCCCGCCATGCAGGGCTCCGTCGATATTGCTAAGACAGACATAAGGTGAAAAAAACAATGTGGTCATTTAGCGACTCGGACTTTTTGAGATGCTGTCGTAAAGTGATCTGGTGGTATAGCGATCTAGGCAAAAAGCGATGTAGTCAGATCGAGATGTAGTCACAAAGCGATCTGGTCGTATCAGCTACCTAGCCATATCGAGATGTAGGCGGAAAGCTTCTATCCCCTCTAAAAGTCTCCATGAGACCTTAATACAGAACAGTGATCACGATTCCATATTCACCTGTAGGGTGGTAGCGTTGCAGCAGAGCAGCACCGCGAGGGTCGCGACCAGCGCGCCGGCAGCCCCGTGCATCATGAGTGTCTGGTAACAGTACAACAATAAAAAAGATCAGAAAACTAGCTGTATATGTGCTTCCATTTCGACATCTTGGGCATCAATAATAATTAAAATAAATAAATAAATAAATAAATACAATGGGACAATCTCACACCAATTGACCTAGTCCCAAACTAAGCTCTAGGCTTGTACTATGGGTACTAGACAACGATATAAATACATATATATAGAAATATATACTTAAATACATGCCACAGGGGCCATTCTTAGATTTAATGTTTTAGTTAGGTAATTTATATATTTAGAGTTAGTTTTATTTAATTTTAGTTTTCTTTTTCACTTATTGTGTTATGGTTGTTATATTATTTTATGTTGTTTTACTTAATTAAAGGATATAATACATAGGAAACATCCATGACTCAGGAACAAATATCCGTGTGCTCATCACACAAATATCTGCCTTTACCGGGATTTGAACCCAGGACCACTAGCTTCGTAGGCAGGGGTCACTACCCACTAGGCCAGCGCGTCGTCAAAAAACAAATCGTTTTAACATTGGTTATATAAAGTGACCGACCAGTTGGCTTTCACTCCTGTTAAGGTGTATTTCGCCAATATCAAGTTATTTATAGACACTCCCATGGACTTATTAGAGCAATAAGTCCGTGGATATCACACGCGAAGACAATTGTTCGGTAAAAGAGAATGTTCTCCAATGGACTAAACAGAAGCACATGGGGTTACCTCCACGCGCTTCTGTGAAGTCGACAAAAGTTTCTGTGAGATTTAATTATCGCTAAGGTTGACACTTGCCACTGCCATAATATTCATGCAAGGGTAAATCGAACTTGTTGTATCATGACTTGCAAATGAACCTAAACCGTAGGGGTGGTAGACCACATTTTTGGCCGACTGTACCTATAGGTTACCCGCCATATTGTATTCAAATGAGACCCAGATATCCCAATCCAGATGCAACTGTTTCCACTAAAGGAAACGTCATTTAGAAAAAACTTTAGGAAAGTTAATTTTCGAATGTCAAAACAATAAACAGGAGTCATTGGATATGCTGGTGCATCTGACTTATCCGTACCGTTAACGTGTAGCCAAGAGGGAATATTATGCATTGTTTTTTAACCCTTTAAAGGGCAATTTTAAAACCATTCATTCATTCGGTCATTTTTAGTACCAAAATGACCACTTACAACGAATACTTTTTGTATTTTTTATTGAAAGGATTTTGTGTGAATAGGAGGAATCTAATGAGGCTAGAATTCAGGTTTATTTTTAGTTTTGCCCTATAAAGGGTTAAATCACATTTCTCAACAAAATATGAAAATATCATAAAAGACCAAAAGGGCAATTAAAATTTAAATGTGCCAAGTAATACGAATGCTACAAGCATTTTAAACTGAGACAGAGAGATCCGATATGCACTGTGACGTCATGTTACCTTCCGATAAGAACAAAACTTTGTTGGCTTATATCTTAGTTATTACGGTCATTCAAAAAATGATTTTTCTCAACTGGTTGTTACATTAATGTTACATAAATGTGGCGGGACAACGATGATCACGATGATGATGATGATTATTATTATTATTATTATTCCAGATATTTATAAAATTTTCTGTAAATTAGGTTTTTTACAATAAATATTCAAATATAAAATAACAATACTAATACAAAAAATAAACATTATAAAAAACCTAACCTACGAGTGCCGCCGGCGGCGGGGCAGTGCTCAAGCTCCCGGTGGTTAGGGCTGCTGAGAGAGGAACCTCCTCACAATGCGTGCCGTGTCGAGGAGTACTGCCTTCTGTATCTGGCCCTTGTTCCAACCATCTAGCGAGAGTCTATTGAGGAGTTGGTCGAGACTCTTCGCTATAAGACCGTTTGCCGAAACAACTATCGGGACTCAACATCCCACATGGCGGTCACCTCGTGAGCCAAGTCAAGGTACTTTCTGAGCTTGTCCAACTCGGCCTTCACGAGGTTCTTGTCATGCGGGATGGTGACGTTATTATTATTATTACGTGTATTTCGAAGCGAGTCACAGATTACTAAGAATGGACAGGTTTTGTGTTATGGTTGTTATATTATTTTATGTTGTTTTTCATTAATTAAATTAATTTAGAATAGTCAAAGTTGGATTTCCATTTCAAGACGTTTAAAGACTAATGGCCTATTGAACCTCTTGGTTATGTTAGGTTTGTTTAATGACAAGTCAAGAAAATTAAACGATATCAAAAGAAAAAAAATATAATAGGACATATGAACACGTTGTGGAAGGAAAGTGTAGTGAAATAAGGTTACAATATTAGAGTAGACCTTATTACACTGCATTTGCTTTTAATATTTTAAAATTAAAAGCAAATGGTTCGATGGAACGGCGACTGCTTTGTTTTGTATAATTTCGGCAGTCGCTCCTTGCCCTGCGGGCAGAGCACATCGATTGTAATTATAAGCATAGTTGAAACAGAGTATGTATATTTTTTAAATAGTATTATCAGTATTTTTGTCCACACATCTTCACATGCTGTATTTACTTACCAGAGTAATTGCTGTTGCCGCTGCTGCCTTGGAGAAAGGCAACTTAGTGTCTTGTTTGCACTCGCGCTGGTTTATATATATTCTAGTAGAACATCGGATTTGACGCATACAACTGTGAAAAAGGCTTGACGTAATTTATAATTCGTTAGTATGGTTTGAAATTATATTTTAATCCAATTATAATTGTACATCAAATTGCATAGAAAATTCATTATCGTGTTGCAAAGTTATGTCATTGTGAATTACAAAACGGCATGTTTGTTTACTTGCCCAATGTCATTGATATAAACAAAGTGAAAATTATTATCATTTTTTGCGTCAGGAAATTGATTATCTTTCATTCTTTGTTATTTTTAGAGAAGGCAAACTAACAAACAGGCCACGGGTATGGTAAGTGGGGGTTTGAAAACCACAGATATTTGAATTTTCAAGCCTACAATCTTGAGCGTAGGACTAAGATGGAATACCTTCAAGCTAGGAATTTCACCGGTTATCTTATCTATATGTATAAATGAGTTCTAAAAGGACAAAGTCGTGGGAAAAAGTTAAATGTAATAATTTGTAATCAATTCCATATCTATGTACAGCAAAAAAATATAGATTTTATTTGAAGGTCTTTCTGCAGCATGGCAAGTTAATTAAAATTTGTTCAGCCAATAAAGCGTATGATTAAAATTAACGTGTGTTACAGTTCAATACAATTCGATCCAATTTCTAAAATTTATTTTTATATTTCGAATCAAGGCAAATCAACGATGAATAAATCTGTGCCTCCTGTGACAAGTGATACAACTCGAAAAACACGATTTTTCAGGAGAGCGAAAACAAGTTTAAAAAAAATACTGCTTCTAAACGAATAGATTTTTTTGAAAATTGCTACCGATTTTTATAACATATAATATCACTTTATTAACTGGTTTGACAAAAATAATGATACTAGTTATAGATTTTGAGATATTCAAAGAAACGTCCATAATGTATCATTTTACATTTCAGATTGATTTATTTAACCCGTGTAAGATGATACAACTCGAATTGTATTATTTAACACAAAAAAGTGTAATCAAGGAGCTCTGGTGATGACTGATACAACTTTTTTTTGAAACCTTCATTTTTCTCTTATTTCTTGAGTTAGAGGCCTAACCTGTATACACAAGTTGTAGGGAATTGAATTAGTAATATTTCTTAAAACAAACGGACAAAATATAAGGATTTTTAGTGAGTTGCATCATTTATCACAAAATAAAAACGTAATTTAAACCGTGACTAATGTTACATATCGAGTTATTCTTGGGTCTGATTACGAATAAACTTGTGTCAAATAATACAAGTAAGTAATTGATTAAAACAAATAATAGCAATCATGATATCTTTGTACTAAACATGATGACATTAAATCACTGGGTAAAGAAATTAACTTACACTCTTTAATTTCAAAGCAACATTACGATGTTGCAACCATACAGTAGGTAAATTAAACTGTGCATATTGTCATTCAAAACAAAAACTATATAGACACCTACACAACAAATCAAATAATAATTCTCAATAATCACCTACAAAACATGAAAATAATGATAACTAAACCTCAGCTAGGTAAGAAATAAAGTAATTTAAATTAAGCTCGCCGTCAGTCGAAGTAGGAAGTACGAGTAAGTAGTTAAGTGACATAGCGCATGGTCCACCTGAATTACATACTGAATTTGATACAATAATTTAAGTCACCACAGAACAGTAGCATTTACTAACCTGCCACTTCACAAAATAAAACACGTTGGTTGGTAAATACCCGTTTCTCTCCAACGAGAGATTTTTACCGTTTTTATCTTGTCATAATATTTTACACAAATAACTAGTAAGCGACACACATGTAGATCATAATATATCGCAACCGTAAGAGGATATTAACATTTATTAAATTACCTACAATAGAAATCATACTTACGCGTCGGTTCATGGCGACACAGCGAGCGTGCGCTCCCACCCTCGATGACGTAGAGACACTATGGCCATTAGTTATGTAGAAAGACACCAGACTATTTTTTTCGGAAAATGAGTTAGCTATGCCATCGTAAACTAGATTGTTTAACCTACGTTATGTTGAAAGGGACTTATTTAACCACGCCAATTCATTGAATACCATTATGTATAAAACCGCCAATAACGATATGTGGGTTCTATAATGTCGAAAGCCGCCAAAGTACTTGATTTTGTCTATTTTGTCCGTTAAAAGATGATATTTTTAATCTGCAAAACACAGCCAATCTTCTATTAGTCGATTAGTCGGAATACAAACAAATGTACCAGCTAATCAGCGATAAGACCGCCTGTTGTTTACCTGTGTTGTTTTTAATAATGCTGTATCTCTGTATTGTTATTGTTTGGTGTACAATAAAGTGTTTTGTATTGTATTGTATTGTAATGTACTTATCAAGTGAGCACATTCATGTAAGTAAACTACTTACAACGACTAGGCAGATAGTCGCTTTGAGCAATTTTTGTTTTTCGTTCTACCTCATGTTTGGTAGTTTTCGCAGTGATGTTTTTATAACCTTTGATAAAATAAAAATATTTTAAATGAGTGTTTTACTTATTACAATCAGCATTTAGCTCTTTCTATATAAATACTACAATCTTGAATTTATAATGAGCATGAGACAACTAGAGTAATATAGCATATAGCTCTCTTTATAAAAATACAAGAATGCAATATTGTAATCAGTTAAGTCAGTTAAAGAAATGGTCGCTTTTATTAAAATTACGATCGGAAGCAGGATAGCAAATATTAGTTCTATATAAAACGTCCAACTACATTGTTTTTTAAAAAACCTATGAATACTCCAAAAAACAAGAATGCGATTTTGTAATCAGCATAAGTCAGCTAAAAAAATTTTCGCTTTCATTGAATGACGATCGAAAGCAGGATATCAAATATTAGTTCTATAGCCTACGAATAGGTACTCCAAAAACTAAAAGAATGCAATATTGTAATCAGCATAAATCAGCATAATAATGGTCGCTTTCATTGAATTACGATCGACAGCAATATAGCAAATATTAGTTGCATAGAAAACGTCCTACTACATTGTTTTTTTTTTAAACCTACGAATACTCCAGTTAATTTGTATAACATGTGCTTAATAAAGTACATCATACTATGTTCTATCAATTTGGGTTATTTATGTTTAAGAAAACAGACTAGAAAGTAATAAATTATTATTTTTACCTAACAACGGCTATATCTCGAAACCGGATATTTATTATTGGTCTCTTTTTGCATAACTATTAAAGATAAACTATTTTATTCTTAACCTTTACAACACTCTGTCACAACAAAGTAATATTAGTAGACCTTACGATTTACATATTACACTTTTTTATGACACGGTTCTATGGTAAGTATCAATAAATTTGTTTAGATATATATTTAAGATATATTTCTCTATTTAAGTTTTTAATTTATCGTTGTCTAGTACCCAAAGTATAAGCCTAGAGCTTAGTTTGGGACTAGCTCAGTTGGTGTGAGATTGTCCCCGTATGCTTATTTTATTATTTTATAGTAATTGTATCACTGTGCACCAAACTTTATAGGTTCTAAATGGTCGTAATATTCTCACATTTTTGATACAACTGACTTATACATTTGCAAAGATTAGGAAATATTTGAAGACATTTGATATAACTCGAGTTGTATCAATTAACACATACCAATTGAAGCAAATATAGGGTTAATTTTTGATCTAACTCAAGTTGTATCTTTCAAAATACGCAAAACTCTGGTGATAAATGATATAACTCGAGTTATATCAAAAGACACAGACATTTTTAAAGACATAAAAACCGTGATTAATAATACATTTTTAGATATATCATGAGGCACGAAAAAAAATATATAGTTATGGTTTTTTGAAGTGTTTTAACTAGAGAAATATCATTAAACACGGAAAATGGGAAAAAAAAGGGTCAATTGTATCATTTTACACGAAAGTATCTTGGAAACTAGAAGGCCTAGGAACACGGGAGTTGGAGCAAACGATGCGTTATTTTTTTTTAAGTTGTTTCATGAAAGAACACGTTAACTGCTACAACTCAAGTTGTATCACTTGTCACAGGAGGCACAGAAATTTGAAATTTGAGACGGACCGGCTTTTGTTTCATGTCTTTGACGGTTAATTCAAAGGTTACGCGTCCGTGGACGAGGATATTGTATTACAGATGTAGTGAATAATCCATTCCCATCGTTATTAGTATTTATCTAGCTTTCTCAATTAGCTTTAGTACCCATCAATATGCAAACTGAGAAAACAAGATAAATACGAAGTTATCCGACCAAAAACGATGGGATAGGATTATTTATTACATCTGTACTCTCAAACACCTACAGTCAAAGGTACCAGTATATTACTTACTCATTGTCTTAAAATACATACACCGATCTTATTACTATGGTAAAGGTATAAGTAAATTTTTGGTGCAGTTTTTTATTTACTTTTAATTATGCTGTGCTGGCTGGAAATTTGGTACTATTTTCAGATGGGGTGTATTATTTCTGAGCGTATTAAAATTAAATATTGAAATAGTGTAACGCAATATGTTGTCGTGAAGGGTTGATGTACGTTTTGATTATTTATCAACTCTGTCTGTGTTTTTATATTTAAAAAGGATATTTTTAAAGTGGTACAAACCGTAGCAACCAAAGGCCTTGGCCTTAGCTTAGGCCTTAGGCCTTAGCCTTACAGTGATCAAATCTCTAAATTAGCTAAGAGACACAGACCTAAAAACTTACGTAATCTTACATACCTCCCAACATTTGTGGTGCCAACTAGTACTAACGAGTATGGCAGGAGAGTATGGACGCGAGCACTACCTTGTATTTTGAACGGACTTCCATATGACTCGATAGATAAAAAGACGGACAAGCAGGTGGCTAGATCATATAAGAGAATGTTAATTAATAGCCTCCCCAATACTTCAATTAATAAGTAAATTTTATAAGGACTCAAGTAAGTTTATATAAGCATGAAATAGAGATTAAAAAAATATTTAGATATTAAATTATGACTTGACTTGCCTAAAAATCTTCCTAATTAAGATTTAGAGTTTAAGTATGTAAAAATTTGGACATTACTGAAATAAACAGTTTAAACTTTAACTTTTTTTTTTGCCGCGAATAATGAAGTGTTATTTACTTTTACCAGTAAATCAACACAGATTTTTTTCTTTTCAATATATGTTTTGTGTATCATATACGGTGTGTTTTCGGGATACGTTTGGATCAGTGGGGGTCACGCTTATCCTGGAGAGGGGGAAAGATGATCTATTCTAAGTTGATCATAGTAAGTACAAACATAACATTCCTGTTCGCCCTGCTCTTACACGTATATTTTAAGGAAAGTCGTAGGTCAGCATTCTATCGGCGGCGCATCGAGCGCCAACGTAGAGTATTGTAAGTTAGTGCATATTTCGAAACTACTACGACCGGGTGCATTTGATCACAACGTTATAACATGTTAATATTTCTTGAACATTTTTCACTAACATAGTTTCTAAAGCCTCTTAAAACAAGTAGAACTTTCAAGTCAATAAATAACAATTAACTTCCTCTCTGGTTTTACAATTCACCGCAAACCCAATCTGAACATTGGTCGTTCGAACCGGATTGACAAAAAGGTATCCCTTATTTTTCAATATTTTTGGACTAGCATCACACGTGTGTTAATTGTCATTCGTAGATGATTGCTACGCCACAGTGCTACGCCGTAGAGTGGTAATTACTTATCTAATTTGTCCAAGTCCTGTCCAATCAGATTCATATCGTAGACGTAAAACACTTCAACGATTTGAGAACATCCTCCTTTTTTTAGACGATTTAAAAGTAGATTCAAGTGAACGAGGGCTACCATTACTGTCAACAATATTATTAAGATATATTTTTCAACCATCGTTTTTTTGATACCTTATTACTTTGAAGATAACAGTAGGCCGCACTGGAACTTTTACACGTCAAAAATCCACCAGCCCTTCCCAAGAGGAGGCAACAGCTGAGAAGGGAACGCCGCAAGAATCTCAACAGTAAGTCATTTCTTCACATATTTATCACAATGATACGAATAATATATCACTATATAAAACTGAACGTGGGATATTGACAAAGGAAGGAAACGCAGATTGACAATTAATAGCTAAATATATTTGAAATAAAAGTTATGTGAGCAACAGATCGTAGACCGCCATTCTCACGCCCTCCCTCTCGCACACTCCCTATCTCCGTCACTCGCTTGCGTTTCGTTCTACAGGTTCGGCCGTCCTGGGGGGTTATTATGACATGGCTATGCAGTTCATTTTACGGTGAGCGTAAAGGACAGAGCTATAGCAGTTATATTGTTTTGTCCTTTTCTCTCAGCGTAAACAGAACAACGCTATAAAACATTATGACAATTATTTATCCACAGTGGACTATAAAACCAGTAAACAATATTGACTTCTATTTCGCAGATATAAGGTCCCAAATGTACTTACATCGTTTAAATTTGACTTAAGTGACTTCTTTGATACTAATTATTAACGAAGAGAAAGATAATAACAGTATTAGACAACTGTAACAACATAATGCAAGGTTGCGGTACCTACGTATACACATACTCTATATGAATATAAACTTCTGTCCAAGAAGAGGAAACATTTTGCTTTCCAGACGTTTTATATGTATGTACTAGAGGACGCCCGCGACTTCGTACGCGTAAAATTACTAAATTACAAGTAGTTTTTACTTGTTAACAAAGTAAGACATTCTTTTAATTTTAACGCAAATGGAGAGTAATTCCTACTTTCTCGTTTTAAATCTACTATTATAATAGTACTAAGGGAGAATATGGAACTAAAAGGTACTTAGGTCGTTACGCCCACTGCAGTCTGTAGCCTCAGACATAAATTCTATTTAGCGTATTTGCTTTTGTCCCTTTTCCAGGGCCTCCTCTAGCATTTTAGTCCTCAGGGTTGGCAACGCATTAGCAGTCTTAGGATTGCAGTCTTAAGATCGTAGTCTTAGGAATCCAAATATCTAATGGGTCTATCTCACTTATCGGCCGGTGACGTGTGCTCGTTTTCCTTCTCAATGCTATAAAATAATGGGGTATTATAAATTCTAGGAGCCTAGTGATAAAAGGTTCAAGTCTTCGGAAGATCAATTAAAAACGGGTTTAAGTCTAGTATACTCCGTTCATGAACATACCCTTTTTTATTACAAGTTAAGCCGACTTGTACCCCATCCCTTGTTGTTATTTTTCACTGGGACTCCAGAATTTTACATGTGTACAGTAAAGGAAATGGATTCCTAGACCATTTTGGACTATGTCATAGTGACGTATCCAATCAAAACCTAGGAGACTTCTTATGATTTTGTTTACAGTGTCACTTTGACATAGTCCAAAATGGTCTAGGAATCAATTTCCTTGACTGTACGTATATGTCTTTCTACGGCACCGTAGCTCCCGGGAGTTAATTTAATCTTAGTTGTTTTTAGCGCTGTCAGCTCTGAAAGTAACAGATCACTATTATAGAGGTTTTTATTTGTTAAGAGCAAATATTTTTTTCTCAGTATTCTAGTAAATAATTCAAATCTGAGAGATACCTTACGACTTATTTTCTTAGGTTTCCTTTTTCCCTATTTTCTCGTAAAGGCGATTACGGATTCAGTTTCGGGCTTCACGCCCTGATCCGTATTCGATATTAAACCTATCTCCCAATGTACATTATAAATATGGAAATTGGTTTCTTACTTCGTATATTTCACGTAAATATCTTACTTGGGTATCGAGTAAAGTAGGTTTCTGATACGTCTAGGATACGAGCATGTTTCAGAGTTAAAAGTCAATTCATTTAGGGCCTGTTGTTTGATCTGTAGTTAAACTAACTAATTGTTAAAATTCGAAAAAGGAATCGAGAATTTGACACATTTCCTTGAGATTTAACTATTAGTTATGATTTTTAATAATTGATTGAGTTAACTACTCATCATGCCACAGCTACAGGCCCTTAGGCCCTGATGTTTGATCAGTAGTTAAACTAACTAATTGTAGAAATTTGGAAAAGGAATCGAAAATTTGAAAGAATCTCAAAGAAATTTCCGTTCCTTTTACGAATTTTAACAATTAGTTAGTTTAACTACTGGGGGGTTATTATGACATAGCAATGCCATTCTGTTTACACTGAGAGAAAAGGAAAGAGCTAGATAACTGCTATAGCTCTGTCCTTTACGCTACATGTTAAATGAACTGCATAGCTACGTCATAACCTCTGATCAAACAACAGGGCCTAAGGGCCTGTTTTAGATTCCTTCAAATTTTCGATTCCTTTTTAAAATTTTGACAATTAGCTAGTTTAACTACTGATCAAACAACAGGCCCTCAGTGGTGTGTGATTTTTTCTTCAACTGCCTTATAAGGACAGAAATGCTTTTATGTATGTACGGTCACGAGCGTTAATTTGGGATCCATTTCAAGAAAAATATCCTTGATATCTATCGTCCATGTCATTAGAGATGTCAAGTCATTTGTAACTTCTAGAAAACTCAACCTTATTATTGTAGAATGTCTCATTGACTTTGGACTTTCATCTCTTTTTAATAATGGCGGTCCACCGCAGTATTTTAGAGTGATTTCGCCAGTGTCAAGTGAGTAGAGTAAATCAGTGAAGAGAAGAAATCAAAAGTACGAAGCCGGATATCATTCCATCGGCCATCTTCCCTCCCCGAAGGTTACCGAAAGCGACTTTGGACCTAGGGTGGGTACCAAATTTAATCACTATGTACGAGTAGGTTAGAAAATTCAGTTAATCAGGGGAGCTCCAGGCATGTTAATCGCCGCGCTCAAATGACGAAGTGCTTACTACATCAATTTTATTGTACCAATTAATCATAGTGAAGTGTCAAACAAGAGAGTTATGTCAAAATTTCAAAATCACCAAATGAAAACTAGGGTAATCAAATCACGGCAGTTAAAAAGGATTTATTTAAAATGTTGCAAAGACAACAAAACGATGTAATAGGAACTCATTTCAACCCTTGGCGGAAATGAGAGGTGTTATAGTTGTTTCACGCGTTTGTCTAACGAATATAACCGACATTAACAGAACGTATGACTTATTCCGAGGTGGTCTTGAGAGGTCATGACGTTCCGAAAATTCATATTCACTTACATTATGATAGTTTGTTTGGTAAGTAGTATTACTAACTATTGCTGTTTTAGCGAATCAGTTTAATTTGAAACACTCAGTAATTACTTCAACTGTTAATTTACTTACTCGTATGCTAAACTACAATAATCAGTGATATCTGACTTAATTTATTGTAGGTATATACTATTTTGAGACCCTATTTCATCAGTTTCTTTTGCTGTTGACTGTACTAAGAGCAAAATTACAAATTCTTCTAAATGCAAATGTGCATATGAACATGCTTTTAAAGCGCGAGTGGCGGTCATATCTTTTAATGGTAGCTCTAATGGCTATAACATCTCATTCATATGAAATTTTCGTAATAGCTGCTACCTACATAGTATTTTATCACCTACTTGGGCCCTTGTCTAATACAATTTACAGTTTTATGCTACTTTGACCGTGGTTTACAGCAATTTGATATGCTAACGTGGGTCTAATTATATTAAATACGGTTGGGCAACGTCGTTGATATAGAGATCTTTCGTCGCTCACGTCTAAATACACTCATACGTAACGTGACGTAACTTAACGTGATATTACTGGGGTGTGATTCTCTTAAAAACGCGGTCGGTCGAACGAACGAGTGAGTGTCGCAGCAGCGAGTTTAAGTAGTTCCGTCAGAGCGAGTAAAACACATTTTAAGACTGCGCCGAGCAAACGCCGAGCGTCCAGTGGCGCCATCATTATTATAATTGTGTTTTCTAATTAACTAAAGAATTTCCTTGGAATCAGACGAAATGTTTTTGTAGTGTAAGTAAAAACACAATTTATGGGATACGTAACAAACTTTAATATGATGATGATGATGATGATGATGACGATGACGTTGATGATGATGATGATGGCGATGACGATGACGATGATGATGATGATGACGATGACGATGATGATGATAATGACGATGACAATGATGATGATGAGGACGATGATAAACATAACAAATGTAGAGAAACAGGGTCATCATAACAAGTTTTGTTAACATTTTCTGTAACCTTAAAATAACTAAAAAAGTAATTCGAGAAATATCAGTTTACTTCGTCTAATATTACTTACATTTATTTTTTACCATACTCGATACAACACACTAATATCTTGTATTTCGATTATACGGTTTCAGCACAAAATGCGTATTTAAAATTAAACCTAATGGCAAACGACATTATATCAAAATAAATTTAAATCAAACGAAGTGGCCTCATCCCCCAAGTGACTAACCTGTAGAAAGTTAATCAAACAGGATAGGTAAGAGGATGCAACACGTTGACGCTAAGTGAAACAGATGCCGGACGAAATAACAATTTGCTGCCGGGATTGCCGATAATTCTTCCGGACCTTTTTGCCCCTTCTAATCCTAATAACTGATATAAATGCGAAATTAAATTTGTTATCTACCCTTGCTACCTTGTGTTATGCAGCGGATCGGACGCAACTCTTCAGGTCACCATACAACGAAAGCCAGTGGAATATGACTTATGAGCAGAGATCGGCAGGGGTGAGCTGTTTTCAGAGTTTGCATAATATGGACATACCTTGTTATTCAATGGTAGATGTGTATTAACTTAACGAATGAAATTATTTTATTTGCGCTGCCTTTCTCTTACGATCTTTAGGTCACGCAAGAAATGAGTTGATAATTGAAAATATAGAAAAATAGTTATTTATTAGAATAACAAAGAAAATTTAGAATAAATAAAAAACTTAATACGCGTTTCACACATAACGCATTGTCATTTTAGTTTAATTATAATTTGTAACCCCCTTACTTATACTACCCTTACCCTTACCCTTACTTTTTTTTTTTTTTTTTATAAACGTGTCTTTATCATTTTCTGTCACATCCAAATGTCACAATTACAGATAAGGTCAAAGCATCGCTTAAACTATTCCAAACTTATTCCACGTTTATAAGTAAGGGGGTAAAGGTTTATTTTCTTTTAATATTTATTTTCGAGGTGTATCTATATTAAAATCTACACTTGACACTAATGACGTAAAAATGGCTCATCCCTGCCGAGCACTGCTTATGAGCCTAGTGTAAATATCATAGAGTATATTTTTTGATTCGAGTGTCAGTCATAAAAACAAAGGAAAATCACTAAAGTTTCCCTTGCAATAGATCGTTATTCCAATGGCTGTATGGCAATGTAAGAAAATACACGTAAGTATTACCAGATATACGAATCCAGGGGGCATAATTTTATGACAGATAGGGTGTTCCCATATCGATAAACTGAATTATTAATGTTTTTTCCGTATTCTAGTGATCACTCCAAGGTCTGTTTGTATTTTTATTTTGTAAATGTAGTCAAGATAATAACGTAATGCTCTTCTTTTTTTTCGTAACTTCTACCTGTCAAAAAAAATTGCCACTGAATTCCTATGTCTGGTAATTACATTGAATTATAGTTTTGACACGCATCGTAAATAATCGCATATTAAAACGAATACGTTGACAAAGCCACAGAAAAAAGCTACTATATCATTTAATCTGTCACGTCTAAAATTAAACCCAACTCATCTAACGGTCATTCGAGGTTCGAAAACATTTGACAAGCCGCAGCGCTATTTTCGCATGCAAAACGCGTCCACGGCTTTATTAACGCGGAGTGTATTTTTCTTTTAATATCTAAGCACATCAGTGTTAATTGACGCCGGCGCCGGGGCTGCCGCTAATGATTTAGTGGGTGGGATCTTACTGCTATGAGAAATATACGGTCTCTAATGAGCTCATTGTTCCCATAATGCAAAAGTATGACATTAAATCCTACCAGTAGGTATTTATTGAAATAATATAGACATATTTATCAAGTGTCTATCAACAAACCATTGTCAGGACAAGCAATTGCGGTTGCTGCTGACTTTACAAAATCTTATAGAGGCTTTATGCAGGAGGAGAATTAGTTTTATTAGATTATTTGACTTGTGAAATAATAATATGGCGATGGGAGCAAACCTGTGGTTACAGAGTTGTCAACAGGTTTTTGGAGTTCAGAATTCTGTAGCTCTACCTACCCCGCTCTGGGAATAACGCGTGAGCTTGTGTATGAAATAATATATTATATTGAATAGATCAGTACTACGTGCCAGTGCTCTGTTATTTTCATTTAGTATTATAGTGTTAAAAAAAACACGGCTCAATTCGTCATTCGAAGTTTCCAAAGTTCCACCTGACCTGAAAAAAAGAAAAAACAAACAAAGACGAAACCTGACACAGATTTAACGAAGACGAATGTACTACTTCTGACACTGTTCCTCTTTACATTTGAATATTGGTATTTCTACTTCTCAGAGGTGTGATTCTTTTAAAAACGCGGTCGGTCGAATGAAGGAGTGAATTTCGCACGCAGCGGCGAGTTTAAGTAGTTCCGTCAGAGCGAACATAACACATTTTAGCGCGTGCATTCTCAATTAGGCAGCCTTATACGTTCGATCTCATCGACAGAAAGCATGCTGTTTACCCAGCATAATATAAAATACGATAATATTAATAATCTATTAATCCACTTGTGAATTGATTCACAAGTAGGTATGACCACCGGTCATTATGGTCGCTTTTATCGCTGTGCTATCTGTATAAAACACCCCTCATTCTCGCACTCACTTACTTGTCAGAAAGTGATAGAAATAGAAACATTTACTCGACGAGCATAATAAAACAAAAGAGAACAATGATAAAACCACAAAAAATGGCAACACAGATATCAAAATTCAACAATAAATAAGGAAAAACATGTAGGATAATGTTGCCTTGGGATTTTGTGACGTCGAAATTGACAGCACAATGAATATAGGCTCTCTGTTTCTTTAATAATACACATTTTTTATTATTGCGTAATTTATGGCTGAAATACGAGCGACATTATTTGAGAGAGATCCTCTGGTTTTTCGTTAATTAAGCAGCAATTTGCGACGCCTGAATTTATCACCAAAAAAGACGTCATCATTTAATAATACATTTTGTTTCATGTCGCTATATTTAGTGTAAAAAACAAGGACAATCAATTACTGACGTAAATGTTCTTTGCCTTTATTGTTATTCCGCCTTTTGTATGGCAAGAGCTGGAAAACGACCGCATAGGCCACCTGATGGTAATATCTGAAACTCATAGACACTTGCAATTATAAGAATACAATCTCAAGACTGCAATCCTAAGACTACAAAAGTACACTTATTCCTACTGACACGTAAAAAAATTGCAGCCGAATTTAATAATTTTAAGTTTAAGTATTTTTATCCTGAGGGTTTTTTACAAAAACTCAAAAACTAGTTTGAACTAGTTAAAACCTCTAATAGGGTAAAGTCACCAGTGGTCAGCGAGAGAGCAGTAGTCGACCTTATTATGAGTGCGAAGAGTGGGAAATATATCTATCGTACTCTTCCCACTTATACAAAGTACAGACAGAGGCTGACTACAGGTCTTTGGCTGACCAATAGTGACTTTACCGTATTGACAACATACGATAACATCTTAGCATAAATATTGAGCTCTTGATTATCTACTCCTTATTCATTTATACCGATGAAATTAGCAGCTAAATTTAATAGTTTTCAGTTCAATTAGTTTTCGTTTTTATTGATGATTACCCAGGAAGTCTCTTACAAAAACCTAAAAACTAGTTTGAACTAATTAAAACCTGTAATATTGACAAAATGACAATGCAGACCCGCAATAAATGAATACAATAAAATCTTAACATACATAGTGTGACGGCACCATTCACCAATGATAGACATTTTTAGCAGACAGGAACGAGTAACTTCACACTTAGGTAATTCAAATTTCATACGGGCCTAAATTGATTGTTGCAAAACAAATGAATAACTCTTATTTTATCTTCTGTAAAATAAAAACCAAGTCTCCATCATTGGTCCTTGTCCATTACTGGTTCCGTTACCCTAATGACCTCTTGATCGTTTCATTTCTAATCATGTTCAATCTTACGAATCGCAGTAACGTGATTCCATAACAATTAACTAAACTTCGTAACAACTACCCGAAGCAAACAATTCCTGCACAAACTGCATCAAGAAACTACACGAAACCTTGTGATAACTTAACACCAGCGAACTAATACTGAGAACTAATAACTAAAACACTAAACGCTCAGCTGTAAGTTACAAAGGAATAACTTAGAGCAAACGCTTGTACCTACTTAAAAGACTTTCAAGTTCTCTCTTGTCGACTAATCTTTGACATCGGGTTACTAGAAAACTTTATCATTCTCTTTTAGTTCTTACTAGCGACCCGCCCTCGCTTTGCTTCAGATTATGTGCACATTTATCTACACTAATATTATAAAGAGAAAATATTTGTTTGTTTCTTTATAGCCATGCCATGACATGCCGTGCTCCATGCTTTCCCGTGGAAGTCGTAAGAGGCGAATAAGGGAATAAAGGCTTGTACAGATGTAGTGAATAATCCTTTTCCATCGTTTTTGGTCGGATATTTTCGTATTTATCTTGCTTTCTTAGTTGGCATATTGATGGGTACTGAAGCTTATTGAGAAAGCTAGATAAATACGAACGTATCCGACAAAAAACGATGGGAAAGGATTATTCACTACATCTGTAGCATTGTTAGGCGATGGGCTTGCAACCTGTCACTAATATACACATGGTAAATATCTTAGCTTGGGGTTACGGAATTCACAACAACTTTGTAGAGTTGTTGGTTATTCTGTAGCTCTGCCTACCCCACTCTGGGAATGAAGGCGTGAGTGTATATATGTATGTTTGTTTGTTTGCATTGAATAGCCTCCAAACCTACCTAGAGAACCGATTTGAATAATTCTTTCACCATTAGAATACTGCATTATCTCTGATAAACTTTATGATGGCTATGTTTCTTTTTTCTGCGCGGACGCAGTCGCGGGCAACAGTTAGTTATACATAATAACCTTCCGTGTAAAATTATCTAACTGATGGTATTAACCGCATTAATCATTTTTGAGATCATTGCGAACTTACATAACTACATACAGACAGACGCGGCGGTGGATTTTGCTTTACAATACGTAGTGATGATGCTTAAATGTAAGATTGGAACAAACAAAATTACGCCATAAATCTTTGTTAGTTTGTTTGTTTGTAAGTTAAATTCGAACCATTCCCTGTGGTAAGAATGGTACTTTTACGTCGTAACTGCGCGTCTATTCAATACGGTAAAACGATATTGCTTTTGATAAGTTATCGTATCGTCACCGCTACGATAGCTCATATTAACTTGACAGTAATGACGACCGAGTTAAATACAATACGATAACATGTCAAGGGCAATATTTTTCTATCCCAAAAATAGAGGCCCTGTTAGGTTTAAAAGATCATTTATTCCCATTAAGAATTAACAATTCACTTATTATGAGAAATTAAAATTTAAACATACATGTTTTAAACTATAAGTATATAAAAAAAAAAAGAGGGTAATTCTATACATAAAAAGAGGGTAAATCTATGCAACACTCCGACCGCATTCTGCCGGTGCATTGTCGAGGTCCGTGCGCGGAGTTGTAAACAAGATAACGAAAACATTGAGTTACGTAGACTGAAAGTGGCATAGCGTACTTGCTTTGTATTCCGTTTCGTCACTAGGTGATTATGTGATATCTGAAGGGATATCATTATGACAGTTTTTTTTTTTTTTGTTAATATATTATAAGTAATATTATTTCTATGTTATTGTTATTTTGATATATTATTAAATTATATTTTTCTTTAATTAAGTTACGACACTTCCGAAACGTCGATGTAAATAGATTAAGATATTGTATAGTTTTAAGCGATTAAGTCTCGTTTCATTTAGAAAATGTGTTCATGAAAGTTTAAATCAGTATATATTTCCTATCGTATTAATATTTAATACATGTTTTTTGAGCATTTTTTTTAAACGATATAGTGACTTGGTATTCTTTATATGTTTAGGGAGTTGGTTGTACAGCTGAGCACCTTCATACAACAAGCATTTTTTCCCATAGTTCGTTCGTGGCGAACGTAGAATTAGATCGTTCGCGTTTCTAAGTTTCATTTTTTGTTTGGTTTTCTTTTTTATAAAGTTTATTTCAGTGTGCATTTTTTTATGTAAAATTTTGTGAACTAAAATACATGTGTTGTATATGTACGATTGCATTATGTTTAGTAATTTAGTTTCTTTATATATTTTGTGGGACGATGTTAGGTAGTTGTATTGAAATAGAGTTTTTATTAATTTATTTTGAGTTATTTGTATTGCTTTAAGATTAGTTTTAGCGGCCGTGTTGCTTCACAAAACATTTTTTGTCAAGTATTACATACACGTGTCTCGCCTGCACCACCACACATCCAAATCGACCAATTGCGAGCTACAATGCCACTGACGGACATACAAATACACGCATGCACATAGCCATATTAATACATTATTTTCATAACATGCCTCTTTTTTCTGTCGGCGGTTAAAAAGTAAATCGTCGATATAGGTGACCAATAATTGAATTTTTATTGTCATTTTAAAAAGATCTCGAGTATTCTCGAGCACCCCGCGGAGAGTTTTATTTGCCCGTAGTATGAAATGATATTATTATAATGCAAGTAGTGAGTTAAAACACTTAAAGTAATGGGTCTTTGTCTAGTCTGTTTACGAATTTTATTATATAGAGGTAAGATATTAAATATTATTACAGTTTTGGGAATAGTCAGTCTAGTATTATCATTAGGTACATATAGTTATACTCGTACAAACGAGCAAAACAACAGACTGGAATATAGTAATATGCGCATTAACGCTGCCAAAATTGGATCTACAGCTGACCAGCTGCAATGTTGATGCAAATTTATCGTTCATTGAATACAAAACGGACACAATCCGAAATCAGTCAGTGTTGCATTTTAAAATTAGAAGCGGTTGCAATATACAGTTGAGTTTCTTGCGGCGTTTCTTCTCAGCAGAGGTCTCTTGCGAAGCGCTGGTAGATTTTTGACGTGTAAAAGTGCCCGTGCGGCCTACTTACTGAATAAACATCTTTTATCTTTTTTATCTTTTTTAATACGATTTTTAATGGAAGAGCAATTTATTTTGGAATGTTGCCGTTTTGTATTCAATGAGTGTTATAAGACGTACCTACTGATGCTTTGTAATCGTTGCATTACTTTGAATGATGCATACATTGTCTAGATGTTTGCCATGCTAATCACCAACTGAACACTTTGTAGACTAGACTCTGTAGAAACGTTGGGTCAACGACCTTGATAAAAACATCGCTAACGGCTCAATGTACATAATCTCGTGGAAAAACTCATTTTCGAAGTGAAGTCAGCCGCGAAAGTGAGTCATTTATTTGTTTAGGAATCTTGTACAAATCTAGAGATTTTGAAATAAAAAATACGAATTCTTTACAGAGTGTACTGACTGGATAATATAAAGAATAGATACAAGTAATTTAAAAAGTAGAAAAAAAGATAATACCAAAGGTCAGATCATGCTTTTGGCTGTAGGATGTGTACTCTAGAAAAAATTGCATTAAAAGGTGTGTTTAAATAAATAATAAATAAATATCAGGGGACTATGTCACACCAATTGACCTAGTCCCAAACTAAGCTCTAAGCTTTTACTATGGGTACTAGACAACAATTTAAATACTTATATAGAGAAATATTATACTTAAATACATAGAAAACATCCATGACTCAGGAACAAATATTTGCGCTCAACACGCAAATATCTGCCCTAACCGGGATTTGAACCCAGGACCTCTAGCTTCGTAGGCAGGGTCACTACCAACTAGGCTATCGCGTCGTCAACTTAATCAAAAAGAAACAATATCATAAAGCACGTATGTAATGTTTTTTAAGGGCTATCCGATATTAGCTCACTCGATATTGTAAGTTAAAAACCCTTAGAAAACTATCTTCTTACTTTGTTACTTATTTCATTTTTGAACTTTGTTCACGGTATAAATATTTATATAGGTTCAAAATTTTACCTTAGCACAGTGACTTTGATAGTTTCTGATAAAAAATAGTGACATACAGACAGACAGACAATGGACGGACACAGCGAAAACAAAGGTTCTAGATCCAAAAATGAACCATTACGCCGCATCAGTAAAGCCAAAAACGGTGGTATTTTGCTACAATTACGAAACAATTCGCACGTACCACACGAACAATGGTCGGTATTAACTCCTGCCATTTCAATTTCCCGCGTTGGTTATTTCAGGCTAACAGACAGTTTATTATTTACTGGTATGCTGATATAAAGCTTACCTACTGACGACCACGAATGATGATTTCTGTTTTGTTATTTTTATTTATTAAATACAGTTTTTATCAAAAAAGAAAAAGATCATGTCAGACTCTTGTAATAACTGGAAAATGAAGGAATCGTCCTTCATTGTTCTGTAACAGGTCTCTCTCAAGGATCCATGGGATTTGGCAAAAAGGCTTTAGACCAGGGATGCATGCTATCTCGAAAGCTGGGGCAGGTAGTCAAGATTTCAAAATTATGAAGAATTGCCACTATAATCTTATATATGTATATGTATATACTATATCGTATATTTGAGATGGTCACATTAAGACCTTTCAAGCGATACTTATATCGTAATAATTTGGAGACTTTTTGATTGTTATTATTTCAATTTTAGAAGTTTAGGTATACTTTGTCACCCGGGGACGGTGAAAGGATTTCAACGGTAAGTCCGGGAATCACGAGGACGGTAAGATATTAGTGTGATGAGCCCGAATATTTGTTCCTGAGTCATGGAGGTTTTCTATATATTTAAGTATATATTTCTCTATATAAGTATTTATACCGTTGTCTAGTGAGCTTAGTTTGGGACTAGGTCAATTGGTGTGACATTGTCCCCTGATATTTATTTATTTATTTATATTTATATATTTCTGTAAATTTATGTTAAAAATTCAATTGTAACAAAAAAAAAGTTAACATAAGGTAAATATGAATATGAATATAGCTTTTTGACTTAATTTGACCAATACATGTGAAATAGATTTACAGATTTCACGTAAATAATATATAGTCCATTTATACTGTATATATTGTAAAATAAAGCCACCGCTCAAGTCAACTAGTTATACACTGGAGCGCGCGAAGGTCTGAATAATGTACGAGTCCTTCGTAATCCTATCATCGACAGGTAGTTTATGAAGGCGACCTTTGTAAATACTGCCGTCCAGAAGAAAAAGGCAGTATCAGAGAATGAAGACCATAGGCGCATAAGGCCTTCTTGCTTTTTTAGTTCGAAAGCGCTCGACGTGTCGAAGCGCTATATCCGCTTTGACACGGCCATGTTTTTATAAGAAGGGTTCAACGTTCGTGTAGCGTTTGATATTCGAATTAAGTGAAAATTTGGACAGCATTTTATACATTTGAATGCTAACTGACTGTAACTGTTGTGTATGATGTGCCCTTTTCCTATTATACCTTATGAAAATTCAATTTGCAAGGGAAATAAATATTTCGACGCAAATACGCTTATTAAACGTTTGTATTATTATTTTATGACGGTCGGCTTTTGTTTTGATTTAAGCAGGATAAAAAAGGGGTACGTACCTATCATAATACATAAAGTTAAAAGATACCACATAAACGGGTCAACGGATTTTCATTAAACCTGGCCAAGAACTACCCCAATCACCCTTGTAACCCCCCCCCCTCTAATAGTGTAGCAGCTTAAAAACGTAACCTACGAGCTACTCCAAAAACCCCATTCACCATCCGTGGGCGGAAGTAAAGCGAACCAATAAAAATACGTCATCAGGTGTACACGGTTGAATTCTCTACCGAAAAACGAACCGGGACCGAGTCAAGATCCATAACGGTAGGTTAGCGATTTTCGAAAACAAACGAAATGTATAGGATTGACAGGACACATTTCGATTACAACATACATTTCGAGTCGATAGCAAATATCAATAATAGCAGAGTTAACATCTTGACTAGGCCTTCAGGTATCCTAGCCACTGATTACATTAATAGAGCCACTTATTGCTAGTTAGTACTTAACTAAATCAAAGAGACGCTACAAGTGTATGGGTCAAGTTAGATTGGCGAACTACGCCATGTTATGAATGGTTAAAGCTGCCAAATTCTAGCCAGTGAAGGTCCAACCAATATAGATATAGTTTAGAGAAAATAAATAGAATTTAACTTTACAAATGCAAAAATACACTGGTAAACTATGAACAAGTTGTTGGTAATTCTGTAGCTCTGCCTACCCCATTCTAAGGATAAAGGCGTGACGATTCAGTGGCGTATGTATGTAAATGCAAAAAATACTTGTATTAAATCCTTATAAAGTAAACATAGATATAGTATTCATGAAACTTTGTTTCTTTCTCTGCATCAATAATTAACGATCAGGGATTTTTTTTTATAATCTACAGATGTAATCAATCTGCAATTTGCTTGGGGCCTAATCACCATTTTTTTTTTTGTCTTGTTTAACCCATATATGCCCAGAACTATGTTTTTGGGCATGTGCTGTTGATCGTTTTCAAATCAAGGTACATATATGGGTTAAAGTTCATCATATCAAGGGAAACTGTGCCACACCCGGACGCGCGTCTAACAAAGCGTCTCCTATCACTAGATAGACATGCCCTACGAATAATTGTAGGAAACATTACTGGTTACTGCTTGCTTAACAAACATTTGTATGTTCTAGGTATGACCGACAGCCCCCTATGCAGGGGATGCCTGTCGGCCGACGAAACAGCCCCCCACGTAATCCTGGAATGCGTAGGTGTAGCGGCTCAACGGACTGAAATCCTCAAGACACCGAGGTCACTCCGAGAAGCCTGTGGAGATACCAGGAGGATCCTGCGCTTCTGGTCGGAGTTAGGCTGGCTAGACTACTAGCCGGTACCCCTACGCACAATGGCCCGACATACACGGGCTAAGTGCGGAAAAAGGAGTCCATCACCATACCATACCATGGGTTAAAGTTCATAATACAGTGTCTTGTCGTCGATAAAATCAATGTTTCGAATACCCCCGCGGACCGCGTGGCGGGGTGCGCTTCAGGCAATCGTATTATCTAAAGTGCTCTCGACATTTAATAATACTCGAGTCGAGTGTCGATATGAATCTCGAGTTGCGATAGGCCACCGAATGATGTCACGGTGGCGTCAATGGCGTTGGGTTGTTTCAAGTTGAACATGCATCATTAATTTGTTGATGATGTTTTTGTGAATGAAAGGGATTTTACCACGATTGCTGTATTACAATACAATTGGAAGGGCTATTGCTTAACGCACTCGCAATGATTTTTCGTTTTTCATTTTCGTTTTCATTTTGAAAATCGAAGGCTTGTCTGCATACAAAATGAAAACAATTGTTCCGCTTTGAAGCCAATTGAGATTGCGAGTGCGTTAGGCAATAGACACACAGGTCTTATGACAATGTCTTGCTCTACTTTAAGGAGGGGTTTAATAATTATAAAATTACCTAACTTACCCTTGCGAGCATCTACACGTAAGATAAAATTTACGGTTCCAGCGACATGAAAAATATGATCAATGATTATGTCAACAAAGTAATTCTGACTAAAAACAATTATGGGAAATAACGGGCTCTTACTAGACACGCGTATGTAGATTTACTGTATCAATGCAAAAATATAGGTTTGTCGCTGTGCGTCTGCAATACAGAGTTTCATACATACATACATACATTAAATCACGCCTGATTCCCAGAGGGGTAGGCAGAGACCACTTCTTTCCACTTGCTACCATCCTGACAAATCTCTTTCGCTTCAGAGTTTCAAATACAAAAAAATGTGTGCCAAAATCAATCAATTCGAGTCTTCACTAGTAAAGTCGAGTTCAATTATTTTTGAGCACATTTATGTTCATTAACAACTGCCAGACCATCAGGGCTCAAATACCTGTTCTTTTTTTCACCAACGGGCCTATTATGGTAGTATTTATGAACGTAGATATGCGTGGATAAAATATTTGTTACTTTCTGACCAGTACATAAGTGCGAGAGTGACGGTAGTTTTATCTACCGCGATAAAGGTTACCATAATACGGACCCATCTCGCCGGAAACGTCATTCATTTAAAAAAAAAACATTTTTATTTCGATTTCACTCGATTCTATTTCGGTTCTGAATTTAGAGCAATATAAAACTGTTCCTGCTCGAAATAACAGTTAATTTCGCTAGCTATTTATTCGACACCACTACCCTTTTCTCGTGTTTCCAAACCTAATAACTCTTCAGTTGCATTTTCACTTGTTCGGCTTTAAGTTAAGCAGGCTTTATCATATTACAACACCATGGTCACCACGCTATCAAAACTAGGTAACATGCTAATCAGCGGGGCTATTACTTAACACACTCGCAATTGCAATTGTTTTCATTTTGAAAATCGAAGGCTTGTCTACATACAAAATGAAAACAATTGTTCCGCTTTGAAGCCAATTGAGATTGCGAGTGCGTTAGGCAATAGCGACGCTGGTTAATTCCAGTGATAACTACGCTCGCGAATTGATTCCGCTCCGAGCAAGCGTTTACAAAAAACCTGAGGGGCAATTGCTTACCGCACTCGCAATCGCAATTGTTTTCATTTTGAAAATCGAAGGCTTGTCTACATACAAAATGAAAACAATTGTTCCGCTTTGAAGCCAATTGAGATTGCGAGAGGCAATAGCGACGCTGGTTAATTCCAGTGATAACTACGCTCGCGAATTGATTCCGCTCCGAGCAAGCGTTTACAAAAAACCTGAGGGGCAATTGCTTACCGCACTCGCAATCGCAATTGTTTTCATTTTGAAAATGGAAGGCATGTCTGCATACAAAATTAAAACAATTGTTCCGCTTTGAAGCCAATTGAGATTGCGAGTGCGTTAGGCAATAGCGACGCTAGTAACAAACCATAACTAACCCTGCATCACTACCTACCTTTTTTATAAATTTTAATCATACCGTCTTTTGAGCACATTCATGTTCTATACGAATATATACGACTATCATACCATTTTTATAAAATTTAATCATACCGTATTTCAATTCAATTGAAGTTAAACCAGCATTTAATCAAACTAGTCTCTTTAGCCGCAAGTCGAGCCAAGTCTGAAGCCACTCAACTTCCAAGGACCGCTTCAAGGCTCCGTCCTCGTTTATAAAGCGATCCCGGGTACGAATCCTGTCATTTTATTGTATAAAACACGTGCAGTTTTGAGACCTTGGAGTTGAATGTTCCTTTATATGGGAAGATCGTCGGTCAATGTGTCGCTAAGAGAGCGTAACTCATCGTTTTTATCGAATATCACTTCAGCAATTGTATCATTTCTTCGAAATTGATTTTCTGGCGAAACCATTTTGTTTTCAGAATATGAAAAATGTTAACGTAAAGTTAGACTGCAAAAAATTACCTCGTGCTGCGAGAAATGCCTTTCAATGAAATGAACATTCTACGTAATGATAAGGCTCGTGAAGGTGTGCCTACGTCATTTTGGATCATGTCATAGTGACGTAATCAATCAAAACGTAGGAAACTTCTTATGATTTTATTTACAGCGGCACTTTGACACAGTCCAAAGTGGTCTAGGAATCAATTTCCTCGACTGTACCACGTTGCGTACAGTATACTAGACAGATAAGTTAATACTGACACATTGCACAACCATGAAGTTTCTGAATATGGATGTTGACAGCAGTAAAAAAATTACGTTGTTGAAATTCTTCACACGTCAAATATAATTTTATAGCATTGTTTTACTGAAATCCAGAAACTTTATGATTGTGCAAAGTGTAAGAATTGACTCCTTATCTGATAAGTTTAAGAGGTACAGTGCGTTTATAGCCTCTATAGCGTCTATTTGTAGTAAAAAAAGGTCATGTACCTACTTAGTACAGTCGTGAACGGGGATGGTTGAGCCACTTACCCATGCTTCTAATTTGGCCGTGTAATGCAAATCGAACAGCTGTCAGCCAGTCGGTGACATCAGTTATTGAATACACGGCTAAATTACGAACAATGGCAAGTGGGTCAACCATCCCGGGTCGTGACTGTACATTGCCAAAACATAGATTAGATAAAAAAAAACCATTCGCAAATACCTATGTTGCACCTAAATCTTTGCCGAAAATCCGTCGCATTATGAGTTAAAACTCTTAATTTTTTTTTTAACCGGCCGGTAAATTCTCTTCAATTGGGTGGGTTCCCTCTTAAGCGAAGAAGAGTGAAAACAACCAATCAAAATGTAGAACAACAGAGCACACAGCGTTACAAATACAGATTGTTCAAACAATATAATTGGGAATATCCATCCTTCTCCAGTGGTTACACGCCCTTACAGTAACGAAGTGAATATTTGAGCATTGTATGACGTTGCCCGGTCGCCCGGGCGGATAACGAGTGGAATGGATCAAATCCCTTGTGTCGTGAACCTGGGTCAGCTCTCGACTCAATCAGACTTTTTATTGAACTAGCGAGTTCATTTTATAAGTGCTTTGTTTCGCATATCGCTGTGAGGGGATTTTTTGTATTCGCTGATAGGTACTAAAAAAAAACATACACGAGGCGGATGTAAAGTACTTACTCGTAAATATTTTTCGCAAAATACTAGAGATTTATAATTCCAGGTTCTCAATAGCGGAATCTCAAAATTTTACAATTCTAACTATAGTCCATTCGCGTTAAGAATGCAGTAAATCATACTTTTCCACCGGCCTAGACACGCCCCTTCACCAATCGGGTCGCTCAAAATTAGGGTTTTTTTAAATTAAACTTAATCTTTTAAAAAATAATTAGTTTTTATTTCATTTCCACTGTTAACACACTCGTACCCTGCCGTTGCAGTTGGTGATTCACTGCATTCTTATCGCGAACGGACTATACGTGCGGTTGCCGGGTTAGAATAGTGCCACTCCATGTCTTCCCATGAATGTCGTAAGAGGCGACTAAGGGAATATAGGCTTGTAGTACTGTTAGGCGATGGACTTGCAACCTGTCACTAATACACAGATAAACATCTAATTGTGCCAAATGTGGTTACTGTAGCCTACCTCATTCTGGAATTACAGACGTGAAGGTATGTATATATTTCAAAATTTTACATTGAAATTGAGGTACTATTGTTTGTTTGTCCAGATAGTAAGTTTGAGTTTGTATGAAACACGGTTTCAGGGACGGGGAAAACCAGCGCAGTGCAAGTGCAATACTCTCGGTGCGCCTAGAGCAAACGCTGTCACATTTATTTTATTTTTTGTAAGCTTCATATCATATATACATACATAAATATACATAAACTCACGCCATTATTCCCAGAGTGGGTTAAGCAGAGCTACAGAATTTCCAACCACTCTAAAAACTTTGATAATTCTGTAACCACATTTTGCACACTTAGGCTAAGATGTTTGTTACCAGTGTATTAGTGACAGGGTGCAAGCCCATCGCCTAACAGTACTACACGCCTTTAGGTTACCAGCTCCATGTTTTTTATGTACCTACTACCTAATGTATGGAAATATATGTTTTCTGTCTTTCTTTCATTTTATTATGTTTACCCAATATTTCTTCAGTTTGATTCTTATTATTTATCGCTTCAATAAGAATTAAAAACACCAGTACCGGTATACATAATACTTCAAAGCATAAAATACAAAGAAAATGTCATGGGAATAAAATGTGTTTCTTTTTATCCTGATTTTCTGAATAGTTCCCATGGGTTCCCGTTAAAATTTAGGTCACCTACTTTTCAACGTGTATTTACTGAAAGCGTCTGACAGTATACATTTCCGGTGCCCAGTGATTCATCGATATCCGGAAACGCAACAAGTCGACGGTAAAATGTTCAACTGTGTTTTCATTTATTTCCAGCAACTTTCAGGTACACATCTGAAGTAATGATTCACGAAGCACAAGAGCAATCGATGAATTAATATTACATATTTTAATAACTTGTTTCTTTGGTTTGAACTTAGAACTACTTTGAAAGCCGTATTATCATTAAGAAATTCCCAAACCATTGGATCTTTCAAGAACAAATTAAAACTATATTTATTAATGGGGTTTAGGTAAAAGTGTTGTCATTTGTAAAAGTCATACATTTTCAAGGTGAGCGGCCATTAGTAAAAGTGGTAAATGAGCATTTCTAAAAAAGTTTGTACATTTCATTTACGACTCCGATTTGCGAAAAAAAATGCAGTTAGGTAGGGTAAATGATACTGAGCCTAAATAACATAGTCTCCCAAAATGTCCCAATTAATTTGTATGGAAACTTCCTTTTTAGGGTTCCGTAGCCGAATGGCATAAAACGGAACCCTTATGGATTCGTCATGTCTGTCCGTCCGTCCGTCCGTCCGTCTGTCCGTCCGTATGTCACAGCCACTTTTTTCCGTAACTATAAAAGCTATACTGTGGAAACTTTGTAAGTAGATGTATTCGGTGAACCGCTTTAAGATTTTTATACAAAAATAGAAAAAAAACAATAAATTTTTGGGGTTCCCCATACTTAGAACTGAAACTCAAATTTTTTTTTTTTATCAAACCCATACGTGTGGGGTATCTATGGATAGGTCTTCAAAAATGATATTGAGGTTTCTAATATATTTTTTTTCTAAACTGAATAATTTGCGCGAGAGACGCTTCCAAAGTGGAAAAATGTGTGTCCCCCCCCCGTAACTTCTAAAATAAGGGAATGATAAATGTAAAAATAATATATGATGTACATAACCATGCAAACTTCCACCGAAAATTGGTTTGAACGAGATCTAATAATTAGTTTTTTTTTAATACGTTAAATAATATAGTGGTACGGAACCCTACATGCGCGAGTCCGACTCGCACTTGGCCGCTTTTTTGTTATCACGAACGGAAGAATTGTGGTAACAAAAAAGGAAGTTTCCATACAAATTAATTGGGACATTTTGGGAGACTATGTTATTTAGGCTCAGTATCATTTACCCTACCTAACTGCATTTTTTTTCGCAAATCGGAGTCGTAAATGAAATGTACAAACTTTTTTAGAAATGCTCAAATTATGATAGAATAATTCAAATGTTTGTCATAATGTTTTGCACTCGACTGTATTGTCAAGAGTTACGTCACGTCGTGTCTAGATCATTTTGAGCATGTTATTATGCTTAGCTACTTATGATGCTGACTGTACTAGCTTACTTTTGGCCTAGGTCAATTTGTGAGAGATCGTTTCCCTTGATATTTATTCATTTATATTCAAAATTTAGTCCAAAAACATTTTTAGCTGACAGGCACCAGTAATGGAAACTTTCATACGGTCCTAAATTGATTGTCGCAAAACAAATGAACCCTTATCTTCTGTAAAATAAGAATCAAGTGTCCATTATTGGTGCCTATAAGTACGAGTATTTTGTGGAGATAAATGAAGAATAGCCCACTTTTTAACCCGTTATGCAAAAATAAGCGTAAACACATAAATTTTCCCAATATAAACCACTTTCCTTATTAGTAGGTACAATTTTGCGTCGGTTCCATGACGTCGCCAAACTTGATGATGGAGGATTGTGGAAAATTGGAAAAGTTGATTAATGAAAACCCATTACACCTGTCAGGGGTTGCGTAGCGATTGAATGACGCGGTTTGAGTGTTGTATCTACTAGGACGACAGTTTATTACTACTTACTCGGGGTTATGCTTTAAGTAGGTTCCCCCATGGAATCCCTAATTGTGACATTTGCGGGTGGTAGGACCTTGTACAGGGTCCGTCCGGATCGCTACCACCATACATACATACAAATACATAAACTCACGCCTTTATTCCCAGAGTGGGGTAGGCAGAGCTACAGAATTTCCAACAACTATAAAAACCTTTGATAATTCTGTAACCACATTTTGCACACTTAAGCGAAGATGTTTACCAGTGTATTAGTGACAGGTTGCAAGCCCATCGCCTAACATTACTACACGCCTTTATTACCTTAGTCGGCTTTTACCTACCATCTTATCCATTAACCTACCGCCAAACAGTAGTGTTCGCATTGTTGTGTTTCGGTTTAGGGATAAGACAGCCGGTGAAATGACTAGCATTGAGTCATTCCATCTTAGTCCTCAGGGTTGGCAACGCATTTGCAGTCTTAGGATTGAATTGCAGTCTTGTGAATGCGAATGTCTATGGGTCACAGTTTCCACTTACCATCAGGTGGCCTGTGTGCTCGTTTGTCTTCTATGTGCCATAAAAAAAAAACATTACGCGGGATTTAAGTCCTTTGGGTTGTGCTTTGAGTAACATATCCACTAGACATCACACGAGATTCAAGTCCTAAAGAAGAATCTACGAGAGAGTATGTAAGAGTTAAGGCCATAGTTACTCCTAGGATCGAGTGGTTGCCGTTGGAGTCCCGCCACAAGGTTAATCTTTAGGCATTTTTGGTAAGAGTACCGACCAAAGATCTGTCGACCTTTTTAAAGGAGGAGGAATTCTGGCCGAGGGGTGTCATATTTTGGCGATGGACACCCCGAAAGTGTAGAGTAGTCGTTTTATTTTATATTATAGACTAGCGACCCGCCCTCGCTTCGCTTCGGTTTATTTGAGTTTTCTATAACACACGTACATAAAACAGAGTTTATTATACATAAAAACTTTCCTCTTGAATCACTCTATCTACTAAAAAAAACCGCATCAAAATCCGTTGCGCAGTTTTAAAGATCTAAGCATACATAGGGACAGACAGCGGGAAGCGACTTTGTTTTATACTATGTAGTGACTAGCTGTTCCCGTGTCCACTTCGTTAGGCAAAACATTTTTTTTGAGTTAATAATTTTCCCGCTAATTCCCGTTCCCGTGGGAATTTCGGGAATTCCTTTCTTAGTGCACCTCTACGGTACCTAAGCTACGTCCCTTCCAAATTTCAAGTGCCTACGTTTAGCCGTTTAGGCTGCGCGTTGATATGTCAGTCAGTCAGTCAGTTTCTCCTTTTATATATTTAGATATTGTTATGTATGTTAGTCTGTGAGGTATTTGTAAATATGGGCCTTGTAGCCTGAAATAAAGTTGATTCTATTCTATTATATTCTATGCTTTAAGTATCATATCGTTTACGACTCGGCCGCCTTTACTGTTAAAGGCTTTTATATAATTTCACAAGTCGTTCATTGAATACAAAAAGGACACAATCCGAAATGAGTCAGTGTTGCATTTTGAAATTAGAAGTGGTTGGAATACGGTATTTAATGGAAGAGCAAATTATTTTGGAATGTGTCCGTTTTGTATTCAATGAGCGAAGTATTTAGCCATACCAGGAATTTGACCCGGGACAGGTAGCTTCGTAGGCTTGTACTACAGGCTACTACTATCTACTAGGCTAGCGTGTCGTCATAAACATAATATAAGTAAGAGTAAGATCCGGGTAAATATTTTACCCGCGAACATTCACCTGTCGATATTATATTTGAGCCGACAGACTCAATTCCGGCTCGAGATTGGGACTCTATAAACATGTTTTGGAGGTCATCAGTATCCAATAAATTGGTACGGAACCTTTTGATGTATTTGGACAGCCATAATAGCATTTGTGGCATTTTGCCCACTTGAACCTCGTTGGTTAGACAACGGTTAGATTTGGCCATCTTTTTGAAAGTAAGGCCTACAACCATATTTCCAATTTTAATATTTTACGGTTTTGGGCCACTGTTAATTAATGTCTAACATTAACAATGTCTATCGTATTCTTGAGTGGAGACCGCGAATCGGCAAACGTAGTGTAGGACGCCCTCAGACTAGGTGGAGTGACGATCTTCGCAAGGTGGCTGGCAAGAGCTGGATGAGAGTGGCCACGAATCGTGCTCGTTGGCGTGCAATGGGAGAGGCCTATGTCCAGCAGTGGACTAATATAGGCTGATGATGATGAGGATGATTAACAATGCTTAAATGCGAACAATTTTTAACCAAGGTAGGCGAGGTAGACAAGGTAGGTAGTCGCATTTAATAGGTGGGGCGTAATGATTTGTGTTTTTTTTGTTGGACCAATGTTCGTTTTAGGCGGGAAAACTATCTATACGCCAACGGATTCTTTATCGTTGGCCAATTCAGGCCAATGGAAAATACTCCAGTACCCTTACCATGAGTTACAATTACCGTACTCACTAGCGAGTCGAATGCTCCCTCGCAGACCTTGCAGTATTCTTATAGAGTGCGAGGGTCAAAGCATTCGACTCGCTAGCGAGTACAGTAATCGTAACTCATGGTAAGGGTACAGTTCTGAATGAACTATCTGATGTGATTTAGCTGTTGCCGGCGACTCCATCCGCGTTGAAGTCGTTTATCGCTATTCCCTCGAGTACTGTCCAATTATGTTCTTCCTCTGGCTTCAAGCTAGGAAATCGTGCTTACCTTCACGCCTGTCTTCCAATATGGTAGGTAGATACTAATGAAGCGTCAGACGCACCGGTCTATACATACATATTGTATAACTAGCTGTTGTGCGCGACTTCGTCCACGCAGAACAATAAAACATAGCCTATGTCACTTAGGGTGAATGTTGCTTTCCAATGGTGACAGAATTTTTGAAATCGGCACTGTAGTACAAACATACACACACACAAAAATACAAATATTTCCTCTTTGTAGATGTAGATGAGGTCAAGAAGTGGATAAATCGTTTTATAATCGACTGTACTGTACCGTCGAGATCATAAATATGTATACACTTTAATACCTTGTCTATTTAATGACATGTTTAAACTGCCATATATGAATTGTCACAACGATTAAAATGACAAGTTAATATAATAGTAAGTGTATACACATTTATCTCGACTACAGTCGGGAAACGAAACTAATGAAAAACGGAAATTTTCAACAGATAAATTAACATTGATTCTGCCTTGACGTTTCTCTTCACGGATTCGATATGCAAAGGGAGTCTTGATACGACTCCTTCCATCCTATTCTCGACGGACCGGCGGGATTGTATGAATAGGGTCTTATCTAAAGGAAACGCTTCAATTGTCTTTTAAAATTTAATCAAACTTTGTGAATGCCTTAATGCGAATACTACGCTAATATTACTAGACTGTAATAACGTAACAAGGATCAAAGATCAAGAAGTTTTAAATTCATTATAGTCTAAACAGCAGTGTCTTATTTTAATTCAGAAGCTGGATACTATAGGCCGTATTAATATACTCATGTTGACAGAGATGTCCGTCACAAGATACGTCAAGCCATAGAAAACTGTAATTTTTCGACGCATCTTGAGACGAATATTACAGTTGAGATTAATGTATTAATATGACAGATTAAAATAAAACTATAAAACAACCTAACATTATTTTTGAACATATCAGCTACTCGTATTCCGTTCAATAAATCTTGAAACTTAAATCTACTTTGTCAAAAATAGCCACACTTTCTATCTATTCTAATTAAACAAGATCATTTCGAGATAATCATTTAAACATGAGTAAAAGCTATTTTAGTGCTTGAAGTTTATTTCGAGGTGATATAAATCACAGGAACGGTGCTATGTGTTCTACTCTTACGTTAGGTCTAACATCTGCAAACATTAACCCCCTTACTTATAAAGGTGGAGTAAGCTTGAAACAGTTTATGCCATGCTTTGTCCTTATCTGTAATTGTGACATTTGCATCTGACAGAAAGTGACAAAGCATGGTATAAACTATTCCAAGCTTATTCCACGTTTATAAGTAAGGGGGTAATTATTTAGAATCTTAACCTCAACCAAAATCCATAATTAGTCGGACGAATTTGATAGTTTTTACTGTTTAGGTAGGTAGGTATCTAAAGGGTGCCAAGGCTTCGCTATGCGTCCATCTCTCATCGTTTGACCCAAAATGGAATTTGAGTTTTTCATAATAATAACGAAATATGGCATGTATTTTTTATCCATCGTTTAATTTTGTACCTGTCAAACTTGTCTGTCGAAATATGGATTTTGGTCTGGTAACGCTGACTTAGTCCCGATCTTTGGGCAGAGAGATCTTGAATTGCAGCAGCACGATGAGGTAGATGGCTATCATGCTTATTGCCTGGAAAAAACAAAGCAATTAACATGGGTCTCTGCTAACTAGGCTGTTGAGGTGAAATATATTTGTAATATATATTACTCAGAGATGTGAATTCGTGAGTCGTGTAAATGCAGTTGAAATGCGCTCTTTGCGTAGTATGCGTGGTGTGAAACTGATTGATAGAGTAAAGAATGAAAAAGTCAGAGAGAAATGTGGAATAAAATAAGATGTAGTGACTTAGATTGAAAAGGGCATGCTTCGATGGTTCGGTCATTTGGAAAGGATGGATGAAAGAAGATTGACGAAAGAGATATACAGATCGAAAGTGAGTGGACGGGTCGGAAGGGGCCGCCCTAGGCGTACTTTTTCGAGTCAAATCGGAGAAATAGTGGAAAAGGGCCGAATCTTAAGTATCCGAAATCGACGTGCGTGCATGATTCGATGTATGAATGTGGAAGAAGCGAAATAAATTTGTCAAGATCGTAGCAAATGGACAGAAGTGGTCTCTGCCTACCCCTCTGGGAAACAGGTGTGATTTAATGTATGTGTATGTATGTGAATTCAATTTAATGCTTGTTTAGTGACGTGTTGTCTTATTCTATTGCTATTGCAAATAATGTGACAGCAGCAACTTTAATCAAGCATTAAATTAAATTTAATTGACGTCTCTGTGCAACTCTATGAAGTCGTTCTGTACCGCAGTACTCAGACATAATATAGATTTAATTTTTTATTAGGCTTTAAGATCATAAGTTTAAGTGTTGAGTAAAAGAATGAGGGGGCCTAATATGGCTGCGGTTATCACGTGACAAAATGTGTATAAAATATCCGTCACTTTTGACACGAGAGTGACGGATGCTTTATCCACATTTTGTCACACAATAAACGCAACCATACTAGGCCCGGAGGTTCCTAGCTGCACTGGATAAAAAGATGTAATAGGGGGAGGGGGGGGGGTCCCAACTCAGCATTCGCTAGCCGTAAAGCCAGCACTGGTCTTACGTTGGAACCGCTTGGTGAAGAGACGGAAAGCGACACACTTAACACAAAATAACATAAATTGAAAAACATTAAGGATCAAAACTTAAATCATTTGTTCCAGATTATTTCGAACGACCATAAAAATTACACCCTTGAGATGTACTTTAACTTTATTTAAGTATCTATTTCTCTCATATTTCTCTATATAAGTATTTATATCGACTAGTACCCATAGTACAAGCCTAGAGCTTAGTTTGGGACTAGCTCAATTGGTGTGGCATTATCCCTTGATATTTATTATTTATTCATAATTTCAGCACCCTTTTACTCAAGCTAACTGGAGAATAATTTAATTCCGATAGAAGTTAGATAAATAATTTACACCCGTTCATTCTCATTAAGAAATACTTCGTGTCTCAAGTTTCAATGTCAGAAGTCATTTAGGTACCTGTACCTTGTACCTTTAAACTCAACATTATCTTTGGGGTATTATATGCATAAATTAGAAAGCCTAGATATTTGAAGTCGGTTAGAGATACGCCAACTATTAAATTTAAGTGCTCAGTCGATTCCACATCGGGATTAATTATAAACATACATACATACCTAAATTCACGCCTTTATTCCCAGAGTGAGGCAGGCAGAGCTACAGAATTACCTACAACTTTACAACTTGTTGATAATTCTGTAACCACATTTTGCACACTAAGGCTAAGATGTTTACCAGCTTATTAGTGACAGGTTGCAAGCCCATTGCCTAAAAGTACTTGTTACGCCTTTATTCCCTTAGTCGGCTTTTACGACATCCACGGGAAGACACGGAGTGGCACTATTGTAACCCGGCAATCACACGGGGGGAACTATATAAATTGAAAAAATATACTTTAAGCCTTGTAGTGGAGTTAGGCAATAGGTTTTTGACTTGTTTTGTCTTGTTTGTCCCTAATACACAGGTATTCTTAGCTTAGTAGTTGTCCAAAATGCGGTTACGGAATTATCCACATTTTTAGGAGTTGTTGGTAATTCTGTAGCTCTGCCTACCCCACTCTGGGACTGAAGGCGTGAGCTTATGTATTTATGTATTTAAATATACTTTTCTAATACATCTGAGTAGGTATAGTCAGCCTTAAGTAGTTGCACACTTAAGTACCTTTTCGCTTTTAGAGTGTTCAAGTCCAAACATGACGTTAAAGCTTTTTTATGGGTGCATCGGATGCTCACAGATAAATTTATTTCTTTATTTTATCTTCATAGCACAAAGAAATGTACAAATGGCGGACTTGATGCCTAATGGCCTCTAGCAATCGTCCTAATAACTAATCAGAAATTTATATTATGGGTGCACAGAAAAAGAAGATAGGCAGAGATAAAAACTAAAAACATAAAACATAATTATCTTATTATTTCTAATACATTCTACAGTAAATCTTAGTTTATCTTAGATTAAGCATGTTCTCAATAAGTGAAATGTATAATTTAACCATAAAACACTAAAGTGATCAGCTACTTACAAGGCCGACTGTACCTAGGTAAAAATATTCATGTGACCTTTGAATCAATCACAAGGTCAAGGCCGCGGAACTCTTAACCACTTCTGTGTCACATATTCAACATTTTTGGTGATTGAATTAACCCCTCTAATGTATTTGGGGGCGATCGGTTAAAACACCCTAAACTAGAACTACGTTCGTGTGCGTGTAACATACCAAAAGGCAAGTCGGTACTTCGTAGAACTCGTCAATGTACAGTCAAGGAAGTTGATTCCTAGACCATTTTGGACTTTGTCAAAGTGAAATAGAATCATAAGAAGTATTTTACGTTGATTGATTACGTTACTTTAACTAGCTTCTGCCCGTGACTTCGTCCGCGTAGAATTCGATTATCGTTATTACCTCGGGAATCTTCAAATTGTCAAGAATAAAAAAAAAGAAGAAGAAAAAATCCATTCAGCCGTTGCAGCGTAAAAGAGTAACCTAACACACTCATATAACTTTCGTATTTATAATATTAGAAGGATATAAACTGCAACTATAACATCCATGATTTACCTTATTGAATTCCACAATAAACTCCTGAATATTATAGCATAGTTCCGTCCGAACTCAATAATAATTTGAAACCCTACACTAGTGGAACTAACGAGAACGCGGAGCTTCAGCGTGGGTTGTGACTTGTGACGGGAATAGCTTCACATTTCGTAAAGGCTGCTCATATCAAAGGGTTATTTGAGTGAGGCTTTGTAGCATACGTGGGAATAAAATTATGTTATTTACGTAAATTTCGATGTTTTGTACCAGGGGTATTGGTACAAAACATCCCACTATCCCATTCAAGGGATTTCGAATGGGTTTTTATGAGGATTTATTTAGAAAAGCCGTATCGCTTGAAAGCCGTTCGATTTGCTTTTTAAAGTGCTATTTAAAACGCCAACAAAAAATGCCAACGGAAGACCAGTGCTGGCTTTACGGCTAGCGAATGCTGAGTTGGGTGGGACCGTTTCGCAAAGAACTGTTTCTGTGTCTTATTTTTTGTAACTATGTACCTAATGTTGTTTTGTATTGTTGCGAATAAATGTCTCTTTATATCTTCATCTTTATTTATAAGGGTTACCCTTACCAAATCGGTTTCGTGTACGTCTTGCTCTATTTTGCCTTTGAAGCGCTATATTTTGAGTGATACTAATATCCCTTTAACTTAAAAAAGCCGTTCAATTAGCTTTTTAAGCGCAATTTATAAGGGTTACCCTTATATTTGGTTATGCAATAAGAGGGATATCACTTTACTGCTGCTCTTTAGGTTTCCCTTTTGCTAGTTTAACAAACAACTGTCGTATATTTCTTCCAAAGGGTTTATTCTTTTAGTGGGTTGTACTTCGAGACGTAAGTATTTTAAAGGCTTTTATCGGGGAACGGGTGGTCGGGTCCCTGTTTTGTACAGTCACGAGATTTAATTTGGTACCCACCTTAGGTCCAAAGTCAATCTGACATTCTACAACAATAACGTTGACTTTCCTAATAGTTACAGATGACTTGACATCTCTAATGACATTGACGACGTCAAGCATATTTTTCTTGAAATGGGTCCCAAATTAACGCTCGTGACCGTACATAACAGTTATTAGCTTCTGCTAGCCGTCGTTACTTACTCAGGAACTTTTAGATTGTCCCAACAATTGCGTAACATGGGATGGCCGAACTAACTAATTCTATGCGAACGAACGAAGTCGCGTGCAGAAGGTAGTAGGTAAGTATTAACTTTCAACTACTAATTACTAGATAACGATAAACATACTCATACAGAAGAATAAAAAGGTATACCGTAAAACTACACAACTTTCATCCTGGCCTACCACAATAGTCCAATTTTACTTATCACATTATTCTAAAAATATGATAGCTTTAGCTACAGCTAGCGTTTAGAACAATCGATTTTAGGCCAAATAGTACATATACCCAGCTTATTGAATACAATTGTTTGCCCTTAATATAGGAATCCTTAATATTGAATTTTTTTTTTTTTTTTTTTATGGCATAGAGAAGACAAACGAGCACACAGGCCGCCTGATGGTAAGTGGAAACTGTGACCCATAGACATTCACATTCACAAGACTGCAATGCAATCCTAAGACTGCAAAATGCGTTGCCAACCCTGAGGACTAAGATGAAATATGCTTATTCCACGTTTATAAGTAAGGGGACTCGTGTCAAGTATAATTTTTCCAGGGTTTTATTAGTAGACAGAAGCGACAACAGTGTCACGTCAGATTTTCGCGCCGCGTTAACTTTTCTTTGTGAATCAAAAACAAACAGACCTCTACCTAGGCCGTAACAAATGCTCCCGCTCTTTTGCATACTAATCTCCGCAAAGTAACCTTGTTAAAATTCAGCTGCGATTTTGAAACAATTAAGGAAGTTATGTTTTAATTATCATATTCATCATGTATTTCCATGCTCAGGCAAGGAAGAAAATTGTATTATTCTTAAGTAATGTCTTGCGTAAAGTTTAACCTAAAGATAATACATTACTTTTTGTGTTGGTTATTAACTTATTACTTTGTATGCTTCTTTAGTAGTAGTGCTTGAAGTGGTGTTGTGAGCAATTTGTTTATTTTTACACATTTAAATTGTAGTAAAAACAGTTCGGCTCATCCGTTTAAGAGCTACGGTGCCACATACAGACACACACACACACACACACACAGACTTACACGTCAAACTTATAACACCCCTCTTTTATGCGTTGGGAATTAAAATTACGATATCAATTGATCATTTAGCACCATCACTGACATTATTCATGTACACATGGTAATGATTATGACAGAACAGATTATATAGAACTGTTTCACGCTTCGGTTACGCCGTTAAAGGAATTTCCCTCAGAATCCCTAACAACGTTTGTTCTAATACATCGTTTGTCCGAATTTACAATTGCCTTAAACTGGTTTTCATGAGTCAGGATTTTTTTAAGTTTTCCAATTATATCTGCGGTTTGTTAGGTTAGGGTTGTATTATAACAACACTATTTTTTTTAATGTTCGGACAATTCGATGCATTAGGACAAATGAGGATTAAGAAACCCCGTTAAAGATATCAATATTAGCGGTTTACGGTACTCAAGTAGAAAAATACTTCTATTTTACCAAGTGCAATTCTATGGATACCTGAATCCCTGAACAGTGATATAGTTGAGGTCTGAGGTTGGCTACTGACCGACGTGAGCAGTTCCCGGTTGACGTGGGCGTACCCCTTCAGGCTCACCACCGCCGGGTTCATCTCGATCGCTTGGATGAAATGGTCGATCTGTACACATTCAACTACTAAGTATAGATCATTTAGAGGAGGATGTTTAGGACCTGAGGGAAGTTCTCTGTCGTTTGCCCGAAAGTCATTTGCACTAATTCTATCACTTGCCATAATATTTATTCGCCATAAAGGCATTTTTTCTGAAATCGTGAACTATTCAGAATTATTATAAAACAAACCTAACCTAACCTATTGGGCTCTATACGATGGCATGTAAAAATTACCTGAAAGGTATACAGTTTCAGAAAGAAATGCTGTATGGAAAATTAACATTATGGCAAGTGACACAATTATGGCAAATGAAATTCGGGTAAACGACGTGATCCGCCTGAGGGGCTATTGCCTAACGCACTCGCAATTGCAATTGTTTTCATTTTGAAAATGGAAGGCTTGTCTGCATACAAAATGAAAGCAATTGTTCCGCTTTGAAGTCAATTGAGATTGCGAGTGCGTTAGGCAATAGGCTAGCTGTTTGTGTTTTAGCTGCTTTGTGTCCAAGTAGGGGTTGAACGGATGGCTCGATTACAATGAATAATGTTTCGTTAATGTTTTAAAAACAATGCTTAAACGAAGGATTTAGTGCCCACTAAATAAGTCTTAAATAAATATTTGATCATATCGTGTGAGGTATCAAAACAAAGGGTTTTATTAGTCAGTATGGAACGGAAACCTATTTGTACCTTTATAGGCTTTATAAAAGCATCGTTCAATAATCGAAAATTGCGTAGCACAGCTACGAATTTCGTAGCAGTAGTGCAACGGCCATTTTAAAGTGAGTGAAAAACCGCAATACGAGTAAATTAGGTTAGGTTGACTAATACATTTTTCACTATCTAGTCATGTTATAAGCTTTATTATTTTCTTTTTGTTATACTTACTCTCAATACTCAATACTCAATAATTTATTGCATTCCATAAAGTATACATAGGTCGTACTTAAATTAACTTGAGTTAAGCGATCTTAAGAGTGAGATATCAAAGCCACAAACATTTCTCATCGCTAAATGAGGTGACAAAAGTAATGTTAATCTTATTTTGTCCATTTCAATTCAATGTATGGGGACAAATAACTTATAACAAATAACTAGTACAGCGACGAGCACTCGGACGTTTACCGTGAAAACATTTCATTAGGTATTTTATAAATTCGGGATTCTGAACAAATTGGAATTATGACTTCGGAATAACGTAGTGTACCGATTTTGCTCATGATTATTACTGACCTCTTTTTGAGCAGGTCCGTCGACAGCCAGGAGATCTATGGACAGCAACGTATCTTGAACACCAGCCGCTACCTAAATTAAATAAAAAAACCCTGCTTTTAAAAACTGTACAATAAAAAAACAATTGTTCAAAAATATACATCTTGTATTGTGAACGCTTATAAAGCGTGTTTTTTATAAAAAAAAAGTTTTATAAGACAGTAAATTTTAGCTGCGTATAGCCACTTTTCGAGTCTATTTGTATGACGTTAAGGTCCAAAAGGTTTTCGGATTTTTCTAGTCGGTGGTTCATTCTGTATTCTAGATAGGTACGATAACAAGCATGAATGATAAAAAAAATAGTTGTATTCTATTATTTTATTACGAAGAAAACTGATGAACTACTATAGAACCTTGGCGCATAAAACAAACGAATGATTCCTATGTCATTTCTATCTCGTCACTTGTCGCTGTCAGTATGACAAGGTTTTATCGATCAACATTTAAAGTCTTTCATGGTACGAGCTAGTGAATTCAGAAATCTGTCATCGAAAAACGTATGGAGTGAATATTGTACGTTCGCAAAAGCAATGTGTCGTCCGGTACTATACCAGGCCGATTGAAAAAAAATCGGCTTTTACTTATGATTTATTGTTGACTGATTTACTCTCTCTTGACATTGGCAAAATCACTGCGGCTGCGGAATACCGCGGTCAAACGCCATTAAAAAAGAAGAAGCAACTAGTTTTGTATTGGTGCGTTGAAAATTTAAAGGTGCCCTTACATTTCAAGTCGTAAGATTTATTATCTAGAATAATTGAAAAGATCAAATATTTCCAAGAAGTAATCACTACTTTGACGTTTTCCGCTATTAATATTTTACGTCAGTATATTTATTGTTATTTAACTTTTTTAAGTAAACTTTACTTAACATGGTTAAAGTCAACAACAGTAACCTCCATCACACGTCAAAGTATTTATTTGAGCGACAGCTAAATAAATATTTTACGACACAATTTGATAAACTATGACACTTTTTTAATATGAAAGGTGCTCAACTTTAGCCGCCGGTACATAGAAGTACAGTCAGGCTCAAAAAAGGTTTATTTTTACTACCTTTTGCCCGCGTAACCTATTATGGTTCACGTCGGTTAAGTTTTAACAGCGCAAAGCGACAGCTACGACGCTAGCGTTCGTGAAAGATGGCAACTTGGGGTCTCTATTGACTGCTATAATTATTTTTAGTCATAGTGTGTTTTAAGTCATAATTTTCGCAAGTCATAATGCATTTTTCTCAGAACTCGGTTTTTTTTCAGGATTTTATAAAACTAACCTAACCTAACCTAACCTAAAAAGTTATGTGAGTAGACACGCACCCGTTTTTTGTTCAACTGGTTTGTTGCTCAACAGATCCGAATTTTGTACGGACGAGCGGACTTCATGTTGGTAAACATATCGGACAATTATATTATTAAATAAAATATAGGAATTTGGTGTCTTAATGTAATTGAACAGTAATAATACGATAAATAAAAACTTTTTGTAAGTTTGATGTCACCTTTTTACAGCTGAAAACTGAGCAATTCGGCATTTTAAGTATAGGTAACGTTAACGCGCGACTGAACTCTGTCTAGTTGGCAATCCAAGTGACAACTAGTTTTATTAGATGCGCATGCCCACTTGGGCTTGTACTGGGACAGAGGGGAAATGCTGCGAATGCTTACTCCCTTCCGTGTTGCTCGAAGGTCAAGGTGTTAACCCGTGAAAAACAAACAAACAACTTAAGATTGGACTTGAGTGAACAGTAGGCCAAGATAGTCAGGAGAACTTAAACCACACCTAAATCCGAAGGCCACCAACATGCCATTGAAAAAGTTAAAATACACCTTAAGCGTGGACTTGTGTGAGCAGTCGGCGAAGATGAAGAGCAGCGTGGAGCAGTAGACGGTGTCCACGAACAGCCCCATCTCCTTGAAGCTGAACCCGAAGCCGTGGTCCACGATCTCCGATAGGGCACCGTACACGGCGATGGTGATGTTGAAATACCTATTTTAAATACAATATAACATGAAACACCCAGTAGCGGATCCCAATCTGACAGGACCACCCTCGCCATGCTCGGGCGGCAACATCACTACATAGTATAAAACAAAGTCGCTTCCCGCTGTCTGTCCCTATGTATGCTTAGATCTTTAAAACCACGCAACGGATTTCGATGCGGTTTTTTTTAATAGATAGAGTGATTCAAGAGGAAGGTTTTTATGTATAATAAATGCTGTTTTATGTACGGGTGTTACAGAAAACTCACATAAACCGAAGCGAAGCGAAGGCGGGTCGCTATAGTATATAAGTAATAGATTAGAACCAGAGCCGAGGGGTCCGTAAGGGTCCACCTCGAAATCAAATGCGAAGAGTTGTGAGTCACCAACATAAAAAACCCAATCAAAAAAAAATTGTGAATCCAAGGACAAAGTGCCCCCAAAAGCAAAAGGAATTTAAGTGCTCAAGGTTATGAAGACGGTGCTAACATGTTAAATAGTTTAGTGGCGTATAATTTGGAGTAAAGCAGCTCCAACCGGTGCTATTAGGTGTGTTTTTAGTGTTTCCCTTGATAAAATTAATCCTCAGCAAGTCCTGTCGAGACCAAAATCCTGATTCCCTCGGCCACTGGAAACACCCTGCACAAAGAATACTGCATACTGGAACTTATTGACTGACAGTTGTTAAATAATTTAAACCTGAAGAGATATAGTGATAAGTAGCTACATAATAGAGTCTGGTCGCGCGCGCGCATGCGACAGGTTGTGACCTTAACGACCCGAACATACGCGAACGCAAACTAATTATACAAGATGGTGAAATGCGCTAAGTGTAGCAAAGTTGTAAACCAGAAGACTCCCGGTGTGCAGTGCAATAAATGTAGCAAGTGGTATCACGCCTCCTGTGCGCAATTGTCTACGGAACAACTATGTGCCTTGTCGGCAACGGACTCGGTTGATTGGAAATGTCACAGCTGTGCGCCAGTGCATGGCGGTAAAAAGAAACGGATATCGGTCATCCTACCAAACCCTGAAGAAGAAGATTCCGAGAACGAAGGATCAACCCAAGATAAGGCCGACAAAGTGTTGATAGAAATGCGCCAAGAAATTCGCCAGTTACGCCAAACCGTTAAGGAAATAATTCGAGATGAATTGCAATCTACCCTCAGTTTCTATTCCGACAAAATTGATGAGTACGAAAGCAAATTAAAAGACCACGATATGAGATTCAAAATACTGGAAAATCACTACAAGGACATAGCAAATACGTGCAAAAACTTACTTCTTAAAAACGAGGTCCTGGAACAAAAACTAAACAAAAGTGAACAGACGCAGGCAAGTAACGACCTCGAAATATGTGGGGTAAGCGAACAAACTAACGAGAATGTGAAGGAAGTCGCAACAAAGGTCTGCCAGCTCCTGAATCAAGACACCAGTGACATTACCAGAGTGGTTAGGAAAAAAAAACCCGCCCGCGCCATTGGCTCCGCGCAAGCAGAGCGCGCCAGTATGGACTCGCCAATAACAGTCACCCTTCGAGACGGCAAGCGCGACCAGTGGTGCCATGCAGCAAGGGTAAAAGACATAACTGCCCAGGACATCGGCGGCGAAGGCACTAAGAAAGTATACCTACGTGAGTCGCTCACGCCTACAACGTCGTACCTGCTCTGGAAGACGAAAGCGAACCTTAGGGACAAATCGCTGTGCAAGTATGTATGGTGCAGAAACGGGAAGATTATGGTGCGAAAAGAAGATGGTGATAAAAAGATTTACTACGTCAGGGCTGAAAAAGACATCGAGCGAATTGGTAAAGAACTACAAACCTAGGTATGTACAAACCGCATTTTCATAAAATATCTACGTGAGCCTAAGTCAACATGATGACAAAGTACATAGACGATGGATTCACACGACACAAACACAACAGAAACTACTCACGATTCATGGAACGACTTCATGACCCATATACCAATTGTACAAAGTAAATTGATATTTTTACATGTCAACATTCGCTCAATGATTAAAAACCACTCGCAACTGGAATACATCGTCGATAACAGCCCGCAAATAATTCATCTAATAATCATCACAGAAGCCAACATCACAGATACTACGTCGAGATTATTTGATATAAAGGATTATACTATGTACACAGAGCTACGACAACAGAGAAAAGGAGGTGGTATTGGTATCTACGCTCACAAAAGTATTTCTTTCACAAAATCGTACGTGAAAACCACATATTTTGAGTGTTTGTTGGGTGAAGTAGCCACCTGGAATGGCAATAAAATGTCAATATGTTCAGTGTACAGACCGCCTAGTCTAAATAAGTTGAACTTTATCAATGAACTATCTCAGTTGTTATCAAAAATTTCCCCAAAAAAAAGTTGTATATTAGTAGGTGATATTAACTTAGACATTGCGTGTATAAATAACAATGTAAGATTATATCTAAATAGCTTAAACGAAATGGGATTTGTTTGTTGCATTTCACAGTATACAAGAGTAGAATCAAACATAAATGGCGTATCCAAATCATGTATCGATCATTTATTCATCCGCGACGTTTGCAAGCGAGACGCGCCCGGGTACCGAGTACACTCGGCCGCCGTGCGAGACGCGCCAGCTGACCATTACATAATAGGGCTAGCTCTGATCAATGCGGGCCGCGCAACAACTTATAAAGTAGTAAACAAGTTGGATAATGAAAAAGTTAAACAGGAATTAAGTCAAATTGACTGGAGCCCGGCATTTCGTTGCAACGACCCGAATGAACTACTTGACATAATTACAAATAAATACCAATGTATATATAATAAATATACCTATAAAGCCAAGATATTTCTAAACAAAAAACAGGAAAGTAATTGGATCAATGAGAATTTAATAAACATGTGCAATAAAAAGAAAGAACTATTAGCCATATATTTAAAAGATACAAGTAACCAACAGAATGAGTTAATATACAAAAAATATAGAAATAGGACTAATAAGAAAATAAATAATGCTAGAAATAACTTCACGAAAAAAGAAATATGTTACAACTTTAAAAATCCAAAAAAAATGTGGGAGATAATAAATAGACTAAGTGGCAGAATTGTAAAAGCAGTAGATGATGTACTTCTAAAGGCATTTAGCCTACGGGCAAAAGAATTATGCAACAAATTTGGTACGGACTTCGATAATAACGTTAAAAAGGTTAAGAGCAGTTGTAATCAGCCATTGCTTGATGATAAATGTTATATAAATAAGCCTACTCTGTCTGTGCGACTTAAAAATATTAATGAACAAATTCTACATAAAATAATATTACAAATAAATGACAAGAAGAGCCCAGGTTATGACGGTATAAGGGCAAAAGACATAAAATACATTGCCGAGCAAATGACACCTGTTTTAGCACACCTCGTCAATCTATGTATCTCGAGACGTATATATCCAGATAAACTTAAGATAGGGCTTGTGAGACCTATACATAAAAAAGGTAGCTATACAGATACAAATAACTATAGACCGATAACAATACTATCGTGCATAGATAAAATCATAGAAAAATATCTTGGCAATTTAATTAATACTTTCATATCAAGTAATGGCATTATACACAATAAGCAGTTTGGGTTCCAAAAAAACAAAAGTACAGCGCAACTTTTATCTTTATTTACTGATGAAATAAATAGCCACCTTGATAAAAAACATCATGTGCTCGCCGTAATGATAGATTTCAGCAAAGCTTTTGATACACTAGATTATAATACGTTATATGAAAAACTGAAACAAAATGGTATACAAGGACCTATGCTGGAACTTATAAAAAATTACCACATGAATAGATATAACGCGGTCAGTATAGCAGGCGAACAATCCGATCTAATTCCAACCTTATACGGCACAGCCCAAGGTTCTATTTTGGCACCGACGGAATACTTATTATACGTTAATGATATGTGTAATATATTCCAGCATGGTTCAGTATACCAATTTGCAGATGATACATGTATAATAACTGGTCACCAAAATCTAGGGACTGCCCAGATCATGATGCAGGCAGATTTCGACCTATTGTGTAAATGGGCGCACGACTTAGGTTTATCTCTAAACTACTCTAAGACTAAGTTAATGCACATACATTCACCCTATAAAAAAGCAAACTTCACACCAAAGATCATAGCCCACGATCACAACTGTCTGCACATGCACAGCCCATCTTGTGACTGTACTCACCTAGAAACTGTTAGGGAACATACCTACCTTGGACTAAAAATAGACTGTAAATTCAATTGGGGGCCCCATATTGACCACGTGTGCAGCAAACTTAGATCCATCTTGGCAAAGCTATGTATACTCAAACACAAAGTCCCGTACAACACATTAAGACTTCTTTACTTGTCCTTAGCAGATTCCGTTATAAATTATGGCATAGAAAGCTATGGACGATCATATAAAACATATCTTAAAAATATATATAATCTTCAAATACGGCTTTTAAAAACCATTGTACCGATAAAAATTAAATATATGTACAGAAATGAATATGAAAATTTATTTAACTATTGTAAAGTTTTAACAGTATACGACAAAATAGATATATCAATTGTGACACAGTATAGCAACAACATTAAGGACCTAAAGAAAAAAACACGACCCACACACTTACGTAGCCTGCAAAATATTTCGAAATTTGAGGTTGCAAAGAGCAACAACGAATATGGACAAAGAGTGTGGAAGTGTCTTCTCCCAAGTACCTTAAATCGATTGCCTGATGACTTATCATGCTCAATCGAAGGTCAAACTGCAGGCCAAGTCAAATATATTGTTAAGCGACACATGTTAGGCAAGTACAATTGTAAAAATATCCATCAATCATAATTCATAATCATAACCATATATTGCGTATTAACCTATGTATAATTGTAATAACAATAACAATAGATAATTATTAAGTAGTTAAGACTCATTAACTCATAAAATCTTTAATATTTAAGATTTGTAGTTAAGTTTATAATAATGTAATGTAATCAAAGGAAATAAACAGATTAAAATTTAAATTTAATTTTTTAAATGGAATTTTACTTGGTTGGTTGTAGCTTAGTGACATATGTCTATTTTTTGTTTCAAGATCATTACGGTCTTCTTTGAAATATATGTAAATATAATATAACAAACAGAAAAATAAAAAATAAACTGGTCACATTACTGCGAGTAGTGACGTCGCAACGCCAAAATCAGTGACGTGCCTCAATGCTACGTCTGTCGTAATGACGTCATTTTTCAACAGTTGCGACACCTGCTACTTGGAGTGTTATAGCCTCTTCATAAGTTACTGTAAATGCATCTGTTCCCTTACCATGAGTTACAATTACCGTACTCGCTAGCGAGTGGAATGCTCTGTCCCTCGCACTCTACAAGAATACTGCGAGGTCTGCGAGGGACATAGCATTCGAGACGCTAGCGACTACGTTGATTGTAATTTATGGTCGTTAAGGTAAGGTATGGTAAGTCGTTAATATCTAATATCTATAGGGTTGAGGACTATTTAACAGATAAAAATGCTTGGCCTAAACCCGTAACTTAGTCATTAATAATTCATAAAATTGCAAAGTTGTTTGTCTAGGGGACACCGTTGAAGTAGGAAAACATATCAAACTTTTATTTGGTTGTCCTGTGTTTTTTTTTTCCTTTTCTCCCTTTATCTCTCTCGTAATATTTTTGATATGTTTTCCTGCTGAACTACGCATGCTATTTGATATTATATTTAATTTAATATTTATAGCTTTATTATAATGCTAGACTAAGTAGTATCATTGTAATATTAAATATGGTTAAAAAACGACTGACTGCTGAGTTTCTTGCGGCGTTTCTTCTCGGCAATGGTCTCCTCTTGGGAAGCGCTGGTAGATTCTTGACGTGTAAAAGTGCCCGTGCGGCCTACTTACTGAATAAATATCTTTTATCTTTTTTATCTTTTTATGGTAAGGGCCGGATCCCTTTGACTGCCATACATATGGTTGGTCATAATGTATTGTTAGTCATACTTTTTTTTTGTCATAACTTCTTTCAGGCTGAAGTTACAGCTTTTAATAAACGTTTATCGTGTAGATTAGTTAGGTTAGGTTAGGTTAGTTTTATACAAAATCTGATAAAATAACCGTGTCCTGAGAAAAATGCATTATGACTTGCGAAAATTATGACTTAAAACACATTATGACTAAAAATAATTATGGCAGTCAATAGAGACCCGGTAAGGGCACTGGTATTGAGATGTTATCAATTAAAGACTCGATAAAATTAAACCCTTTCAGCGGGCCTAGTATGGCTGCGTCTATATCGCGTGTCAAATGAGCCTAAGGCTTACGTCACTCTCGTACTTATTAACATGTCAGAAGGCGACGGATGCCTTATCCAAACTTTGTCGCACGGTAAACGCAGCCATATTACAAGTTATTTAGTTACTACTAGCGACCCGCCCTCGCTTCGCTTCGGTTTATGTGAGTTTTCTGTAACCCCCGTACATAAAACAGAGATTTATTATGCATAAAAACCTTCCTCTTGAGTCACTCTATCTATTACAAAAATCCGCATCTAAATCCGTTGCGTAGTTTTAAAGATCTAAGCATACATAGGGACAGACAGCGGGAAGCGACTTTGTTTTATACTATGTAGTGATTTAAAAATAATATAAAAGACACACACTCACTCGCGCGCACGCACACACAAACACTCAACCAAATACACACACACATACATGCAGTAATTCAGAAGTCTAGAATAAACAATTGTAAATAATTTAGTTTAAGCATTAAGTACTCCTAAAAAATAGTAGTGAGATGGATTGGGAGCGCTCTCCTCTCTCTTCAATCCGGTGGCCCTGAAAACCAGCGTCAAGGCTAGTAAGCCTGACACCATGCCGAGTGGCAACCTTTTCGGTGTTAATTTTAGATTAAGTACCTATTCTAAGTTTGTTTTTTTTTTTTTAATAATGTTTTTGCCGTTTTTTTGTTCATTTTATTTTAACACCGAATAAACGATTTCTGTTCTATTCTATATTGGGCCTCTGCACCCTTTTAATCATTACATTGAATCAGCTTACATGAAGAGGCAGTAGGTGGAGTAGGTCCTGGCATACGCGTTCCCGAGTGACTGCAGCAGCTCTGATAGGTTCAGCCACAGGAACCGGTAGCGCGCGATCAGCTTCGCCGAGCACTCCTCATCCACGTCCTGGCAAACGGTATGTTGTAATGTATAATTTTCAAGCGTGAATTAACGCCTCACCGATGCAAGTCAACTTGTTAAGTTGGTATCTAAAATTTATCTTGTAATCTATGGTCAATTCAACTACACACAGCAACACATCTAGCTATACACTTCAGAAATCTGAAATATTGCATGAAAGAGAGCCGCACTAGAATCGTATGTTGTTGACATAATACACATATGTACATCTCTTTCTTTTTCTCTCTGCTCTGTCTTTAATGGTTAGTTAGGTGTGATGTTGTGTGTACCAGTGGACCGTTGTCCAAAAACTACTGAATCTGTGGCACATGCACCCGGTGTTGCAAGGGTCAAGTTTTGATCTTCTACTTGGGATTTTCCCAATCTATGTACACGGAGTCTATATTGGAATCACTAATGGTAATTTGTCCTAATTCATCGTTAGTCCTAATTTTCGTTTATCCTAAAACGATTTCTGGATTAATTATAAAACTTTGTAGTGTTGTTGTAATAATCCTAACCTAACTTATCGGCTAGTATCTTTCAAAGGTCAGAATCAGTTATTAACACACAAACAAACGAAAATTCGGACTCGTAATGCGTTAGGACAAACGATTTTATAAATTGCGAATGACATCGATTTATTCGATGTAGTCTTTTTCACTCTTACGAGTATTACATGGGCATTACATGTTATTTTTACTATTTCCGTAGACTGCAGACTAATGTGCCTTCCCAATGATAAGTAGAACCGCGGATAGATAAAGTTACTTCAGCTTAATAGCACTCGAGGTATCGAAACTATCCGCTGTTTGGATCGTCAGTCAATTGTGTTTTGTTTCCGCATTTTTTTGTTTAATGTTTTTTTAAGTACTAATATTACATATGATTAATACATGAATAGATCCAAAATACAACATTAATAACTTCAACATGCACAATACTATATCAAATGTATTCAAGTTCAATACAATACGGTCTTTATTATCTTTCTCATGCATTATAATTTCCAAAGGGCTAGGCCGAAATTTGTCGAAAGGAGCCGTCGAAATTTCAAACATATTTTCTGCTTATTATTAGCTTAGTCTAGCTTATACAAATTATGTCTCAGGACAAATACCAACGACTAATTTTTAACAACTATCATACCCTGCGGAAACATTCTGAAAGGCTCTGCGATGCAATCTTGATGCCCTTGCAGTTGATGTACCAGAGCGCACAGTTCATATTGATCATGGTGATGATGTGGTAGTAGGCCGTGGTGTGGCGCAGCAGGAACCCGTCCATCAGGAGACAGAGGCTGAGGAGGAAGCAGACGGCCAGCAGGAGGCAGCCGACGCTTATGATCACGATCTGGGTCTTTAGGTTGGGAAACTGCAAGTTTTCTCCAGTCACGCGGTAGTATCTCACCTGAAAGGTATGTTAGTGGTGATGGTTCTTTAGGCATATTCCTAAAAGATTAGATTGGAGAGATTTTGAAAAATCTGTAGAATATCTTACAGCACTCACTAGATATTGATAGGCTTCTTAAAACGTCTCAATTTTCTACATTATACTTGACGATCATCATTCGGTGTTAAAGCGAGTAATACGGAACATCCTCGACATTAACACCCATATCGCTATGACGTGACGCTAATTTGCGTCGATGTACGTCAAATTAAGCAATGCGTCTGGACGTCGTGGATTCAAAACACGAAATTCAAATTGGTAGGCTGTTGGTTGTGCGACTCAAGACGCATAGGATGTATTCCAAATACAAAAGGGAAGGAGGAATAACCACGATAAACCACGTGACCAACTTGTCATCCCATACATTTCACGTCGATGGAATAGAAAAACGCTAACGCCGGTTGGCTCTTGGCTAGGCCTACAGAAAGGCTAAGGGGCGTTACATAAACCCCATAGTACCACTAGCACAACTTTATTTTTCGCTTATCGATTGACAAAAAACGTCTACCGCTATTTAATGGCTGTGGATGTGTAATGTGTGTAGAGATACTTACTTGAAACTTTCCCCAGCTGGTTTTATAGATGGCCACCTGACTGGCCACGCCCCACCCCACGAAAGGGATCCAGAAATGAGGCACCAGGAACACCACGAACAGAATGGCGTAGATGTACTCATCGAACTTCTTGATGGAGCGGAGGATGAGGATCCTCTCATAGCCCACAGCGAGGACCACTACCGTGGCCACGATGTAGAAGGAGATGGCGTACATTGTGGCGGTGGACTTCCAGCTAAACGTGATTGTGCCTGCGGAGTGAAATATTTATACAATGCAATATACAATGGGTTTAGTTAAAAATATAGCCAAAGATACCTTAACTAGTAGTTCAGATGAGGGTGTTCAGTCATCCTACCAGGAGTTCAGAACCTGTAAGGGGTCTGCTCCGAACTGGCTGGCCCTACTTACGGTCAAACAGATGTTAATTGAAATGAATAGTTGGAGAAGCACTAGAAAAATAAGAAATAATGGATCTTCTTTTAACTCTAGTCAAGACCAAAGAGTCAGGATAAATTCGACGAAGGCGCTTAACCGTACCTATTAATCCTACGTTTAAACGACACCGAGACATAAGCTGCTAGGAATATGGACTTCGGCATCAAGATGTTCCTTAGCTTGAGGGTGAATAATTTACACAAAAAGTCGTTTTACTTGTAAGATAGATAAATACTCAAAAGTAAATCTTCCACTTGACAAACACTGCTTATCAAGCACTGATTTGGTCGACTGTTGAGTTGTGAACCGACGATGATATGATCTTTACTTCCGTGTTCTTGTCAATGAATGAAGCTCTAGTCACTTTGTGTTGAGAGAAAAACCCACCTAAACCTAACCCATTATCTTGGATCATTTCCCATGTCATGTCACAAAATTATCTAATGTAAAATTTGGACCATGTTTCCAATTAGCACACTCTAAACAGCGCTCCCTTCTACAATATTTTTTTTGGTAGCTGCTACTAATCGGTAAAAAGCATTAATTTTCTCACTGCCCAACGTTGATTTGTAAACCTAAAAAAGGGCCAAAAAACGATGATTCCTCCTAGCTCCTACTGACCTGGCTTTGACCTGGTGATTGGCATGACAGCCAGGGCCCGGAACAGTACCAGCAGCAGCTTGTGGTCGCGGTAGAACTGGTCGTGGGTCTCGCAGGTGTCACCATCTTGCGAGGACAACAGGTCCCGCTGCTCTTGCTCCTGTTACAACATGTCATCATCGTCATTTCATCTGAGCAGTATCCACTGACATATGCCTCACCCAGGATTTGCATTGATATATTTGTGTTGCAGTGTGTTTTTGAGTGTACAGTCCAGGTTAAAAATAAATAATCGCACAGAGTTGTAAAAATATGTTCACATAGACCTTATTGCCATAGTAATGAGGTCAGTGTACATGTATTTGAGACTTTGTGGTGTATACATATTGGTGACCTTAACTGTACCGTACGGTAATACGTTTCGGGTAGATTTTTGACGTGTAAAACAGCCCGTGCGGCCTATTTACTGAATAAACATCTTTTATCTTTTAGCTAAAAATAAGTAATTTTCAGTGCCCGAGTGAAAAAACTAGTTAAATAAATGAACTTACATAATCTTGTTGCGTTTTCTGATAAACATGCTTAACGTTGTGCACTTGCTTCATGTCATTCTTGTACAGCGTCCTGCTTAATCCTTCGTCGAAATAATGGTCGGGAATCATCGCGTACCTCACCGACAATGGCCGACTACTTAATAGGCAGAGCTAGGCTCGTTATCGAGGTAGCAAACACGAAGTGTAAATTTAATTAAATTTATAGCTAACGACCGCCGTTGCGCGCATTTCAATGACGCGCGGCTAACGATTATTTGGACCGATCTTGGTGTTAATAAACAAGTAGGCGATTAGCTTTCGTTGACTTTCGGTTGAGTCACGTAGAAAATGGAAAGGATACCGGTAACATGAAGGGTTCCGTGCTTTGACGACGCGTTGGCCTAGTTGATAATTATGTATGTATGTATGTAAACACTTTATTGTACAAAAGAAAAACCATAACAATACAATTAATATAAAAATATGTACGGTGAACTTATCCATTTAAGGGATCTCTTTCAGCTAACCCTTGAGAGATTGAGAAGAGTGAAAGGTTGTGCAACGAGTAAACAAGTGTACAAGAAGAAGAATATAACACATTAAGTAACCAATAAAACTTTTATAAATAAAATTAAAATAAAACTACAATCAAATACCTACATAAATAGATACAGAAATATACATATTATCAATAGTTAAATATACATACATAAACTACATTTTACGTACCTAGAGGATAATTGATATTTAGGAGATAGTGTCAAGCCAGATCTTCTTTAATTTGCCTTTTAGGTAATCTACCGTTTGTGATTGTCTTATGTGAGTCGGTAGCCTCTAAGCTTGCGGCACTGGATTTAAATCCCGGTAAGGATGTGATTCTCTCTAAAACGTGGTCGGACGAACGAACAAGTGAGTCAGAGCGAACAAAACATTTTAGCGCGTTCATTCTCAATTATCTTTTCGACAGAAACCATGTTGTCAAACTGAAATGCACGCTCTAATATGTGTTTTGTTCGCTCTGACGGGACTACTTAAACTCGTCGCTGCGACATTCACTCGTTCGTCATCCGACCGCATTTAAAAAAAAAACACACCTCAGATATTTGTGTGATGAACGCGAATGTATATAAATATATATTTCTCCATAGTATTTATATCGCTGTCTAGTATCCATAGTACAAACCTAGACCTTAATTTGGGACAAGGCCAATTGGTGTGACATTGTCCCCAGTTATTTTTTCTTGTATGTTGGCCGCCCCTTTTAGTTTAAACGGACGGACGAGCAGCGGCGGCTTAGGTAGCCTTTGGAACCCATTGGATACGGAACTCTAAAAAGGTGTTTATTCAGTAAGAAGGCCGCATAGGCACTTACCGTACACGTATAACCTCGTGTACTATAAATAGGTATAGGTCTTACAAGAGCTGCAACGGGTCAATCGATTCGGTAAATATAACTAGGTATATATAGTAATACTAAAGGACGCCCGCGACTTCGATTGCTTAGAGTAAGTTTCCAACTACCCTCCCTATTTTAACCCCTTAGGAGATGCATTTTTAAAAATTACTACTAAGTACACGCCTTAGGATACCCAAGGAGTATTCCACTTTTTTGTGATCAAACAACGCAATCAAGAAGCCGAGCGTGCCAGCAAGTGCAAAAAAGTTGGTAAACATTTTATTTTTTATTTTTTTATTCAGTAACTTAAGTTAGATTACAGTATCTCTGCTGGTGCCTCTTTTTAAGTATACTAGATACTTGTGCTAAGAGAACACCGCTCTTCCACATGTTGTGACGTATAATTTAGCTAAAGTGCAGATATAACTTAAATAAAATTTAAATTTAAAAGTAAAAAAAAGTACAAACATTTTAAACATTTTGTATTGTGTAAGTGGCAAGGCAAATGTGTGTGTGTGTGTGTGTGCGTGCGCGTGTGTATGTGTGTGTGTGTGTGTGTGTGTGTGTGTGTGTGTGTGTGTGTGTGTGTGCATGTGTGTGTGTAAAGTAGTATACCTACAATTATAAATAAATATGTGTTATGTATAGAATTACTTAAATTAAACCATACTACTCGAAAGGTGGGATTTTTAAAAGTGACTTTTTTTAAAACAGACCGGTAGGTAACCGTGAGTTTGGGAAATAAAACGAAATATTTTTATAAGTTGACACATGATCATTCCGCGAAATGATATGATGCAAAAAATTGGTAGCGTACTTATAATCGGTTATTTTCGGTAGCAAATTATAGAACCGGTCAGCTGTTATCTCATATATTTTGAGCGATAGAGAAGAATAACGTTAGTACTTAGCGGTTGCATCTTGGCTACGGCCTTAAATCAGCACAACCTCTAGTCAAGGGAAACTTTGAAAAGTGAGCTTTGACTTGTATTAGTACGATACATTTTGAAGTAATTGTAAAAACAATTGCGGGACGCGGGCCTCGTGTCGTCGACTGAAAATTTTATCGTACAGTCTGTAAGCACGTAGAAGATGCTTTTTTTTACTTCTCTCTCAATCGCTCTTAATAAGATCGTATGAGAGCGAGTGAGAGTCAAGTACAAACCCGAAGCCCCTTCTAAGAGCTATCGCTCTGTACCGCTCATTCCCGAAATACCAGAATTTAAAAAACCAGATTCTCAATATACTTGAATCTCAAAAAATAGTCAACATTTAAAGGGGTTTGGGTAAAAGTGTTGTCATTTGTAAATCATACATTTTCAAGGTGAGCGGCCATTAGTAAAAGTGTGAAATTATGATAGAATAATTCAAAATGAACATGTTTTGTTATGTAATGTAATACTCTTAAGTGCATCGGGGCCGAGATATTTAATATTCTTACCTGGGCGTACTTTTAGTACCAAAAACTTAGCACTTAAATCTTAAATATCTCGGCTCCGATATTATTAAACGCTGTAAATTATATATATATGTATGTGTATTTAGAGGTCCTCTATATAACTATGAATTAATCATCCGTGGCCGCTGAAAAAAAATATGACAATATTCTTCAAACTTTACCCAATGCCCTTTCGGTATCGTTGATTATGCTTACCTAATATTTCGAAGCTGGTGATTTGGGAATCTGGTAAAGAGAGTAGTCTGGTATTTTGAAATTCTGGTATTTTGGGAGTGAGCGCACTCTACTAACACACGTCAAAGTTCACTTTCCCATGTTTCACTTTGAGCTGAGGCGGTGCTGATCTGGTGGCGGGGCGTTGTAGTGTGCAAAAAACCACAAAACAAACTTTCGATTTATAAACTTTTTCTTCATAGCGCGTCGGCGACGTTTTATTTTTTAACTAATGACAGCTTGAACTAGGTACTTAAAATCTTTAATCTTTTCTTCATTGTTTTATAATATTTCTAAGGGGTAAAGATAAGATAAGGACTAGTAAAAATTAAAAAAAGGTTTTATTTCATGGGATACAAAACACTCTAGCTGTATTAATTTAAACTTCCTAAACCCTCCTAAATTCCTTAAACAATTACGTAAATCTTAACGATTTACGTAATTTAATTTCCACTATATTTTTTAACGACATGGAATGTAACAAACAAACTGGCCGTTTGTAACTCATACATAACTTTGCAAACAATGACACGATAATGGATTTTGTATGCAATTTATAAAAACAGGCTCTAGGGCAAATAAGTGCCGCTTTATGGCGAGTATGGAAACATAATATAAAATGAGAGTGGCATTAAAATATAATTTCAACCGTTACCATAACGTTATAAACTAAGTACAATGTTTCTAGCGTTGTTTAAAGGTGTATGGGTTAAATCCGGTGTTCTGCTGTTATATATAACAAACCTGCGCGGGAGCAGCCTAGACACAAAGCTGCTTTTCTTCGAGGCGGCAGCGACAACAGCAATTTCTCCGGTTAGTTTTTTTTTATTTTTATGGCATAGAGAAGACAAACGAGCACACAGGCCACCTGATGGTAAGTGGAAACTGTGACCCATAGACATTCGCATTCACAAGACTGCAAGGCAATCCTAAGACTGCAAATGCGTTGCCAACCCTGAGGACTAAGATGGAATGCCTCTATGCTAGTCATTTCACCGGCTGTCTTATCCCCAAACCGGAACACAACAATGCGAACACTGCTGTTTGGCGGTAGGTTAATGGCATGGATATATTCAGCCACTGTCGCAAAAAGTCGATACTTAATTTTGACTATTATCTTTCTCATGATTCGATGCTTTCATTGTGACAAGGTTTCCATGGTGCTCAGTGAATACCATGCTGTGTAACAACGGCTTTAAGCTATTTTAATCTCTACGTGCAGAACATTGGGCTTGATATTACACTTTATAATAAAAAAATAAAAAAATAGTAGTAGTAGTTTCAGTTAAATGTAGTAGGTAGTAGTACTAACATAGTCTAAGTACCTCTGTTACTAACAAATGTTATGGGTCTGTCGGCCTGGAATAAAGGATTCTATTCTATTCTATTCTATAATGAATCACGGTACCGTGTATCTGCACGTCGCGACAACATGCCTTTGCACGTGAACGACGGTGTGGCGTGGTGATGTGGCCAGGCCCTTTGGACTGTCTGCAGCCTGACAGATGCTACTGCAGAGTGTCTATTCTACAGGGTAAAACAATATTGCTCTTGGCATGTTACGGTATTGTTTTCAACTCATCCACCATTTATTAAATTGGCACGATTCGATGGTTTGCTCATTTGGAAAGTATCGATGAAAGAACATTGACGAATGCAGAGCGAAATTGAGTGGAGCTGGAAGTCGCCAGCCTAGGTGTACTTTGGAGAAATACTGGAAAAGGCCCGAATCTTAAGTAGGTACCAGAAACCGACAGCGTGCATGACTCGAAGAAGTGAAAAAGATTTGTCAGTATCGTAGCAGGTGGAAAGAAGTCGTCTCTGCCTACCCCTCTGGGAAACAGGCGTGGTTTAATGTATGTAACCATCGTAATGTTAACAATACGACAATAACGTGTCAAAGGCAATATAATTTAATCCAGTTCAATAGAGGCTCTGGTAAGCTGTCTGTGGAAACCTTGTTGATTTAATTCAACGTTAATTTCATTTGTTTTAATACTGCCTTTCGAAAACAGTTTAAATATCTTTCGACCTTCGAAGGAAGTGGACGTCTTTTGCTTGCCCAACACGTGTCGCATTAACTTGGTAATAACATTTTCGAATTCATTTTGATACGCTTCCGTTCCGCATTTGCACTAGCTTGTGTAGTTAAAATTGGATTTATTTGTTTCGCTATTGAATAGCAAAATAAATAACACTAGGTATATTATGGAAAAAATAAAGCAAACGAGCTAGCCATCTGATGGTAAGTGGAATCTCAGGCTAATAGACATTGTATTGTAGGACTAAGATGGAAACCTCTCTGCTAGTGACTCTAACAGAGAAGCTTACATTTGATCACTGCTGCTTGATGATGGGATGAAGGGATGAAGGGATGGGTAGCGACCTGGATGGATCTTGTGCAATATTCTTTCACTAATTAATTGGCAACAAGATACCGATAACGGTGACGAACCAGCATGATGATGATGAGTTTCTTGCGGCGTTTCTTCTCGGCAGTGGTCTCCTCTTGGGAAGCGCTGGTAGATTCTTGACGTGTAAAAGTGCCCGTGCGGCCTACTTACTGAATAAATAACTTTTATCTTTATCTTTATCATGTTCAATGACTTTTCCCTTAAAAAAGGTGGTGTTTTCAGGTTATCTTAGATATTATTTAATAACGTAGTTTAGGTAAGGTAAGACTTAACTTAAAAAACAACCCCTGAAAAGAATGAAACGCTTGAAATAAGTGTCAACAAAGTCATAACAGCTTCTATCTGATCTTTTGTTGTAGTACCGTTACCAGACACTCATGATGCACGGAGCTGCGCGCGCGCTGGTCGCGACCCTCGCGGCGCTGCTCTGCTGCAGCGCTTATGCCCAACAGGTGAATATGGAATCATGATCACTGTTCTGTATTAAGGTCGCATGGACGCTATTTGGTCCAAGAGGGGAGCTCCCGCCCCTCCCCCGAGACGGGTGCAATACCTTTGGGGGTTAAGCCAACCCCATGACGATTCAACAGACCAAAAACTACCGATATAATGGCAACCCTTTATTTCATAGCCGATATTTCTTAAGCGGCATAGCCGATTTTCATAAAAAACCTAGCTGAGAACCATCCGGATTAAACTAGTTTTCTTTTTTAAATCGCATCAGCGAGATACACAGATAAAGATACACAGACACGTGATAAACTTAAAACACCCCTCTTTTACTGTCGGGGGGTAAAAAGGGAACTAGACCCGGCCTAAGGGGGATAAAATGTTGTTTGTACGCTCTGACGGGACAAATTAATGTTCCCAGTTAATAATTCATGCTAGTTGGTTAAGAGATCGACCTACCAACGCCTATATTCTAGGCTGTAAAATCTAAATCATATTGGACCTGTTAGGGTATTGTTTTTAAATCGGCCACCATTATTGGCAAGTCAATAAGAGCTATCAAAACGTTGACAATACGATAACAAGTCAGAAACGATATCGTTTTTAGCACCTAGAATAGCGGCCTTGAACCTTTTCGCTCGCACTTTTCCCAAAATAAGGTCTTTTACAGGGGATCTATGGAAGAACTATCTTTACTTATAATTCTGGTAAGAATTCTCCTTACTTATAATGGGTATTTAATATACATAATTAATCAACATAACATAAATATCAACATTTTAACATCAATAACCATTTTTTTTTATATTAACATATTAACAACATAAGAACACAGATGGTTCCATACATCGTTTGACCATAGTTTATATTCTGTACTCATTTATACTAACTATTATCAATATGTTTACTTAACACCAGAGATGCAACGAATATCCGATCGCTGTCCGGTATCCGGACTATTCGGCCATTGATTTATTACTATCCGGCCGGATGACAACAGCTAAATTGGCGTTTAATTTAGGTTAAAAAGAGGATTTACAGTTGTCTGATTCACTTTTAAATAATCACGTATGCAATACGTGCAGAATTATATCAAACAGGCGCAATAATATGCGTTCAAAATGTTCATGTTACATTGCAAACCAATCGACACCCTTGTACCTAGGTATTCCCTTTGTGATAATCCTAACGTCATCGACGTATTGTACATGTTTGGCAACACCTCCAGTGTGACACGTGATCGTCCAGTGATGGATCTCGCGCTAATCACTCTGAATCCGTCGATTAATCATATTTTGTTAGTGTGGTGAGTACAATGATACGAGTAAAATGCATTTTGGGTTGCTATCAGCTTAGTATTTGTTATTTTGTAGATTTATTAGTGTGGTGGTTTTGTATGGTTTCTAAACCGCCAATGCATTGTGCAGGACCAAATGAAACTGTGGTGTTTAATATAGAATAGAGGACTTCATTGGGTACCTTTTAGCATAGATAAGGCAGATGCGCATACAGGCGACCCCTGCCCTCATAAGCCAGAAGGTGATATCTCAAACTCAATGGCCAAAGAAAATAAAACCCCCTCCCGTTAGTAATATGATTGCACTTGCTACAGGAGTTATGTCAGAGATATCGCCATTTGTCTCAGCAGAGGGCCCAGACAAGATGCACTACGCTAGCTAGCGTTTCTCTTCGTTTAGTTTTAAACCAATCGCGTCACTGGTAGATGACGTGATACGAAAAGTCACGTGATCTACCAGTCCCACGATTGGTTTAAAAACTAAACGAATAGAAACGATAGTTAGCGTAATGCATCTTGTCTGGGCCCTCAGGGCTTTAGCCAAAACGCTACTAACGTTTTTCTATTCAATCACTCAAAATGTATGGGATGAGAGTTGACCACGTGGTTTATCGCAACGCACGAGAATGTTATCTCACATATTTTGAGTGATAGAAAAGAGAAACGTCAGTAGCGTTTGCATCTTGGTTAGGGCCTGTGATGGTAAGGACAGACGGAAAGCGGAAGCTTAGACATAAGGTTCCGTTGGCACCCTTTAGCTAACGAACTAAAATCAACCCAAAGGTATAAGTAAACAGTAATAACACGTTTTTTTTCAAACACATTTCAACGATTGTACTCGTATCTCATTTCGAAATAGCGTTCGCTAAAATGATACAATCGATGAAGTGAAATTCGATAAAATGATGGGATTCTCCAATTTCTCCTAGGTCACATGGCGGATTTGTCACTGTTTATTTTTATTCTAGATGTGGTACCGAGCCGGTATGACTGGCGGAGGAGCGCTGGAGTCCAAGTCAAGCCAGCGGACAACGAGTAAGTCCTCCAAGCGAAACTTTAGAACATGCAAAACGCTAGGAAATACAGATCGATTCACAGGAACTGGCACGAATGGATTGAACGAAAGTACTTCGAAAGTAGTTCGTAAGTCACATCACTGTGTGATGCAGTCCTTTGAACCGATGTTCGAATTTCAAACCGAAAACCTGTTATTATTTTATACACTTGTTTGCTTTCGTTCACTCATTCTCGTTCAATGGTTCTCTGACTTTTGGCACAAATATGTTTGGCCCAATGTATCGTGTTCCAACTGTTTCATTTCCCAACTGTTTTGTAGGCCTCTTCACGATGGAACTGAAATAAATCCTGAAATATTTACAGTTACAGAGAAAAAAGCGTCAAACATTATTTCTGCCACAAGGCTGGATACCTCATTCAATCCATTCGTGCCAGCTCTTGTGAATCGACCAGGAACACCATTAACAATGATGATAACATACATACATACCTTCACGCCTGTCACCCAATGGGTTAGGCAGAGACTATGGAACGCCAGGTGCACCGATATAAACACACAATTTTCGCTTCCTCTACATCAATCTCTTCATACACATACGTCAGTTTCGGGTGCTTTTGATTTGGCCCTTACTCAGTACATCGCGAATGTGATCACAATGATGATTTTATTTACTTATGTTTAATTTTGAGGTTGACTAGTACTGATGAGTATGACCCTCCCTCCCCTGATTTCGACGAGATCGACCAAAGCGACATACCCAGCGGCTGCGCCAGCAGTGGCCGTCGCTGCCTGGCCAATGCTGCTGCCATCAACGTGGCGAAGTAAGACATAAACATACTTGCCCTCCTACGGAAAAGAGGCACATCTACTATGTGAATTGTATTGTATTTCCAACCTTATTATAACCATTGAGAGTATAATATGCTATGAATTAATTTCACGTGTGCCTTTTCTCTGTAGAAGGGCAACATACAGGGTGAAATCGAAGACGTGATCAAAAGTGATGCGACTTATAAGCATTAAAGTAGTATCCAAGTAATATAGGTATGTAGATTACCCTTGTTTGGCAGAAAAAACGTTTCCTAAACTGATTAATTTCCCAAAAATATCATATGGGCAAACACTTTTTTTCCGAAACTGTAAAATTTCAGGATTTTTATAAAACTAACCTAACCTACCAGCTTCTACAAGACGGTCCTGAAGTAAATCCTGAAATATTTACAGCTTCAGTTTTATCATTCTCTTATTCTAGAAGTTACAGGCGGGGGACACACACATTTTACCACTTTGGAAGTCTCTCGCGTAAACTAGGTACTTAGTTTAGAAAAAAATAATAAAAAACCTCAATATCATTTTTGAAGACCTACTCGTATCTATAGTTACCCCACACTATGGGGTAGACGAGAAAAGAAAAGACATCCCCACGTTACGTGTAGGGGAGGTACACTAAAAAAATGTATTTTTCAAGATTTTTTTTTACCCCTTTATTGGCATGACCAATATATGTATATTTATGCCAAATTACAGCTTTCTAGCTCTAAGGGTCTCTGAGCTAGGCTACGGACGGAAGGACATGGCTTCTCCCTACCACTAAATTTAACGTCTTTGTTAACTTCAAAAATTATGCAAATCACTCTCCTTACCACCTTCGATCTGCTTAGGCACTATTTCTTTACAACCAGTACCTATTAAAATACAGTACATTTAAATCGAATTTTATTTCAAAGCTGTTAGGAAATCCTGTCGTCAGTAGTCTGGGTTCCGGCAGCTACAATAAGGGTTCGTAGTTTGACTATGGAACCCTAAAAAGTCACATGATCTACCAGTGGGCGATTGGTTTAAAAACGAAACGAATAGAAACGCTACTTAGCGTATTGCATTTTGGCAAAGGCCTCTGGTCATCAGCTAATAAATAAATAAACAAATAAATAAATATTAGGGGACAATGTCACACCAATTGACCTAGTCCCAAACTAAGCTCTAGGCTTGTACTATGGGTACTAGACAACGATATAAATACTTATATAGAGAAATATACTTTAAATATATAGATAACATCCAAGACTCAGGAACAAATATTCGCGCTCATCACACTAATATCTGCCCTTACCAGGATTTGAACCCAGGACAGCTTCGTAGGCAGGGTCACTACCAACTAGGCCAGCACGTCGTTAACGTCGTAATGGCTCGCACGTTGTATATTTTCCAGGCTCTTGCTCGGATTCACGACGAGGAGACAGAGCCACGACGGTGACGACCATGGCGAGTTCTATCCTTCTGCCCGACGCTCCAAGTAATACTTAAGTAGCGAAACAAACGTTATCGTACTTTAGAAGAAGAGAGGTTCTCAGTTCCTAGCCATCCATACTAATATTATAAATTCAAGTGTGTCTGTCTGTAACCTCTTCACGCTTGCGTGTCCAATATAACAACAGTTTTAGGATGCTGATGGCTTTGCCCCGTTTTTGTAGCGCTTCTGACATGTCCGCAGAGGCGAGGATTGATAGCTTTGGCGCCGTGATGCGGAAGCGGGCTACGTTGGCGTGGTGTCGCGTGCGGGACACTCCCAACAGCATCCTGCAGCTGGTCTGGGCCTCGCCTGCCAGCGGTCTCCTAGCCCATTGGGACTCCATTCATATGGAGTCCAGAGCTAATATATACAGTGTGTTACCGGCATGCGGGCATTTATTAAAACTACCGATAATATGTTGCTTTAGCAATTCTTTGCAAGTATTATCAATTAAAAAATAATTAAAATAACTTCACAATTAATTTTCTTAGATACTGTCCATTTTCAATGTAGTGCATGTGCTGCGTGTTCATCGTTATCAGTATCGCTGTTGCTTGGTACAAGGCATGTCGTGGTACGGGGGCAGATCATAATAATCAAAGTAACCGACGACTGTCAAATTACACTTGTCAAATTGCTGTGCTTTACATTGCTGGCAATTAAATTTTTGTTAGAAAGTTAACAAAGCCTGAAAATTTGTTTATTAATTAAATTAATGTCATAGTTACGTTACAGATATACGTTATTTTAACGTACTTTAAAAAAAGCCAGGGTGCTGGTAACACACTGTATAGGATTTTTAAATATTTACATTCTTTTTACTAACGTAGTTTTATAAGACTTTTATAACTAACCCTCTATGGACACAAGTCTGAAATAAAAAAATGAATTTAATTAAACCGCTGAACCGATTTACGTGAAATTCGGTGCAAAGGTAGTTTGAATCCTGGGAAAGGATATAGGATAGTTTTTCTCCCGAAATTCATCCCCCAAGGGGGTGAAATACAGGGTGAAAAATTGTATGGAGCTACGATATAAACGAGTTCCACGCGGACAGTCGCGGGCAGAAGCTAGTTTATTATATTTCAGTTGGCTGACGAGGAACGATGACGACCCCCCGCCGCCCCCGAACTTCGACGAGATCGACAACAGCCCCCTAGACATGGGCGGCTGATACCAGAACTGCCGACGCTCCTTGTACAGTCAACCACTTTAATTGCTAAATGACATTAAGCTCACTTTTGACAACATCTAGTGACAACAAACTAACAGGGGTCTACAGTACCTTTATAATTAAAGTACGTGACCGAAATTACCAACCGTTTCAGTTAAACCTGCAAATGTTCCTTTAGTCCACCTTCACAACTATTTTTCACAACTAGTTAAGAATAAACACTTTTTATTCCTTCCTTGATAACCAGTTATTAAACAAGACTTTTTTTTCCATTTTCATAACCAGAACCTAGGTACCACTATACACAACTCTTATTTCAAATCAATTGGACAGTGTCGACGGAGCTCCGCTAACGCGGAGCTCCTATTTCTGGGTGGTTTGGCCCTCCGGGCCTGCTGCAAAACTAACATAACCTAAACCTACCTAGTTTCTGGTTATGAAAATGGAAAAAAGTCTTGTTTAATAACTGGTTAAGAAACAGTGAAAAAAAATCATTATTCATAACCAGTTATGAAATCTTAGTTGTGAAAGTGGACGAAAGCCAAATGTTGCTTGTCGTTCCCAATTGTTTATTTGTTCGAATTTTCAGAAGTTAGTACCTCTTCATCTTCGATGAGAATTGGTAGTGACCCTGCCTACGAAGCTACCGGTCCTGGGTTCAAATCCGGGGAAGGGTGGATATTTGTGTGATGAGCGCGAATATTTGTTCCTGAGTCATGGATGTTTTCTATGTATTTATGTATGTAGTACAGGCCTAGAGCTTAACGTGGGACTAGGGCAATTGGTGTGATATTGTCCCCCTGATATTTACATTAATTTATTTCTCATGGAGCAATTTCCATTACAATGCAACAAGGTAAAAGTGTATACAACTCTAATCATAATGTTTTATTCGCCATTCATTTCATTAAAAATCTTTTTAACCTCTGTTAAGACTGCGCCGAGCGTACGCCGGATGTACAGTGGCGCCCTCGTTACTTTGAGAGCCCTTTCACACTAGCGTTTTTGCCGGCGGTTTCTCGGCGGAGCGGACACGCGACCGGAACGCTGCAGGCACGCGACCGGAACGCGGCGTGATTATAATAAGAACTGCAACACGCGGCGTGCACGCCGCCGTACCGCGGCGGTTAAAAATCGCATCGTGCACGCTGCGTGTTGCAGTTCTTATTATAATCACGCCGCGTTCCGGTCGCGTGGCTGCAGCGTTCCGGTCGCGTGTCCGCTCCGCCGAGAAACCGCCGGCAAAAACGCTAGTGTGAAAGGGCTCAAGGGAAATTGGACGGTAAGTTTTTGTACAGTCGCGGAACGAAAAGGTTGACCAGTTTTCAAATAAATTAATTTACGCGTTGCAAGCACATGTTACCTTTTAAAACTATGTAACAGACGAGAGAAATAATATTGAACCAATAGTGGCTGTTGTTTATACGTGGCCATAGCAGCACTTTTGTACCGACCAATAAAGACTTGAGTTCAGTTTGAACCATCGGTGGCTGTTGTTTATACGTTACCATGGTAACCATGTATCTGTGGGCCCTGTAGTGAAATGACGGAATGTGTCATACTCGGTCGATAAGCAGATACTGATAATTTATTCTGAGCAAGCAAAATCAGATCTTAAGGTGGTCAACCTTCTCATTCCGCGACTGTACTACAAACAGAAACACAATTTTATGGAACACATAACAAACTTTAATAACAATTCACCTTCGAGTTATCAACTTAACGGAAAAAAGTGGCCACCTTTTTCCGTTAAGCTGACTACTCAAAGGGTAATTGTTATTAAAGTTTGTTACGTGTTCCATAAATTGTGTTTTTACTTGCACTACAAAAACCTTTCGTCTGATTTCAAGGAAATTCTTTAGTTAATTAGAAAACATAATAATAGTAATGAGGGCGCCACTGGACGCTCGGCGTTTGCTCGGCGCAGTCTTAACATTACCAATATTCAAATTACTAATACAAATTATTATTACTAATGTTTTGGGGAAAATAATAGAAACACTTCGTAACGCGTTAGTACCGTGTAATACAAAAATATCACAGATTTGTTTTCACATTATTTGTAGATGATTACATTGTTATACAAGTTTTCATTACTTAATAATTATCGGTAAAGTTAATTAAGGCTTTATAGTGGTGTACATAGTGACGTAGTTTCGAGGCGTATGTTATGAAGACCAAACGACCTCTATATTTTGTTGCGGAAAACAGTTAGTCTCTCTCTTTGCCGCAGACGTTTCTCAGATTCATGAATATAACTATAATTATGTAAAGGGTGTAGTTTTAAATTGACTTTATCACTAATTCTAATCAGGCAACAACTTATACGAAAGATCGAACAGGCAGTTTGTAACTATAAAGGCTTACCTACCTCAGAAAATATTCGGAGTGTTTTTTTTATTTTGTAGTTAAGTTTAGTCTCTGTCCTGAAGACACTAACATGGGTAAAAAAAAGTTACGACTTCGAAAGTTTAGGCTTATGTAATTAATCATAATGACTTTTTCAAGCTTGAATTTTGTATTTTTGCTTCGTATCATTTTCATTACGCTTGCTAGTGTCTGAAGAAACTTTTTTCGTTTAAAATTAAACCGTTGGGTGAATATTCGGGCGTTTCAACCGCCGTCATTGTTATCTTCAATATATTGAAGAAAATAATGATAACTACGAGCAACTTTTGACGTCAAAAATAGCAGACCGGGTGTTAGTATCCATTCCAATCAAAAGAACAAGTTATTAATTTTGTCTGCGAAGATAATAATGACGGCGGTGGAAACGCCAAATAATCACCCCGTTACGAGTCACTTAAGTTTCATATTCCGAACTCAGTCTTCCTTAACAACCATAGACAAATTATTTTAGGCTATATAAATTGACCACGGTGATGAGCATTCAGCTACATTTTGGAAGTATTAACCTTAAAGTATTTAAATCGAATATATTTAATATTTATGTTGGAAGATTCAGTTGGCTTTCAGTTTGGCAAGTTGTGCCATAATGTCCTTATCGGCATCGGAGCTGGACTCCCCGAGCTTGTTGCGGCCTGCAGCTGGGGCCTGGGCCATCTGAAAAAAAAAAGTTTTCATAAAACACCAAGCACATAGGAAGTACAAAAAATCGTCATTTGACAAACTATATAATTTTACAAATTTTCATTTCGCAAAGAGCGTTCCCGCCGTATCATTTTACAATTTCATGTGGTCAAAAGTCTAAACTAACTTACTTAATAAGCCCATGTAACCTTTGTAATATGTTATGATTTAAGCACATACACGTTTTTTGCGAAATTAATGTTGTCTGTTTGTAAAATTATATAGTTCGTCAAATGATTTGGTCAAAACTCAGGATACCAGGAAGATGTGGACCGGTTTCTAAGCGATTTTGATTCTGACATAAGACCTATATATTTTATACGGTATTATGTACGGTCACAAGCGTTAATTTGGAACCCTATTTCAAGAAAAATATGCTTGAAGTCGTCAATGTCATTAGAGATGTCAAGTCATTAGTAACTTGTAGGAAACTCTTATTGTTGTAGAATGTCAGATTGATTTGGACCTGAGGTGGGTACTACATTTAATCGCGTGACTGTACCTACCTATATTATAGATGAGGGGATGCTTTTGCCTAGTTGGGAGTGAAATTGGTAACATGATCCACTTTTTGCCCAACAATAGCTATTTAATCCACAAACAATACATACAATATATAAAAATACATTGCTACGTAGGTAAAAGTATTTCGTACCGGCAATAATTTACTATGAGCATAAACGTTATCCTACATTCCACGCAAAGCCATAACGCGTATGTGCGTTTTTATTATCTAGCCGCGATTAGAAAGGGATTCGACGTGACAGTTTTACTATATACTTACGTCGTAGTACATATGAATTGACAGCTATTCCAATCCCAAACTAATCGCGGTTTCATAATACAGTATGCGAGCTTTGAAAAAACGAAAGATGCAGCGGCACCTGCAGGCCTAATTACGGTCGCGTTTACCGATGTGGATAAAACATCTGTCACATTCTGACCAGTACGTAAGTGCGAGAGAGACAGGCTTTGTCTGCCGCGATAAAGGCGACCATTATGGATCATGGGAATATTTTAGACAAACGGCAGCGAATGCGTTAACGTTTTTTTTAAATGAACTCTAGAGTTTTTTAAAGACGAAAGCATATTTTACGCGTGCTCTAAGATCAAAAATATTATCTTCTTACAATACATATTATAAATGAGAAAGTTTGGATATTCGCATGTTTGTTACTCAATCGCGCTTCAACCAGTGAACGGACCGGGATGAAACTTGGCAGACATATAGGTTAGGTGCTGGAATAGGACATAGGATAGTTTTGATCCCGGAAAAATTAACGGTTCCCGAGGGAATAACGATAATCAAAATCGAAATCGCGGGCAGAAGCTAGTAGGCAATACGAGATCGATCCTGATCGCCGCCCAGCCAAATTTCTATCACATTATTCTGGGAGTTTGATTGCTAGAAACGGACATAGATATAGAGATAAATATATTCTACATAGAGATTCAAGCGACCATACCTATTATATTCGGTAGGTAACGTTTATAAATATTCATATTCATATTCATATTTATTGCTGTCACATTATGGCGCATACATTTCAGACAGGTGTTGTAGTCTTACTTTAGTTAACTCCACATGGACACCCTGCAAGGGCACCACAATGTATAGGGTGCATTTGACCTTGGAGCTTAAAATGCAACGATCAATTTTACTCCTCAAATGCTGCATATTTGGTTACACAACTTTTAAAAAAAAACTGTAAAAAATTGTTTATAGTTTTAGTTGTTGTCGTTAAACTCGTTACATCAAAGCAAAAGACAGGTAGGTATAGTTTAAACTTTCTCAATTGAGCTTATCCACTTAAGAATACAAAGCCATTGTGTTAAACACAAATTAGAACAACGAGCTCGCAGTTAAAGCAGATAATAACCGCCTTCGAAGGTTAACATAGATAATCGACTCTATTTCTTTAGACAGTCTACAAAATACGGTAATAACGGCAAACATTTTTTTTTGCATTTTACAACCGCCCGACTAAAATTGTATAGATACAATGACTATACTGTTTACAGGTAAGTGGAAGAGCTCAGTTCAAAAAGTTTAAACTATACCCGCCCCGCCCCTGTACCAAGAAACACGGGTGCTAGTACCTATCCTAACGTTTTCAATTCACTGATTTTACTAGTGAAGTTTACTCACGTGTGAGACACTGAAAATTAAATTATTTTCAAAGTCGTAGAACAAAAGTAGCATTTGACTAGTAGAATCGATCATTGCATGTAAAGCCCCAAGGTCAGAGGCACCCTGTATACTTATAATTCTAAAATACCTACTAACACATGAAAAATTATTTCATTAAATTATAATTTGTTTAGAAGTTATGAACCAAAATTATGCATGTAGATAAAAAGTAATAAATACTAAAATCCATACTAATATTATAAATGCGAAAGTGTGTCTGTCTGTCTGTTACCTCTTCGCGCTTAAACCGCTGGACCGATTTAAGTGACATTCGGTGCAAAGATAGTTTGAATCCTGGGAAAGGATATAGGATAGGTTTTTTTCTCGAAATTCATCCCCTAAAGGGGTGAAATAGAGGGTGAAAATTTGTATGGAGCTACGATATATAAACGAGTTCCACGCGGACGGAGTCGCGGACAGAAGCTAGTGAGAAATAAATACATAATAAAATAAGATGTTTTAAGGGGCAAATTATAAATATGTAACTATTAACATGAAGTGCGGTTAATTTTATCTATGAGAAAGTAAAAATTGTTATGGTACAGTCGCCAGCAATAATATATTATCCAACTTTGGACGCAAAAATATGTGAAATGTCTTTATTACTATAGGTATCAGATATATTTGCGCTTAATGTTGGATAACATATTATTGCTGCTGACTGTTCAAAAATGCGAGGGATGATTATGCGACTAATTAGGGCGAAAACCCACACTTTTTTTTTTCTTTACAGTTTCTAGTGAATTTCTATACTCCATTAGTTTAGGTACTTAACTAAATGTAAAAAAAAAACACTTGACACAGTTGGTCAGCCAATAGGAGCAGAACACTGATACGTCAAAGCTTGATCAAACAGTTTTGATTGGCTGTGGAACAAAGCCACGTGGCTTGGTTTGTTTACATTTTTTTAAGTACCAAAACAGATGGAGTATAGAGCAATTGACACAAAAACTCAGTCAGCGAAAATGATATTGCGAATCGAAAAAGTTCATTAAAGGGATGGTAAGGAAAATAAGCTTGTAAAGTCGGCGTTAATAGAAATGACAAAATATGTAAACAAATTCTGTTTGACACATAACCTCCAATTTTCACTACTTTTTTACATTAAAAAGCCTCTATCTTAATCAGAATATGTCAATCATTCATTAAAATCATTAACAATACGTTACGCGAAGTCCAAAAGTAGATACGTGATTAGTTCGCCGTTGTACTTGTTTTTTTTAAAGAGTTATACACTATTAGATAAAGAACCATTTACTCGCAACAATACAAAATTACATTCCATAGATGCAAGAAGAACTCAACACAGAAATTGTTGCGAAACGGGCCCAATTCAGCATTCGCTAGCCGTAAAGCCAGCACCGGTCTTCCGTTGGAACCGCTTGGTGAAGAGACGGAAAGTGACACACTTAACACAAAACAAAACAAATGGAAAAATAATGGTACAGTACAATAATTTTCTTAATAGCGATCGGCAAGCTTCGTTATACAAATATACCAAAGACCAAAAAAAAAACGTTTTTTTTTTTATGGCATAGAGAAGACAAACGAGCACACAGGCCACCTGATGGTAAGTGGAAACTGTGACCCATAGACATTCGCATTCACAGGACTGCGATGCAATCCTAAGACTGCAAATGCGTTGCCAACCCTGAGGACTAAGATGGAATGCCTCTATGCTAGTCATTTCACCGGCTGTTTTATCCCCAAACCGGAACACAACAATGCGAACAATAATAAGAACAGGGTTGTATTGAGAAGGGGTACTGTATATTGGTCCGTTTGGTTTTGTTTACATGTTTTGCCATTTCTATTGACGTAGACTTTACGGAATGGATTTTGTTTGGTCATGGTAGGTACTAGTTTCAGCCTCAGTCACTAAAATCTAATGGCCGGTTTCTTCTACAGTGAAGTGTTGAAAAATAACTCACATCTACTCGTACTTTGCACACAGTAGTTGAGCGAGTGTACCAATTAACCAAAACATGAAAACCTGAATCAATAAAAAGCGTGAAATGTACTACGACTCGTTGATATCTATGAATGGCAAACCTGCATTGGCTTATGCCCGGTTCCTATATTCAAGAAACGAATCGTATTCCTTACGTCTCGTTAAAATTTGACATTTGCTACGTAAAAAATGTGTCAAATTTTAACGAGACGTAAGGAAAACGATTCGTTTCTTGAATATAGGAACCGGCCATTAATGAAATAGGTTCCCCTATGGAATCCCTAATCGTCATTTGTCCTAATGCATCTGTGGCGACATAGCGACATCTAACGGCAAACATGTACCACCAACTCGCCAGCGCCAACAGCGCCACCAACGTCAGACAGCGGAACTAAAGTGGTCTACATCGCGCTAACGAAGTTTCTACAGTCAGTTGATAGTTTGATACATCGTTGCTTAAATACAAAAGGGCCGCAAAAAAAAATTTGTTTGTGTTGCATTTAAATTCGGAATGATTGTGTGAATGTTTTTGTTTTGTGGCGCTTTTGTATTTAAGCAGCGATATATACCATTTCCAACTTCATCCTAATGGACTTCGGCCCAGGCATAACACGCGGCTGGAGAGAGATCTCTATAATATTATCCTCTCTTTCTACACATCGTTTGTCCGAATTTTCTATTATCGTAAAGCCATTTCCGCTTAAATTTTAAAACTTTTTACTGTTGTTATAATACAAACCTAACCTAATCGAACCGCAGATATAATTGGAAAACTTAAAAGTTGCCTGACTCATCTGAAAACCAATTTAGGGCAAATGAAAATTTGATTTGATGTATTAGGACAAACGTTAGAGATTCCGAGAGACACCCGTCGATAACAAGTCTAATATATTCCAAAATAAAAAATTAGGGTTCCGTACCAAACGCCAACTGTACTCTTATTACTAAGGTTCCGCTGCCCATCTGTCTGTTACAGGACTGTATCTTTTGAACCGTTAATAGTTAGCTAGTATAGCTATACACTTACCCTATCACTGCATAGTATAAAACAAAGTCGCTTCCCGTTGTCTGTCCCTATGTATGCCTAGATCTTTAAAACTACGCAACGGATTTTGATGCGGTTTTTTTTAAAAGATAGAGTGATTCAAGAGGAAGGTTTATGTGTATATTATTTTTTTATTTTATGTACTGGTGTTACAGAAAACTCATATAAACCGAAGCGAAGCGAGGGCGGGTCGCTAGTTAATTATAAACGTGGAATAAGCTTGGAATTGTTTATGGCCATGCTTTGTCACTTTCTTTCAGATGCAAATGTCACAATTACAGATAAGGACAAAGCATGGCATAAACTATACCAAGCTTATTCCACGTTTATAAGTACGAGGGTTAAAATTTTAAGAGTATTACTATGGCCGCTATAACAACAAATAAAATAGTACATTTTGATGCAAGTGCGGAAAGTATGTCATTTTACACGAGTCCCGAGGCGTATTGGCCCGAAAAAACGGAAATTGACAATTCCGCACGCATGTCAATAAAACAAAAATAGCACAGTAATTAAAATAGATAATGTTACTTAATACTTAGGGCCTGTTTCACAATCGACAAGTAAATTTATCTGTCACATAAAGTTGTCTCTCCTTGTCTATTTTCAAGTGTACGACAAAGAAAGGGCTAAACTTATCCGTCAAATATCCTTTACTTGTCGATTGTGAAACAGGCGGTTAGTCTGATAAATAAAATATGTAACAAAATCCAACTTTTCACACGACATGCTGCTACAAAAAGTAAAAGCATTAGTTGAAACATTCCAAAAAGTACCACTTTTTGAGCATTAATAAAATAAAGTGAAAAATTAAAAGGCTCGATCTTAACATTGTTTGTACAGTGGTACGGAACCCTCAGTGTGCAAGTCCGACTCGCACTTGGCCGGTTTTTAAAAAGACCATGACCAAACGTAACACGTTATTGGTATCAAGAAGCAAGTTGCGTACCTTCCCGCTGATTTCAATGCCTATCTCGTCGAGAACCTTGTTGACGACACTCTCGGTTTCATCCTCATCCCCAGATTCATCCATGATGTCGTCCAGAGTTTCTGAAACTAAACACAAAAAACATAAAACAGACATCTTGTATGTATGTATGTATGTAAACACTTAATTGCACAAACAAGAGATAACAATTATAAAATAGACAAAAGTATAACAGGGATGTACAAAGGCGAACTTATCCCTTTAAGGGATCTCTTCCAGTTAACCTTTGAGCGATTTAGAAAACATCTTAACAGGGTTAACTGGAACAAATCCCATATGGGACAAATTTGCCTATTCCATCTATATCAATGCAAATATGTCTTGTAATTGTTTGTGAAATGACGAGTTTACATACACACATCTTATAGTTATATAATACTGTATTTTATAAGTTTCAGTAAAAAAAATATTTTTTGTGACAAATTTTTGTTACGGACTGCAAAGTTATAACATACTAAGGGAGAATGGTTTGAATTTAGTACAATGAAAGCTGCGACAAGGTACTAAAATGTACAGGAACTTCCGATTTCGATCATACAGAAGGCGCTCTTTGTAACAAAATAGGGTGTTGTTAGGTTGAATTCGCTTACTCTATTTCTGGTATTTGAAAAGTTCGTACCTATTTATTTATCTTGCTTACTCACTACTCTAGCACAGCTTTAGTACCCATTGATAAGCTTATTGAGATACAAGAACGAGTATGAACTTTTCAGACCAAATATGGTATCGTATGATTATGCACTAGGTAAGGACCTCTATATTGTACAGGATAAAACCATACTGGTTTTGACAGGTAATTGTATTGTCAATGTTTTGATAGCTCTAATTTACTTAGAGTTGGGTTTCTGGAGTTTCTTGCGGCGCTTCTTCTCCGCAATGATGGTCTTGCCCGAAGCGCTAGTAGATTCACTCCATATTACCGACGTGTAAAAGAGCCCTCATGTAGCCAATTTACTGGCCAATTTTGAATTTTGAACTTGATAGTAATAGCGGAGTTGATAGCAATATGGTAATTGGTAATACGTCAAAAGCAATATTGTCGTACTGAGTTAAAAGGCCCAAGTGAGTGTTTTATAATCACTATCCTACTGATATTATAAATATGAAAGTTTGTGATAGTTTGATACTTCTTCACGCTACAACGACTGGACGGATTTGGCTTATACCCTGCGTCGCTATTGCCTAACGCACTCGCAATCTCAATTGGCTTCAAAGCGGAGCAATCGCTTTCATTTTGTATGCAGACAAGCCTTCCATTTTCAAAATGAAAACAATTGAGATTGCGAGTGCGTTAAGCAATAGCCCCTCTGGACTGACTAGTACAAAAGCTACATTTCATGGAAAAATTTAAAGTTTCTGAGCGAACAACGATAATCGAAATCTACGCTATTATTGTTGATAAATTTATAAGTTTAATCGCTTACTCAGTTCATCCGTCATGTCCAACTTGGCATTGGCCTGTTTGAACGCCTGCATGTCCTTGGCGATTTGTTGAGGGTTCAGCACCGTGTTTATGTTGCCCATGGTCTTTGCCGTGGTTCCCATGGCGTTGGCTATCGCTATGTTGGCACCCATCGCTTTATTCGACATTTGCACGCCAGAAATCTATGGGAAAAAGTATTACATAATTTAAAAATAAAAATATGATGACAAGTAAACAAATATCAGGAAACACTTTACTAGGCAATGTTTAGCTGACTAAAATACAGGGAAAACATCCAAGCTTCAAGACCAAATATATTCCCCCATACCATAAATCGAATCTACGATCACCAGCTCACAGGCAGGGCACTACAATCTAGGCCGACGTGATCATAAAACTAAAAATAGTTACATTCAGACTAACCTAAGTAATATATTTCAATATTCAATCTGATTTGTTTGTGTTGGTATTAAAATAGAGCAAGATTGACATGTCAATATTTGCACAGAAATTGACCAGAGGCGTAGATTTGATTTTGGCTCAATTCCAAAATACCCATAAATTTCATCTAGATCGGAACCTATCACGAGCGGTCAAATTTTTTTTATCTCTGGAAATTAATAAATAAATAATAAATTCAACAAACTTGTTTTCGTATTGATTTAGTTGACTTGTGCATAGATTTTAAAACACAAAAGGAGTGTGAGCGAAATAAGGTGTTTATGTAGAAAGGTTAAGTATTCATTGCCTTGCCGTGAGCAGCGTAGATCCTTGTTTTTTGCTTCCTCAACTGGACCAATTGTTTAGCTAATATTTTACAAGCGGCGTTGTTCCCATCTTTTGCCATTTTTTTTATCTCCATCTCCTAAAAAAGCACACAAAATTGGTATCACAACTAAAAAATCTCATTTATATAAAGATTCTGAAGTTTAATTTAGATGCCCTATTAAACCTCATTTCCAAAATACCATAATACGTGGTGTTAGCCCATTACAAAAAAAAAAATTAAATTTTTGATCACTTGGAAAGGATCGAAAGTGAGTGGACGTACTTTTACCCGAAACTGACGTGCGTGCATGACTCGATGTATGAATGTGGAAGAAGCAAAAGAAATTTGTCAAGATAATAATTAGCAAATGGAAAGAAGTGGTCTCTGCCTACCCCTCTGGGAAACAGGCTTGATTTAATGTATGTATGTATGTTCTCTATTTTATAAATAACCTTGTATAGTGCAGTGTAACAATATAACAGATTATGGGCAAGGACCATTGTTAAGTGTAGTTAAACACACAGACAATGATAGAGAAAAACGTGCCATTGTGCAACAAGATTTATCTTAACAATGAAATGGCAAATTTTCAATGTACAATGGAAAAGTTAACGGGTTTTTTTTTAATTTATTTATGCAATTTAATTTATTTATTTTGTATTTGGAAATGTTGTTGAAAATGTCTAAAAGTTCTTTAAAACAGACACAATATCTTCAATTGCCCATCACTACTTCAAACAATTGCGTAATCAAGTAGAAAAACCTTGCCCAATTGAGTTTAACAAGGTCGTAACAAACAAGCTAAGACGCTGAATTTGTTACAGTTAAAGGCATTAATATCTACACTGTCATCGGGCCAGAAATATGTATACATAGACCTTATTATCAGTGGCATAGAGGCGTATAGATATTTTTGACACCTTGGGAAACATATATACATTATATTTATGACTTTGACTGTACTAACAAAAATACTTAATCATAGTGGCGGAATCAAGGTTATAAAGAGAATAACTAAAAATGATAATCAAGTAAGTAACTCCTTATTACAGTACTGTAAAACAGCATTGCTGTAAAGTAAACATTGAGTCAGAAAGTCAACTCAAGGTAACTCAACGGATTAATACCTTACCAGTTTCTTTTCTTCTCTCTCCAAAGCTGCCTGGTCTTTGTCAAGGTCTCTCCCGGCTTTTCGTAACTCCCGGTCATTTTGCCTTTGCTGTTCTGTAATTATGTTAAAACAATAGATCAATAAAAGGCTCGGGAATTGCATTCCATAACAAACAAAACAAATCGATCCCCTGCAGCAATAACAAGGATAAATTTACCTTTAACAGTAGGCGCTTTTCTAAAGAAATTCATGGTTAAAGATTAGATTTCTAATTAACTTTTAGCTTTAATTCCCATAAAGATTAATATTGTAAAAATATTCAGGTGATGACTAATAGTATCGTAAAAGTGGTAAAACCATCAACATGTCACTGTCAAATCGACGTTGCTAAATTGCTAATGTATAGTTAGTCTGTGGTACGTGATAACTAAAATGTTGCTAAGTCAAAAACTCTGTAAAATTTAGTAGAAATTTTAACATTACAATGAATAATAATAAAATAATAAATGTTCGCATTCTGAGTTTTTATGAACAAAGCTAAAAACGATAAAAGACATTTATTCAGTAAGTAGGACGCTAGGGCGGCGGCAAGAGAACCATTGTAATAACTATTTAGTGGTATTTCATCTTCGTCCCCAAGGCTAGCAACGCATATATGCAATCCATCAAGATGGCCTGTACGTATGCTCGTTGGAGTCGTTGGCCTTCTCGATGACACAAAATGTAGGTAGGTACTTACTTTTATATTTTAATTAAGATATAAAAAATAGTAAAGACGTATTTAGGTACATAAATGTGATAAATTCCTGGGACAAGTAAATTGGCCACATGAGGGCTCTTTTTTACGTTTGGGTGTGTATACCTAGTCTGGAACTATGGAATGAATCTATTAGCGCTTCGGACATGACCATCATTACAGAGAAGAAGCGCTGCAAGAGACTCCAGCAGGTCATTTTATCAATCATTAAATACAAAAATACAAGTAAGTTTGACAAATTACAATTATTGGTGAATGAATAAACTTATTGGTGAGAAGTGCGAATATAATTTGTTAAGTCTTGGATGTTTTCTATGTACTTAATTGATTACCTCTTTGTTAAACATTTAGTATTATGTTGCCTAGTGTCAGTAGTCCGATCTAGGGTACTTATATATATCTCCTTTAGAGTATGTTTACTTAAAACAAAATAAATGGAGAGATTTGTTACGTTCACTAAGAAAACCATATCCAAAGTTGGTGTGGTCGGTTAATCGTTCATCTTTTGTAGCTCCTACTCAAGATAGAAAATATACCTAGTGTTAAGTAAAGGATATCTTTAAACTTAGGTACTTACCTAAGTAGAAGGCCTAGATCTTATGAAAGGAAACCAATTTTTTTCAAAGAGACTGAAAATTCATTTGATACTTACCCGTCATGACTTTTTTTAATGATAACTGGTTCTCGTTTGGTTTTGTCTATAAATATTTCATTTTTTTACATTATAATAAGTATAAGTATTACACAAACGCTTAATAAATTTTCAAACAGTATTTCGCCGTGACTTTGACATTATTTTTGACATTCCTCTACAAGTCATCAAATCTACAGTGTGTAGGCCCGCTTGCACGTAAATTTAACCCTAGGTTTCTTTAGTAAATAATGTCAGATTCTGTGATTCTCTCAAGAAGCAAAGGTGAACGAATGCACGAGTGATGTCCAAGCGGCGAGATTAAGTAGTCCCGTCAGTGCGAACAAAACACATTGTAGCGCGTGCATTTTCAATTTAGCAGCACGATGGGTCGAACGTATAAGGCTGCTTAATTGAAAATGCACGCGCTACAATGTGTTTTGTTCGCACTGACGGGACTACTTAATCTCGCCGCTTGGACATCACTCGTGCATTCGTTCACCTTTGCTTTTTTACAGAATCACACCCCAGAACTCCGAACTGTAAATTTTAACAAATTAACCTGTGGGCCTAGTATGGCTGCGTCTATGGATAAAGCATCCGTCACTCTCGTACTTATATACGTGTCAGAAGGTGACAACGGATGCCTTATCCAAACTTTGTCACGCGATAAACGCAGCCATGTTATGGCCGCTTGGGCACATAAATATTGGTTAACCCCAGGGACCCTAATATGGCTGCGTATATCGTGTGACAAATATGGATAAAGCATCCGTCACTCTCGTACTTATTTATGTGTCAAAAAGCGACGGATGGCTTAAGCTATTATCCAAACGATGTCACGTGATATACGCAGCCATATTAGGGTCCCTGGAGTTAACCTAGGCTTAATATTTATGTACAATCGGGCCTTAACGTAGTGTTCAAAGAGAATTATAGAAAACTATATAACGTAAGTAGTACTGTATTCTTTTTGATGCTTTTATCGATTTTTCACTGAGGTAACCCTATTATATTATAGGCAACCCACTGACCAAACCTAATCAAACCTTTTTACGGAAAGGAAATGTCGTTACGCGCCGCATCATTCTCCCCGGCTAGGATATCCTTATGGGTTATGAACTTATGACGGACTTTCAACCACTTTAGTCTCCTGCGAGAGCGGAGGTGGAAGCATACCATCGAAAACCGCTCCAGTGTTAACCTCTGATGGAGGGAGGGTTCGGTTAACACTCAAAACTCTCCCCCAAGCGTGTAGGACCATACCGTGGGACTGTAGGACCGTACCTATTCGCACGGACCTACTAGGGGTTCAGGCGGGCAGCGAACTGCCTACGCCTTCGCCCCACACGTCAACACCGGAGCCGGGTGCGCGTCTATGTACTCCTCACGCTCCCGCTCCGCTGCCTCCTTCTGCTAGATCAGTGATTCCCAAAGTGGTCCAGGTGGACCCCCAGGGGTCCACGAGAGACTCGACGGGGGTCTACGTTAGGGGTGACAAAAAATGGGGGTCCACAATCGTAACCGGGGGTGCATGAAAATTAATTTGGGTTCGATAGTGAAGAACTAAAATGTTAGCTTGATTTAACCTATCAATATAGATAGGCGGATAACATTTTAAGAAGTTCAGCGACTGTTACTTGTAAAAATTTGCATATTCTAAATTCAGTACAACACGTAGTCGACTTTATTAAATTACATAATTAGCCCTATCAAGCAATCAATTCAAGCCTTTATTTTTTTCGAAAACTGTTAATTCGTCGTTGAAACTCAGCAACAACGCAAGTTTCCATAGATATATATTATTATCTACTCGTCACTTTTTTTTTTTCGAGATTTATAAATTGGTTGTAATGTAGCTGCAGGGGGTCCACTGGATCCAGCAAAATTTTGAAAGTGGTCTATGAAACAAAAGAGTTTGGGAACCTCTGTGCTAGATGATGCTCTCGCAGAATGAGGCGACAGCCAACCACGATCTCTCACTGCTTAGCATGGCTGACACTACGTTGTGCAGTGAGAGATCGGTAAGCCCTGTGTCCGCAACCAGATCGCGGCACTCCGGATCCCACTTCGAGAACAACTCTAGGGTGTGCTGGGCCGTGTCGTCCGGATCGCCGCACTTATGGCAAACCCGGACTGGGCTCTCTCCTGAAACTTAACCTAACCTAACATAACCGTGAATTATTCCCAAGATGTTGGAGAATTAAAATAAAACGAGAAATACCGAATAAACGTACTTTATTTTCGAGAGCAAAATCGATTCTCTTTTTCAGGTCACTTCATTTTTATTAAAAATATTATAAGGTACAATAATTACTTTAGCACATAATATTTAGGAAACATTAAGCAACTACTATAATAAGATTTAAAACATGGACAATCTGTATTCCAACAAAACTGTTTTTTGTGACATGTCTAAACAGGTAAAAATTTCGTCTAGAAATAAAAAAGGACATTTACAACTGTAACTGCTAATAAAACACAAACAAGATCAAGATGAATCCAATAAATAATTCTAAAATACGACAATGAATTAAATTATTAATTGAATCGAGTAAAAAGCAATACCTAAGTTGCATACACGGAGACGGACGGTCTACAACAGCTTCTGGACCTCACCAACGGGTAGATTTCACAATTACAATACCGACATTATCGACTGACTAACTCTACTTTAAATTATTATGACGTAAAGAGAGATTCACCACGACCATTTAGGAGTATACGAGCTGAAGTTCCACAAGTCAGGTAAGCCTTCGTGAGCATTATCCTCAAACTCGCTCTTCGACCATTGGAAGGGTCTGAGAACATCCCTATTGAGATGATCCATGGTCTCCTGCGCTTCTTCTTCTTGCTGCTTCTTCACGAGGTCCCTGATCTCAAGCCCGTTGATGGTCGGCTCGTCGTCGAATTGGTCGGTGTAGATGGTTGCCACGGTTCCTTTGTTGAGCGGTATGTTGCTGGTGTTGGATTGTGTTGTGTTGGAATACGGAGGGCTGGATATGGCGACGAATTCTAATACTGGATGTCTGGAGGTGCCTGGAAGTAGATAAAATTAATTAGCAATATATCGGCACCAAACAAAGGCGTAATCTAGTCTGTACTTTCACGTGCACATTGACGGAAACGTGCAAAGTTAAGACTGCGCCGAGCGTACGCCGGATGTACAGTGGCGCCCTCATCACTATTAATGTGTTTTCTAATAAACTAAAGAATTTTCTTGAAATTGATCGGTAGGATTTTGTACTACAAATGAAAACAACTTAAAGGGTATATCACATAGTTTAATAACAATTCACCTTTGACTTATCAACTTAACGGAAAAAAGTAGCCACCTTTTCCCGTTAAGCTGACTACTCAAAGGGTAATTGTTATTAAAGTTTGTTACGTATACCATAAATTGTGTTTTTACTTGCCCTACAAAAAAGTATAGTCTGATTGCAAGGAAATTATTTAATTAATTAGAAAACACAATAATAGTAATGAGGGCGCCACTGGACGCGCGACGTTTGCTCGGTGCAGTCTTAAACTCAGTGTCGGGAGCGGGTCTCCGTGGATTATCGAAATTGTTTTTCTTTTTCGAAGGTGAAAGTGCCCAATTTAAGTTCATAGTGTAAAAATAAATTATATAAATCCACAGATTTGGGCTAATGCGGCAACTTGGTGGGCCCCCCGGAACAGCTACAGATGTTGAGGTAGACCCAGGCAAAGATGACGGTACGACTTGGAGGCATTCCTAAAAGATTGGCCTGAGATTACGATTAACGGTTAGAAATCCAGAAAGAAGGCAGCAGCAGGGACACGTTTGAAATGAACAGAGACATACAGAGTTAGTGGAAGGGTCGGAAGGGGCCGCCCTAGGCGTACTTTTTAGAATCAAATTGGAGAAATACTGGAAAAGGGCCGACTCTTAAGTACCTACCCGAACCGACGTGTGTGCATGACTCGATGTATGAAAGTGGAAGAAGCGAAAGAGATTTTTCAGAATCGTAGCAAGTGGAAAGAAGTGGTCTCTGTCAACCCCTCTGGGAAACAGGCGTGATTTAATTATATGTATTTATTATTATAAAGATTGAAAATGAACAGGGCAATACTGCCCTCATTAGATAAAAGGGCGTATGTCTCCTAGAATCGCGAATGTATTAGTGACCTTTGTTCTTAAGCCAGGGGGTTCAATTTGCTTTGACTTTCAAATTACGAATGCGTCCTATTTATTTAGAAGGGCTGAATAGTAAGCGTTGCCTAAATCTAAATCAATCATTTTTTACGCTGATCAATAAACTTCTTGTCTCTCCATCATTCCAACACTTACCACTCACAACTTTGGTGTCAATAACTCCGTATGCTTCTTTATGCTGTGTAGCGACATCTCCTCGCACGCCAAGTACGGACCAGTACCCGATGTCGTTCAGAACACAGTCCTCGTTCTCGCTGCACTCCACAGTCTCGTTGCTGGCCCTGTTCATGGCTGTCACGTTGTTCTGCCTCATCAGGGCGATGATGCTGTCCAGGGACGTCGCGTTCTTGAACCCTCGCTTGAACATGACCGCCCGAGGTGACTGTGACTCGGAGAATATGTCACCGTTCATGTCTTCCATTTTGTCTACGAAGGTGTGTTCCGCGACGTCCTGAAATAATAAGAAATTAAGTTTAATTTTGGGTTCATTGCGTTAGAGGCTTAGATCATTTCTAGAGTATAAAAAGAGGTATTTTAAAAATGGTAGGTAGGTATATCTTGTAGATGTTATATACGCCCCAACCACAGTTAACGTCGTAAACTTTGCTATACTTTAACGACAACGTATTCAGTACTACTTGGAATTTTTACCTTCATCTTATTTTCGTATACAAAGAAGATTTAGGCTGGTTTTCCACCAACACCATGTTATGAAAAAAACGACCAGTTCTGATAGTTTTGATGGAAACCTAGCCTGACCAAGGAACTGTAAAAAGTTTCGAAACTTGAATAGGCTGATAATATGGATGGGTTTTATAAAAAAAATTACTAGTTAGGTACAAAAATGTTCCGTCCAATTTCAAGAAAATACCTTATTTTATTAGAAAACACAATAAAAGTAATGAGGGGGCCACTGTACATCCGGCGTACGCTCGGCGCAGTCTTAAGTTAGTATTAGATATCATGTAATAATCTAATGGTTTAAAGTACCTTGAAGAACGGTAGTCCATAGGTGGCCCAATAGCCTTGGTTGAGCAGTGCGTCCGTCAAGTCGGCGGTGTGGGTGCGGCCCGGCACCTGCTCGATGAGACGCACCAGGTCGTTCCTGTGCCCGATGTTACTGCGGTGCACGACCGTGTGTCGTACGTCCCTGAAAGTCAAAAAAGGTTTACGTGTAAGGTAGGTTTACGTGTTTAAATGGTCAGGGGGTTACATGACATGCATAAGCAGTTCAGTTTAGGTTACAAGGGACAGAGTTATGACAGTTAAAAAGCTCTGTCTATTTCTCTCAACCTTAAATGAACTGCATTTAGGCCCGAATAATTCGCTGATCTCGTCAGATGTAAACTAAAATTTTGCTGGGCATCCCGCTCAAAATCAGTTGACTAATACGGCCATAGAAAAATTGGTAAATTTTGGAAACGGTTATACTTGTCATAAGTACTCCAAGATGATAGCCAAGTTCTTCTATAGGTTTAATGGTTTGGAGCGGAGTCCTCTCCGAACCCTCTATTTAAAATATCTGGTACACCTTGAGCCGTGATAGATCATTTTGAACTATGTCATAGTGACGTATCCAATCAAAACGTAGGAGACTTTTTATGATTTTGTGTACAGTTTCACTTTGACATAGTCCAAAATGGTCTAGGAATCAATTTCCTTGACTGAACAGTCGACTACAAAGAGATCCATTGCCTTATAATAAGGTCCAAAAGTGGATACATCCCTTATTACTTACTTATTACTATTACTTTATTCTAGAAGCCATCAATAACTCACTTGCTCAAAACCAATTCTGGAATATACTCCTTCCCAGCCTTGTAGCCCGGCTCTTCCAGGTGGTTGAGCTTGGTCAGGTCGACCACCAGCCACTGCTTGCAGGCGGTGCCGGAGTTGGAGGCGGCCAGCACGTGGGCCCAGGAGTTTGGGCTCGCAGCCAGGTGGTTGGCGGATGAGATGCGTGGAGCTGCTGGGACCTTAACAAACAAGATATGGGTAAGTTTCTGTAAAAAATAAGTGGCAGGTTGACGTGTTATTTTAATGTTTATAAGTCCACTGCCCTTACTGTCAAGTAAATAAGAGTTTTTTTTTATGGCATAGAGAAGACAAACGAGCACACAGGCCACCTGATGGTAAGTGGAAACTGTGACCCATAGACATTCGCATTCACAAGACTGCAAAGCAATCCTAAGACTGCAAATGCGTTGCCAACCCTGAGGACTAAGATGGAATGCCTCAATGCTAGTCATTTCACCGGCTGTCTTATCCCCAAACTGGAACACAACAATGCGAACACTGCTGTTTGGCGGTAGGTTAATGGATAAGATGGTGGTAGCGATCCGGACGGACCCTGCACAAGGTCCTACCACCCGCAAACGTAACATTGACAATACGATAATACTTTAAAGGCAATATGGTTTCCAGGAGACTAGAGGGCCAGCTCTTGACCTGGGTCACTAGCGAACTGTTACTGCAACCGTAGCAGCTACAGTAACGAGCTTCTAGTGAAGAACTGGCTGGCGAGCCGCGTACACATAACGATATAGCGTGCAACAGTAAGGGCCTGTTGTTTGATCAGTAGTTGAACTAATAAATTGTTAAAATTCAAAAATCGAATGCAAAATTTGACACATTTCCTTGAGATTCCTTCAAATTTTCGATTCCTTTTTCAAGTTTCAATTAGTTTGTTTGACTACTGATCAAACAACAGGCCCTAACAGTTACATGTGCGTACAACGTGTATAGATGAATTAGCGAGAGCGTGGAATTGCATTTGTAGTGGTTGTACGGTTCGCATGAAAAGTAGAATAACATAAGTATTTCTATTAATTTAATGAAATTACATATTCTCTCGAATCATATTTCTCTCGTTAACAAGTAAAACAATGCTCAGTCTTTTATTGCTTTCATTCGTTATTATTTAATTCTTCATCTGAGCTGTCACAAGTATTGATAATAATATTATGATCTGTAATTCGATCCGTTTCCCCTTCTTGACATCTATATTTATTTTCTTCACTTTCGACATCGCGACAAATATTTTCCCAGTCCTCAGCAGTAATAGTATTAATTCTTTGTTGCTAAATTCAATACATTAAAAACAGCCTAATAATATTTAGACATTCATACTGATATTATTTTTGAATTTTCTTCTTAAATATAATTATTTTATAACAAACCTATTTTTATGCTGATAGTGCGGGAAAAGGGAAATTTCAAATATAGAATGCCTATAAACACACAATACCATTACATATGCAATTCCACGCTCTCGCTAATTCATCTTAGGGCCTGTTGTTTGATCAGTAGTTAAACAAACTAATTGTAAAATTTTGAAAAAGGAATCGAAAATTTGAAGTAATCTTAAGGAAATGTGTCAAATTTTCAATTCCTTTTTCAAAATTTTACAATTAGTTAGTTTAACTACTGATCAAACAACAGGCCCTAATTCATCTATACTCTCTATAATGTTTATCAACACTTACTTGTTCCGTAATATTGACCAGCTTCCACAACCGCTCGTTGTAGTTATTAAGGGCAGTGCCAGCCACCACGAGGCTGTGGTCTCTTCCCGTCACGGTGTAGAACTCATCCTGGCTGGTGACAGACCCTGGATACCCTGAGAAGTCGACCGAGGTTCCTGGCACCAGCTCGTCGCTCTTCGACGTGAGGTGTAAGTGCATCTTGTACCGCTTCAGGATTCTGGTCATTGATGAGTAGCTGTAAATTAAAAAAAACGAGATTAGATTGATTGGTCGACTCAGTTTTGTTGGTTGGTCGGTTGGTTGACAACATCTCGTTGACACGTCCAGTTACCTCAAAGTGTACTTGTCCCTAAACTTATGTTATGTATTCCAATGTGTGTGAATAAGGCCTCAACAGATTTATAGGCTGCATTAAAACAAAACATCTTATACGTACTATAAAAGTCCAACATACCTCCCAGCACCATTTTGAGCAACAAACAACTTCCTAGCAACGGTTCCATCTTCAGATGTTTCGTTGACGAGCCTAAGGAACGCACTGGACAGTCCAGACACGATGTCCAACGCCGGGTCGTTCCGCGTGAGGTTCAACTTATGCTGGATCTCAGCCACTTCGGATACTGAGTTCAGCCAGTAGAGGTCTGAGATGTCGGTCTCGTATTCCTTCATGCTGCGTTCGACGCCGTGCTTCCAGCCTGTGTAGATCCCGCTTATTTGCGTGTAGTGTAACGATACCTGGAATAATTGAAGAGTTTTGTTATACATTTGTTACGTCTAATCTAGATTTTATATTATTATTTTATATCATGGAGGCTCCAAACGAGCACGCTGGCTACCTGATGGTAAGTAGGCTGACCCACAGACATTTGCACTCTCAAGATGCACCTTAAGACTACAGCGTTGCCAACCTTGAGGACTAAGATGGAATACCTCTAATAATACTAGATATTTTACCCAACACTGGAAATCAACAATGCACAGAATGCCGCTTAGCGACACCGTATTTGCGGTCTTAAAATTGCACTCTTAGGCTGCCTGTCTGAGCGGAGCGAGGCAACGGAGCGGCGAGCGAAGAAAAAATCCACCAATAGGAAAGCTGCGCTGAACGAGGCTAGGAAAATAAAGTATTCCTATTGGTGGATCTTTTCCTCTATCACAGATCCGCTACCTCGTTCCGCTCTATTGGAAAGGCAGGCTTAAGATTGTAATCTTAATACTTAATGGAAATGTCTAGGGGTCATGGATCCCACTTACCATCAGGTAGCGTTTGCGGTCGTTGGCCTTCTCTACGGCATAAAATTAAACTTAACCATACTCCAATACTTACATGGTGCCAGAACGGTTCAACAGCTGCTTGCTCTGCAGCCTTGGTCTTCCAGATGTTAACGGACCTATCTAAAGCGTCTCTGAGTTTGTTGCACTGCTTCTCCAGGGGAGTGTCCTCACACTTGGCCCGGATGGTGTTCTCCAGGTGTGTGTGGATCAGGTACCAGGTGAGGGCCCCCTCGACGATCCCCGCGGCGTACGCCTGGATCTCGTCGGGGTAGGACTCGTCGGTTTCTACCTCCAAGAGTGACCAGCTGGAAGGAATAAGAAGAGGGTTTAAAAACACTTGACTTTAGTGGTGGTCGGACCTTACTACCACCATCTTATTCTTTACCTACTGCTAAGCATCGCATCGCATTGTTCGCATTGTTGTTCCGGTGTGGAGATATGGCTACCAGTGATACAAATATGACTAGCACCATACCATACCATACCATTTGGTACCATTTTTTTGCTAGTAAAAAGGCAGGTTGCTGGGGAGATCCTGTCGCCACCTTCTGACTCCATCATCAGACCAGCTTGATGGTGGTTTATTGTATTATCATCAGAGTCTTAGGTATACCAAATTTCAGTTCAATCAATGCTCGGGAAGTGGTTAAAATCTTCCTAGGAAGATTTGACCCGAGCATATACTATAATGTATACAGGGTGAAATCTAAGTCGTGAATCAAATTATCGTCTCTGGGTTACCCACTAATATGAACAACTTTCACTATGGGACCAACTCTGAAATCACGAAAAAATAATCAGCTGCTTCATACATTTTGGTCGAGTACGTATTGAACTTTTCAATGAAACAGCAGATTTTTTTTTCGTGATTTCAGTGTTGGTCCCGTAAATAAATTTGTTCATATTCGTGGGTGGAACACAGAGATGACCATTTGATTCACGACTTAGATTACACCATGATACTCGTACCTTGTCACTTTAACCGCAGTGACAATTCATATTTGGCAGTTGAAACAAGACATTAAATAGACAAGGTACTAAAGTGTACAAATTATGCAAGTCAATAAAAACCTAGCAATAATTAACTTAACCACACACTCGAATAAAATTCCCAGTAACATAATTCCCTGTATGATTATTTTCAGCATATTCAAATGAATAATTTACTATCTCGTGATATGACAACGTGCGTTCAGTCTTGGATAAAAACAGTCGTCACATTGTAAGCAAAATGACATACGCTACTAACGAGCTATATATACGAGTAGATTACATGTATGGATCTTTTATATTATACGACGGTATATGTGCTCAATGAAGGGTAATCAAAGGTAGTTAACGCAGTGTAGTTCGACCCCAATCGACACAAATTTCGAACCATCTCGATTTCCGTCTAGTAAGACTGAATTCTTATCAAATAGAATTCGTCTTTGGGTAAACCTCGGGTATTTTTAGTCGATTGCCCTAGAAAGAGGTTATGTTTTTGTTATTGACCTGTGTGTAGGTATGTATAGTACCCCAACGAAAATATAAAACACTTTAGTGCACTGTCATAATAAACTTCAAACTGAACTTCAAATAACAAGTATGACAATAACAATGGCAGTCACAGTGACAAGGTTCTAAGCAAGCTCAAAATTTTTACTGGTTGACTGTATCGTTCATTGAATACAAAACGGACACAATCCGAAATGAGTCAGTGTTGCATTTTAAAATTAGAAGCGGTTGGAATACGATTTTTAATGGAAGAGCAAATTATTTTGGAATGTGTCCGTTTTGTATTCAATGAGCGGTATATTGTTCTTTTTTTCCTTGTAAGGGCAGAACGGAAAGCGCGATTTCCACGACCGGGTGGAGGGAGATAGATTTGTCTAAGGGTGGTATTCCACTTTTTCAAGATCTTTGTCCAATGTGCATGGCGTCTCACATTTTTTAAATCAAACTGTGAGACGAAAATACACATTGGACAAAGATCTTGGACAAGTGGAATACTACCCTAAGCGTCGCGAACGTCATTAAGATCTTTAATTGACAAACGGTGGATATTTCACAACGTTATGTCGTGAATATTCGTCAGACTAGATTAGAGAGAATATCTGGTTATTAACAAGAATGTTTCTACGAATTCGTATCAAAACACATGCAGCTTGTTTTATCACTATCAGGTATAGTAGGTACTACCATTTGCTTAAAAGCGTTCGGCAAAAACTGCGTCCTTAAAACACGAGTAACAAATATACTGTCAGTTGCAAGTGGAGGTGTGATAACAATAGCCAGCCGAACGTTGTCAAGAAACCTGAAAGGAATAAGTAGCTGCACACTTTGGAACATTGTCGCTCTAACGCCTTTGACAGATGAGTACTTGTTCAAACATGACGTTAACTTGACAAAGACTTGCAGTGTACAACTGCTTATAGGGTTGGAAGAATGGGGGAGGAGAATCTGTCTTTACTGACCCTGTGGTATCAATGTCCATGCGGAAGTGGGCTCGAGCCACTCCCTTGGGTATATCAGAGAGTTCGTTGCTCTGACCCCAGTACTCGATGCGGTACCCAGTCTTGTTTGAATAGAACACAGTAGCCGCGTAGTTTCCGTCTTCTTGAATTCTAAAATCAAAACTAAATCAATAACATAAACTTCCAAACACAATATAGGCAGCACATTGAAACTATGCCAATAACGTTAAATCTTTACTTTAAACACGCCGACCAGCGTCATCGCCATAAATTTGATAAGCATTCGTAAGTCCCGTAATAAACAAAAAGCACTTTGCGGTACGAAAATAATACCTTTCCATCTGGCCGACGAAGAGCGCGAGTATGGCCAGCACTCCGAGGAGTCCCAGGATGTAGGAGCTGATCTTCGTCCTCATCCAGGACGCTCCGACAACTTTCAGTATCTTGCTCATGATGGTTATAAAGATAAAACTATAAAATATAGAAGATGTTAAGGAATTTAATAACAATGAAGTGACAGCGCGTGTACGTGATTTGCTCTAATGGAAGAGCAACCATCGGACGACCGACGGGTCCAGATGTTCAGGGTTCTCTCGATCCGGCTCTGGGCTGCATCGGACTCCGCTCCGCGATGAATTTTCAACGTGATATCACCGATTTCTTCAAATTATATGACTTTTACCCTGAAACAAAAGAATCACATTGTACTCGTATGTTAAGATCAATATTTGCTTTAGAAATTATCATATCCTAGAGTTGTCTATCTGTACTGATATGCACTTTGAATTATAAATTACATTAGCCTTTTATTATATGATGATCAAAATATTTGAACACTATCACAGTACTAACACAAGTGCACCTGTTGTACTAAATGAACTTTCGGAAGATCTTGTATCACTGCACCTAGTTCAAGATGTTCACCCTACACGTCTTTAGCTACACTGAGGATGGAACCTCCCAGTAGACAAGTTTTATCATAATATCAATACAAGATAGTTGTGTTCGGAATTACACTCTTGCTTATCTTTGTAGTTAATAATGAATCTGGTAATAAACGCCACGGTTGCGTATTGTTACCGTAATGTTCAATAGTCGTTTGAATTTGGCGGTGTGTCAGGAAATGCATTTCTTTTAATTATTATCTTTGTTGATTTGTTATTGACGTGGACGTGGCAAGTATTTACTTTTTTATTTACAAACTAGCGACCCGCCCTCGCTTTGCTTCGGTTCATGTGAGTAGCCTTTAGCCTTCTTCAATAAATGGGCTATCTAACACTGAAAGAATTTTTCAAATCGGACCAGTAGTTCCTGAGATAAGCGCGTTCAAGCAAACAAACAAAGTCAGTTTTATAATATTAGTAAAGATATTGTACCGTGTTATTTTTGAACCGTTTGATTCTTAGCTAGTTAAGATTAAAAATAACTTTAGAAACGAAGTAAACACAAAACAAAAATAATTTATTGTTTGCTTATTTTTTTAGACTGCAAGATGCGTTAAAATTCTTGGCTCCTAACAAATACGAGCATTCCTAATTAACTAAAATAGTAGCTGTATACCAGCTGCAAAATAATAATATCGAGCATAAGAGTTAATTAAAATTAACATAATTACTTATAATGTAAAATTATGAAAATGTATTTAATAGAAAATTGCTCTCTACGATGATGTTATCAGCGATAATAATTCAAATAATAATACCTGTATAAAAATATATAAAGCTAAATCCCGTCACGATAAAACCGGCACTTAAACATTCACCCTCGAATCCGTCCGATGTTTTCAGTTCCCTGAGGTGGTACTTATGATTCGCCAACGTAACGAGATGAGAGCGAGTAGGCGAATGGCGACGGTGTGAGTATCTAAGCGCAGAGCGCACTAAATAACAGTAGGGATACTCACTACGCGCCAAGGGCTGCGTATTACACATACCACTTATGTTATGTTATCCTGGTCTCTTGCCAGATGCGTACATATACCAGGCCTGACGTACTCCGCAATTTGGGCGGGATGCGACAAGAATGTATGACTGGGGGGGGTGGGGATTCTTGTATGGGCTGGGTTGTATACGAATTATGCAATAACTATGCTTGACGACGCGCTGGCCTAGTTGGTAGTGACCCTGCCTACGAAGCTAGCGGTCCTGGGTTCGAATCCCGGTAAGGGATATTTGTGTGATGAGCGCGAATATTTGTTCCTGAGTCATGGATGTTTTCTAATGTATTTAAGTATATATTTCTCTATATAAGTATTTATATCGTTGTCTAGTACCCATAGTACAAACCTAGAGCCTAGTTTGGGACTAGGTCAATTGGTGTGAGATTGTCCCCTTATATTTATTTATTATTTAATAGATAAAAAAAAACCGGGCAAGAGCATGTCGGACCATGCTCAGTGTAGGGTTCCGAAGCCGTAACGACAAACACAAAAAACTTTCTCAAAAATCAACATGTATGAACCAATTTTCTATTTAGTTATTTGGCGCTGTCTTAGATGATTTTTAGTAGGTATAAACCCGTTAGTCGCCTGTAGGTATCTCAGGAACTAATTAAGTCTACTTATTGTTAGTAATGATTATTTTTCTTATAAATTCGTATATAATATCTCAAACAAGAGCCAAGCTCACACTTAAATGTGAGATCAGTATACCTATGTAGGTAGTTAGGTATCTAAACTGCTTCAAACCGACTTTAAATTACAATAAAAGTTTAATCTTTTATAAAGTAATTTATAGAAATTGAAAAAAAAACAAGGGCCAATAAATAGAATTTATATAAATCGCAAACTTGTAGGTAGCAGTCCAATAGGTAGGACAGAGGGAGGGAGGGAGGGTAGAAGTCCGGGGCACGTCCGAACAGCATCTAGGCTTATATGAGTGCGGCTGTCGCTCGATTTGTTACTTGGACAGACTCCCCCCGCGCGTCCTGCACGCCCGTTAACAAATTATTCTATCAAAGTTATCATAGGCGATTTTGATAGGTATAAACACTTTAGTCGCCTGTATCTCAGGAACTAATCTTGTCTACTTAGCCGTGATAGTTTTCCTTTAAAATTCGTTATATGCGCTTTCGTTGAAGATTTTTTTCAGATTTTTAGTATTTGTAGTTTTGGCTGTAGGGGGGGGGGGGGGGGGGGACACTTGACTCTAACAAAAAATAGCGCTTTAAAGCTTAATATTTCATAAACGGATCCCTTAATTGAAAAATCGTTTTCATAAACCCGCAATATTTTTGAAAGACCTATCCAACGACACCCCACACTATGGGGTAGGCAAGAAAAAAAAAAGGCATCCCCACGTTACGTGTAGGGGAGGTGCATTAAAAAAAAATATTTTTCAAAATTTTATTTTACCACTTTGTTGGCGTGACTAATATGTATATTCATGCCAAATTACAGCTTTCTAGTACTACGAGTCTCTGAGCTAGACTGGGGACGGACGGACGGACGGACATGGCGAAACTATAAGGGTTCCTAGTTTGACTACGGAACCCTAAAAACAGTATCATGGCGACCACTACTTACAGAGCTGGGTACCTAGTAATTCTCTAAACAACGCCGGTCGTACGGACTGTCGAATGATGTCCAAGCGGCGAGTTTAAGTAGTTTAGTAGAGCGAACAAAACACATTTGAGCGCGTGCATTTTCAATTAAGCAGCCTTATACGTTTGACCCATCGGCAGGAACCATGCTGCTAAATTGAAAATGCACGCGCTACAATGTGTTTTGTTCGCACTGACGGGACTACTTAATCTCGCCGCTTGGACATCACTCGTGCATTCGTTCACCTTTGCTTCTTGAGAGAATCACACCCCAGATATCTGTTAAGTGGGCCAACCGATTGAAATCTTGGTAAGAACTATCCTTACTACATCTGAAGTGATCTATCCGTTTGCAATCTATGATGCCAAGACAATACAGATATACATGTCATGTTAAACTTTTAGTACCCCTCTTTTTGCATCGGTAGTTACAAACTTAGGACTAGAGATCACCGGCGACTTCGTACGCGTAGAATTACTTATAGTTTCCCGCTACTCACCCTATTTTAACTTAGCGAATGAATTACCACAAACCCCTTCTAGGATATCCAAAAAATATTCCCTAAAAATCTCAAGCTCCTAGATCCAGCGGTTTCAGCTGCGCGTTGATCGATCTGATTTCTTCTTGAAACTACTAACTTAATTAAAGTTCTAATTATTTTTCATGTGAAAAAGGAGGCAAACTAGCGAGCCACCTGATGGTAAGTGAACATCGCGACCTATAAACACCTAACCACTTGACCGTCCGACGATAGCATAGTATCCGAAACCAATATGCTCTCAACCGTCCGCGGATACCTTACTATCCCGAGGGGTGGAAGGAGGAGCGGTTGATTTTAGAGCCATCTAATGGAATATTTCGGCATTATTTACTAATTCTATTGATGCAACAACGTAGCCTAACCAAATAGTTAGCTCTAAAAAATATAGATGGCAGTGTACGCCATTTGCTTACAAGGACAACATTTTTATTTGCCAGTGCTCTAAGAAACTGCGCGTGATTGTGATTATTTGTGGAGAACTCTTAGTTATGTCGTAAGTATTTCACGTTCATTTACATATTTTTGGGTGTTATTATACATCAAAATAATCAGGAATGTGTACTTTCTACAATAATGTGTATCATCTTCTGTTTGTGATAGTGTGATGACTGTAATATCAATTTGAAATATCAAGGTTGTTTTCGAGCTGGGGCAGTGAACGTTTATAGCCTAATTATTAGTAATTTGGAGCTCTGTTTACAGAAATATACAATAAATACTGAAGATTGGTTTATAGAGAACGGATTAATATACTTAAACATAAGAAATATATCAAACTACTTTAGGATTCATCAAAACATTTACGGTGTTTCTCAGGTTTTATGCCGTGGACGGTTGACTATCCGCGGACGTTTTAAAATATATCAGAAATAAGGGTTTGTACAAACGATTTCTCGTGTGTCTTGATTATTCGGTGTTTGGAAATGTGTTTTTATTTGCATGTATTCTTTCAGTTACCTACGGATATAGATACTAATTTAAAAAATGGTTTTATTTAGCTTGACTTTGTAATTTTGTACATTTGTTTGTTCAGATACCTATGTGTTTCAAATATTACAACAGTTTTTTCAACCACTTCTACTTCTTTGATCATTATGAAATTTTGATTTTGATAGTTTCAACCTTCGATCCTTGAATCCTGATGATGCAGAGGTAGGTACTGCTCACCAGCACTATTAAACTTAAGAAGCTTTTGATTTAAAAGTAGCATAGTGGGTATCAAGCAAAGACTGTTGTCATTATTATTGATATACAAAATTTATCTACTTTTGACACTGGATACCATAGTCTCCACGGACGTTTAAGTGTATATCAGTTGTAGGCAGCCTTATGCAGACGGCCATCTTGTTGCACTTGTTGGAAGGAGTAGGGAATTTGTTTAATTTATTTTGATATCTTATTGAGAACTATATATGTTGATTGTGGTGTCATTTAAAAGTTGAAATAGTCTTTTTTTATAATATGTAATAAAAAAAGAGGGTCATCGCGCAATATTTCCTGTAATTAGTCGTCAAATAAAAACTTTCAGCAATTTTTACCAATTTCCTAAGTTTAACCTTGATTATAGTCGATAATCATGGATATTTTTAGTATAACTTTAAAAGTATTTGAACAAATGAACGTTCATTTATGCCTTAGTATTTTTTTCTTTATTTTAGCTTGTGTAGTTTAGAAGATACAGACGTTTTTGTAGAAAGTTGTGGTTGCGCAGCGCGGGGCGTGCGTCGGTAAAATAACCCGGACGGTTGAGAGTATAATGGTCTCGCGGGCCGGACGGTCAAGTGGAATAAAGGGTGAATTTTTATACGTATACTGTTCGTACAATTTCTCTTTACGAAAAGTCAATACGTTAGCTTGTTTCTATGTTTTTTTTACGAATTAGCAAGTCGTGACGTCTTGCCTTTGCCACTGTGAATTAGGTACATTCCGTAAAACGGGGTAAGTAGGGCTAGGGATTAAGGGATGAGTATGGAGTTACAAATAAGAACAAGTATTAAATGGACAATAACGTTAAGTCTAATGGAAATATTTTCAGTCTTATAATTAGTAGCTTATGAATGAGTCATTTTAAGTTGTGACTCTACTCATGCCTTAATCCCTACTCACCCCTTTGTACGGTACTCTTTATAGTTAAAATCCTAAAAAAATTGCTACAATTCACCGTTTCTAGTCTCTCTCGTTTTAAGTCTATTTTCTTCACTTTATTTCGTGGTTTGCGCAAGGCAATTTATATTGACTATAGTATTATATTAGAAATAGAGATCTCATAACTATATTCTAAAGATAACGATCAAGAAATAACACAACGAATCGAATCTGGAACGAATACATGACAGTCACGTTCGAGACTACATTGTCAACTTTATTGTTTTCAATTAGATATATATTGCCGCTATAGTAAAACGTGATTTGCACAAAGAACAAATACAAGTTAGCTTTATAAGCTGGTTGTTAGTTTAGCGTTAAGTGTAAAGCGATAGGACAGTTTGAACTAAAACTTATTTTACTTCATATCAGCAACAAAATTGACATTATTTTTATGGCATACCTAAAAAAGGTAAAGGAACACACAAGCCACTAATAAGTGAGATTTTGATTTTGACAATCTTAAGACTACAATCTTAAGGGCCGTATTAAACCCATCTCGGCTGAGAGGCCCGTCACAAGATACGTCATAGTAAGTCAAACCATAGAACACTGTCAATTTTGACGCATCTTGAGACGAGCATTAGAGTTGAGATTTGTTTATTAATACGGCCCCAAGACCGCAAATGTGTTGCCAACCCTGAGGACTTATCGTACAGACGGGACCTTTCGGATACACTTCAACCCCTTTAGGTATTTGAGCAATTACCATCTTACACGCACTCAGCTGTTCGAATGTGCAAGTTTCCTCACGATGTTTTTCCTTCACCGTAAGAGCATCGGATTAATCCACTTAAGTTAGAAAAACTCATTGGTACATGGTGACCGCGGGGGTTCGAACTCGGTATCTTACGATCACGAGTCGACCATCTAAGCCACTAGGCCACCGAAGCTCAACCCTGAGGACTATTTTTTTATATTTTTTTTTTATATGGCATAGAGAAGACAAACAAGCACACAGGCCACCTGATGGTAAGTGGAAACTGTGACCCATAGACATTCGCATTCACAAGACTGCAATGCAATCCTAAGACTGCAAATGCGTTGCCAACCCTGAGGACTAAGATGGAATGCCTCTATGCTAGTCATTTCACCGGCTGTCTTATCCCCAAACCGGAACACAACAATGCGAACACCGCTATTTGGCGGTAGGTTAATGGATAAGATGGTGGTAGCGATCCGAACGAACCCTGCAAAAGGTCCTACCACCCGCCAACCCCCCCGCGACTAGAATGGAATACCTCTATGCTAGTATTTATGTAATCTTAGGCTAAAAACCAAGCTAGCAAAGCCCTTTATATACTCAACGAATCGTCATGTTACCATTATTATACACGGCTAAACATTCTTATGATGGGGGAGGGAGTAAGCGCCAAAGGGACTCGGGAGGTGCGTCACAAATACCTAACGCAAAACTCTAGGCGATGATTTACATTAAATCACGCCTGTTTCCCAGAGGGGTAGGCAGAGACCACTTCTGTCCACTTGCTACGATCTTGACAATAATTGAGATATACATGAATATTTTTCAGAGTAATAGATGATATCTATTTAAGTATTTACTATATTTTTATAAAAGTATGTTTATCATAATTTTACCCGTTACAAGTGCCTGTTTAGTTTAGGACTAGTTAGATCAATTTGTATAAGGATTTATATAATTACTTATAAAGTATGTTCACATCTGGGTGTCATACGTTTATCATGTCGCCTACTGTGTTCCTATTCCTAAGTGCACTGTTTCGTTACCTGCAATATTTCTCATTATGCAACTGCAACAATGCACCGATCTGAAATCATAAACCTAGTACCTATTCTACTTTACACGTGTATCGACTCGAACAATCGCCTAATAATAACCATGGTGTATATAAAATAACCGTACACAATTGTACATAATGGACGCGGTGTAGCGAACGGTAATAATATGATTTAAGTACAGATTTATAGAGGAAAAAAATCTTGCTTATAGTTTACTTGTAGTAAGTTATTTTTAATGAAAAAATAGTAAAAATAATGAATCATGTAATTTTGAATTAAGTACAATTTTTATCATCTTACACAAATTGACCCAAAACTTTATGAATAGGGCCCACAAAATTATTTATGGACGTAATAAAATTAAAATTCCCTTTTTAAGGGTTAAACTAAACCTAATGGCTGATTTTCAATGGTCCAGCAAAAGCATGAGAAGTACATTGACGAGTTGGTTTTCACGTTTGAGGCGAGAGCTAATTCTAACGACGCAATGTACTTCTACAGGCATGCTTTTTCTGGACCAATCTAAATCAGGCATGAGGGTTATGCTATGAGTACTCGACAGCGATAAATAAGCGTAAATGTAATAAATGCTTAAAAAAAATACAAGTAAAGGCGCGTTGGCCGTTTCTGCGCATAATAAACAAATGCAACTTAAAATAAACAAATAAAACATTATGTATCAGCCTGTACGTTTAATGTGTATAAAACACGCATTAATTATTTAAGTAAGGACTCACCTTACTTTGTACGTACAGTACTCTTACCATGAGTTACAATTACCGTACTCGCTAGCGAGTCGAATGCTCTGTCCCTCGCACTCTATAAGAATACTTGCGAAATCTGCGAGGGACAGAGCTTCGACTCACTAGCGAGTAGGTACGTTAATTGCGACTCGTGGTAAGAGTACAAATAGGTATTAAAATAGTTACGAAATTTCAAGAAAACTAATTATAAATCATAGGAATTAGTGAAGTTCATTGTTGAGATAAAATAGTAATCTTTCGATAACAAAACGTCAAAGACGTTCCGTTAAATAATCTTATAAATGGTGTTATTTTTATTACCACGAGTTTCGGTCGAAATTTGAATGCTTTCACGCATGCGTGAGGCTCATATAAATCCTATATAAGTCTCATTAAATAATAAGTTTGCACAAATATTTATATATGCTATTAGCATATTTTCACTTACAGTTGGGCTAGGTAGGTAATTTTTTTGTAAACACGTTTTTTCCGTCACCACTGCGGGTTTATTGTGGATTTGAAAACTATCCAATAGGACAACAATACGGAAATAAGTATGGATTTATACTTGATATTAAAAATTAGCTACTAAATTCATTTTGAGATTTTAAAGGCAAAATATAGCTTTAAACCTTTTCGGAGTTTCTTGCAAATTAAAAAATGTAGTGCTGAGATAAAGAAAAAAAAAATAACTATCGACATCCACAAGATCTATACAGTATGTAAACTTACTAAAACCATTTATTGGAACCCGAGCATGTCTAGGTGATAGATAAGGTTGGGGTATATAAATTATTGAAATCGTAACACTTTTTTAAATTTAAATAAAGAATGCACTGAACGCAAGTTCAATAATCTGTTACGATGAAAACATTACATACGGGTCTTATAATGGGCTCTGAACAACGATGTAAACATTACACATGGGTGATACTTTTAGGGTTAACCGACTTTGAAAAAGGTGAGATGTTCTAATTTTTATGCAATGATAAAATTAAAAATATTCGACACACACTAGCAAAAAATGTGGTAAAACACTTAACTCAACTAGCCTGCTTATTTATACAATTGGATCAGGTGATCCCATGCTGCCAAATTGAAAATGCACGCGTTAAAAAGTATTTTGTTCACTCTGACGGGACTACCTAAACTCGCCGCTGCGACATTCACTCGTTCGTTCGACCGACCGCGTTTTTAAGAGAACAACACCCCACAAGGTCGAAAATGCACGAGACTCAGATCAAATCAAATCAAATCAAATCATTTATTCTGTAAGTAGGCCCTGTAGGCACTTTTACAAGTCTGAGTCTACCAGCAGCGCTTCCAAAGAGACCACTGTTGAGAAGAAGCGCCGCAAGAAACTCAACAGTAAGCCGTTTTTTAAAAATAAATCACTTATTACAATACTAAACTTAAGCTACATAATTTAAATGTCATAGGGATGTACAGGTCCCAGTAGTAATAATAATTAAATACATCAAAATGTCAGATTAAAATAAATAATACAATTTCGGAGATGTAAACAGGCTCCAGGTAATATAGGGTGAATCTACCAGCGCTTCGGACGAGACCATCATTGCGGAGAAGAAGCGCGAAACTAAGTTACATTAAGTAAAGTAAGTTACATTAGGTAATAAAGTAATAAATAATAATTTCTTAAAACTACCAAAAATAAAATCATTACAAATGTAAGGTCAATAAACCTTAAATAAAAACAAACAAACAATAAAACACTATGAGAACAACACGACGAGGTCTCTACGTCAAAAGCCATAACTAGAATAATTTATTTAACAAAAAGTCCTTGCAAACGTGAACAGACCGGACCCCACAAACAGCACCCGTTCACGAGTATGACGCGTATCTCAGCCATCGCCTCTCTCAACCATATGTTCGGGAAAGTGGCGACCCGATCAACGACGCCGCGCGCCGTAAGCAAAGACCTTTGAGCGAGCGTGACATGCTCATGCTGCCGGACAACATAAAAGTAATATTGTGTGAAGCAGCTGTCCGGCGAGAAACATCACAGTGTGTTCTTAATTAAAAGCGTCTTGTACACACAAGAACTAGAAAAGATAAAATACAAATAGTAAACATAACATTGATTGCTTGAATACACAGTTTGCTTAAAGGCTATGCTTATCAAGGTACCTAGAAAAATTCTACGAGTAAATATACCTGACACTATTTAAAGACATCTTGGTCACCAATGAAGTCATTTACAGTGTAATATGCCCTACCCAACAAGCAGCGCTTGATGTGGGACTTAAATTTATTGAACGGCATATTGACGATATCAGAAGGTATCTTGTTGTAAAAACGTATACAGTTCCCCACAAACGAAGTGCTTACTTTACGGAGACGGTGACCTGGAAGAGCGAGCTTATCCCTATTTCTAGTATTTAAGTTATGAACGTCGCGGTTATGCCTAAAATCATGTATGTTTTTGCGTACATACATGATATTCTCAAAGATATATTGAGACGCGACTGTAAGAATGTTGATTTCTTTAAATTTATCCCTAAGTGAAACACGAGACCCCAATTGATAAATCGCACGTACAGCCCTTTTCTGTAGTACAAAGATAATTTGGATGTCAGCCGCTCTTCCCCACAGCAAAATTCCGTAGCTCATAACACTATGGAAATAACTATAGTACACCAGTCTCGCCGTCTCGACGTCAGTAAGTTGTCGAATTCGCTTTACCGCATAAGCCGCCGAACTTAGTTTACCTGCAAGTGTGGATATATGCGCACTCCATTGCAGTTTCGAGTCAAGAGTGACACCTAAAAATACTGTTCTATCTTCGAATTCCAGTGGCTCATCCTTCAGTCTTATTCTATCCACATTCATACTTTTCACGTTGGAAAGAGAAAATTTAATGCACTTGGTTTTCTTGGCATTTAAAAGTAAGTTGTTGGCTGTAAACCAGTCAACAATCGTAGACAACGCAACATTGATGTCATTATAATTATCCCGTTTCCTATCCACTTTGAATATAAGTGACGTATCGTCAGCAAACAAGACTATTTCAAGTTTATCGCGCACTACATACGGGAGATCGTTAATATAGATTAAAAATAAGAACGGGCCAGGATAGAGCCTTGAGGCACTCCCATAGCAACAGATGACCCAGAAGATTGTGTTCTGTTAATGTCTACCCGCTGAGTTCTATGAGCAAGGTAAGATGTAAGAAGATCAAGGGCACCGTTTTTGATGCCATAGTAGCTTAACTTCCGCACTAACGTAACATGATCAACACAATCAAATGCCTTGGACAGATCACAAAACACTCCAATTATATCCAATGATTTCTCCCAGGCATCAAAGATATGTTTTACCAAAGTTGAACCGGCATCGGTAGTAGATCGTCCTTTGGTAAATCCGAATTGACTGCTATGAAGTAGCTTGTATTGATTAAAGTGTGAGGATATTTGATTAAGAATTAATTTCTCAAAAACTTTACTTACAGATATTTGTAAACAGTATTAAAGTTGAACAGATCTTAACAAAAACTGATCGATATGATCTACGCAGGAAATGGCGGAACGATAACGTAATAATGCTGTTTATAAACACATTTGGGAATCCAACTTAGTTGTGATTCACACGATCACCCCCACTATGCGCGGGAGTTGAAAAAGGTGAACATGAATATTAGGGTGTTTCAATTTCCACACTGCTACTGTTAATGACTTCGCTCTACTTCTGGCTCTTATTTATCTAGACCAGTAATCAAAATTATATTATAATTAAACTAGTTGGTATTTATGGGTTACACACTTTGACCACTTTTTGAATTGTCCGAAGCCGCAACAGGCAGAAAAAATGGTGACGATAGTCGATATCATAATATCATATCATGAGTGTTTGACATAGGTAAGTTGACTGGAAAGTTAGTTATTGTTTGTTGTTTTTGGAAAAATAATAAACAGAAAATCTGCTACCTATATCGTAAGAGGTCAATTTGTGCTACCCCTAAATGTTGTTCTTTTACCTTGAAACTAAACATTTTAATTTTTTACACTACAAAGACTACGGGCGTAAGCGAAGTCTGCATAAAATATGTCTTTTAATCCATATACAATAAGGGCGTTTTCAATTAGCTTTCGTCACAAAACTGACAAAGTTAAAGTTTCTTAATTTCAGTCCTTAATTGGGTACACTATTTAGTGAAAACGCCCATAAGTGAAAAACATCACGTCCGTCCGTCCGTCCGACCCCTTCGTTGTTGAGAGAATCACTACCCGTTGGGGTTGTTTAAAATGTTGTTGAAAATGAGTTCAAAAACTCAATGACATATCGTTGCTTAGCAACAATACCGCTAGGGGTAGTGATCCTCTGGGGTGTTTTCTCTCAAAAACAACGGACAGTCGGGTGAACGAGGGAAATCGCAGCGGCGAGTTTAAGTAGTCCCGTCAGAGCGTACAAAACAAATTTTAGCGCGTGCATTCACAATTAGGCAGCCTCATACGTTCGATCTTATCGACACAAGCCATGCGGCCAAATTGAAAATGCAGGCGCTAAAATGTGTTTTGTTCGCTCTGACGGGACTACTTAAACTCGCCGCTGCGATTTCGCTCGTTCATCCGACCGTCCGTTGTTTTTGACAGAATAACACCCCAGCAAAAGCATGGCAATAGAAGTAGGTACATTACGTCGTTACAATGGCTCTCTCCTATAACGTGAAAACAAACTCTTCAATGTATAGTTTGTTCCAGTTAAGATGACGAAAATACGCTTAACGTGGGATTTTACAACTTCTTTTGTTGCTAAATTTGAAAGGAAACGATAACAAAGAGGCTTAATAAAACTGCCCGGAGTGTGGCACGTGTACTGGAGTACGTCACTCAACCCTTCTTGATCATTGAAATAAAAGATTTTTGTAAACCGTCTATATTGTAATGAAAAAAACTGGAGCCTGGAGCCTTATTACTATACACATCCCCTACTATTGTTTATAGTTTAACAATGAAATCTTAGGCTCTCCCTTAACCAATCGACGTTAGGATTAATGGGTTTTACCTGAACCGGACACTTAGGTGTTTCAGGTAAAAATGTCTTTTTAATACTATTCAAACATTGTACAAAGTGATATTGACACAGTATTTAATTATTATTTTAGAAACGCACGTCGTCCAGTGTGATACTAACAAAACAACATAAAAGCTATCAAGATTGTTCACAATATACCAACACACCTGCTTAATTATTTTATAACCCTACTTGAAGATAATAATTGAACAATAGATGTTGCTAATGGTTGGTTTTAAGTACTTTTCGTCATCTTAACTGAAACAAACTACTAACAAAACTAAAAATGAATATATTTAGTTTGTCCCAGTTAAAATGACGAAAATGCACTTAACGTGGGATTTTACAACTTCTTTTGTTGCTTAATATGAAAGGAAAAGATAACAAAGGAACGTAATAAAACTGCCCGAAGTGCGGTACGTGTACTGGAGTAGGTTGACCCTTCTTGATCATTGAAATGAAAGATTTTTTAAACCGTCTATATTGTAATGCCTATAAGAATTAAAAAATATATATAGTAGATCTTATGGTTAATAATAACATTCAATGTAATTTAAAATGTCGTAAGTAATGTACATTATAATAAGCAGAGATCGGAATAGGTAGAGCTAATTTGCCTAAACTTGACGCGTATTCATTCATGCATGAGTGAAATGGGAATACATTATTGAATGAAGGTGCATCAAGTTTAGGCAAATTAGCTCTACCTATTCCGATCACTGATAATAAGTCAACAATTATATTATACATAATATTGCATATTCATAAAGTACACATTAAATATAATTTAAATTGTCGTTAGTAATACAAAATCAACACCTATAAATAATACATTTTCCTATGGCTAACATTCAATATAATTTAAACTGACATTATTGATACATAATAAATCAACACAACACTAATGGCTGTGATATTGGCATAGTATTTAATTATCATTTCAGAAACGCACGTCGTTCAATGTCCGACAAACAACATCAAAACTATCAAGATTGTTGGTTCACAGTATACTTTGGGTCTACCGACACAGCTGCGTAATTGTTTTACAACCCTACTTGAAGATAACAATTGAACAATAGATGTAGGTAATGTTTTTTTTTAGGTGCTTTTCGTCATGTTATAGTTGGTTCCAGTTTAAATGACGAAAAGGCACTTAACGCGGGATTTTACAACTTCTTTTGTTGCTAAATATGAAAGGAAAAGATAACAAAGGGACGACCGAAGTGTGGCACGTGCCTTGGAGTAGCTCAACCCTTCTTGGTCATTGAATAAAAGATTTTTTAAGCCGTCTATATTGTAATTCAAAAATATACTTAATAAATATTCCTATATGTAACATTCAATATAATTTTAAGTTGTCATTATTGATACATAATAAATCAACATCTCGCATATTCTTATGGCTAACATTCATTAAAAAATATTGTAATACACAAAAAACCAACAGTTATCATGATCAATATTCCTATATCTAACACTCAATATAAATTTAAAATATGATTATTTATAAATAAAAAATCAACACTTATACTCATATTACAGATTCTTAATGCTAATATCCAGTATAATATAAAATTTCGTTACCTAATTAAATGCAAACAATGATTAATCTGACTCGGGTGATGTCTCACTGTCAACTATGTTTATTACAAACGTCGTGCGGTAAAATACAGACAAACAACATCAAAACTATCAAGATTGTTTGTTCACAGTATACTTTGGCCGTACCGACACACCTGCGTAATTGTTTTACAACCCTACTTGAAGATAACAATGGAACAATAGATGTTTTTAAAGGTTGGTTTTAAGTGCCTTTTCGTCATTTAAACTGGAACCAACTTTATAACTGGGAGAAACGAAATCAGTCGGCTCTTACATCCGCACGGTGCGGACGCGTTTTTTTTCTCTTGTTGATTATGTATTTGATTTAGATTGCATCTGTACGATCCCGGCTACGTTTTACTGGATTTCGGTTACTTCAAATTGGATTTTGGTTCACTGTTTGACGGCTACGTGATGTTCCGACCTTGGGAAGATACACCAACAAATTCGAAATCAGATATCGAAAATAAAAATACAGAACCGCGTGTGACTTCGAATAATGCTAAAGAAGTGAGTGCGCGAGAAAATCTAGACAGTCAACGTGCTTTATTCGGTAAACATTTTAATATGGAAATGCAGCAGCTAGTTTTGAAAATGTACAAGAAAATTGTTGATAAACAAGGACCACATGGAGCGTTGAAGTTAACTTCAGAATTATTGGAAGTAAGCTACACTAGAGTGTATCGTATTGTGCATAATGGACTTCAAGAGACTCCATACACTCGCAAACGGAAACGACATTAAAGTATCAAGAATGTTATAACAGGTTCACATGAATCTCATGAAGAAAATTATGGTCAAGTGCGAGTTGGATTCGCGCACTGAGGGTTCCCCAACAAGCAAAGTATTCCTATAAATAAAGACTATAAGTACTTTTTTACTAATAACGTTCCTATAGAGACATTGACGTAGAGCCATATACTTATAATAGCATACGATAAGCGGTAATATACTCAAGAGCATTCATGTTTATATTTCAGACTTATAGTTTGCTACAAGATTGTAGTAGGTACTGAACAGTTACAGGATACTTATACTTATAGTAACATTTCACCAGCGTAGATAGTCTTAAGATCATTTGGTTTTATTTTACAGACTTCTAGTTACCTACCTACAAGATCGTCTTATAAGACAGTTATAGGTTTAAGTCTCCTATAACAGTTTGCAGAAAGATCAATTAGGCCTGAATAATATTTGATCTTATAGTAGCATTTTGTAAGAGAACAAGATATTATAAGATACTAAGCTGAGGTTATTACTTACAAGTCTACATCGCTATTAGTCTTGTCCAATGTTCTTATAAATGAAATTGTACTTGGTAAGAGCCTTATTAGATGAAATAATCTTATAAGTTATTAGATCAAAAACCTTACTAGTAAACGTTTGGTATTTTTTGCTGAATCAATTGTTCGAATTCGTATTGGGAAAGTCGTTTAAAATGGATTTAATCGAATGAAAACGATTTAAAAGGAGCGGCAATTATAGAAGAAAAGTGAGAAAATGGAATACAGAATTAGTGAAGCCCAATTTAACGAGAACAAGTTCATCTGTATTAGAAAGTGAACCTGGTGCGTCAAGTGCAAATATAAGTGAAGTAAATAAGGGTCCGCGGTGGACTGTGTTTTAGACTCGGATAGCGAACAAGATGAATACGACTTTGACCTAGAAAAAACCACCGAGTATGAAAAAAAATGTGATTCGGTTGTTGATAAGTGTGACGTTACAGTATTCTGTATGAAATCTAAATAATAATATTATGATGTTCTAAAACTTGGTTGATACTGATTGTGTTTTTTTTTTAATAGCAGTAGTAACACTCATCTTCCATGTAATGATTGTACACGAGCATATATTGGCAGCCTTGACACCACAATTGTTTTATATTAAGTAGTTTCTTAATATTGATTACGTTAACAATAAAGTGGGGATTCATTCTTGAATCAGTGAATCGTCCACATCCATAACACTTTTCAGATAGGGTAAAATGTGTTATTGACCATGGCCATTCACATTCGTTGAGTTTCATAAGGTCATCTTTACTTAAAAAGCAGTCAACATCTAAATATACCTCCATTTCGAAAAGAACTGAAAAGACAACAATAATTTATTTAAAAAAAGCATGACAGGTAAACTAAAATTGTCTCATTGATGATTGTAATCTGTAATCTAGTGTATTTGATACGGGATGAATTTAAGAAATGGTACGCGATATAATCCGTTTAAGTAGTTTTATTTAAATTTGTAACCATGGCGGAAACCGAAACATTATTTTTAACTTAAATTAACTTTCTTAGGATTCATAGATTGTAAGAAGATTTCGTGAGGAACCCTAATACGTTTTAATATGGCGGCAAGTTATCTGGATTAAAACTGCTATAAGTGCAAATTTACTTATAATTGTCCTATAACGTAGGTACTCAATGCAGAGAATTTTTAGAAAATGGCGGATGTTCATAATAAATGTGGTAATATTATTTTAACAACATATATGATATGTACACTTTTTTCATGGGCATTGTAAAATTAAACAAATTATGGTTGACATTTACAATAAAAATGAATTCCCCGGTAAATTCACACACTATACATACAGTATTTTACAATACTTACATAATGCTCTACACTATTACAAATTATATTAGTTAGATTAATAAGAAAAATAGGTACTTATGTTTGTTTTTTAGTATTTATTTCCCACAAACACACCACACCCACCGGCCGAAACAACGGAAAGATGTTTACAAAATGTACTTATAACTAATAACTAAGTAGGTATATTAGTAGTGCGTTATAAATAAGATTGCTTTAGTATGATGCTCATGCGAGATACTTATAAGAGTTATAAAACTTATAAATGTCTAGTCTCAGAACGTTATAGGAGCAATTGCAGTACTCTGGTAGAACTTCTGTAAGTGTATTATAGGGCCTAGTAACTTTCTGCTAGTTGATTATAAGATGGTTATAAGAAAGCAATGCTCCTATAACTGCGCCCAATTCCGTGTGTGTAGCAAACTACAAGTATCTTATAAGTACAATAAAAAATAGGCTTGAAAACACTGTAAGTACTGATTTTGCTTGTTGGGTCCGCATTTATGATCATGTGCGCAAAAGAAAATACACATTTTGTTATAAAACGTGTTATGCAATAAGGTCCATTTTGACTAGCCTGAGTTTTAATACAGATTGTTCAATGATTTTTTTGTTTTATTCTCAAAAAATGTAAATAATGAACACTTTATTTTATATTCCCTGTAAAATATAAATGATCCATAAATTTTGGAGATAAGGGGGATCGGTGTACGCTTTTGGCTATAAATCAAAAAGTACATCACACAAAACTAAAAAGAAACTAGTTTTGAAATGTGACACCCCATTTGGTATAATCAGACCAGTTTCATTTTTCAACTCCCCATTCTAGACCACTTTTCAATTATTTATAAAACTTTTTTTTTACTAAAAACATATTGCGGGCAAGCAACTTGTGTCAACTATGCCAAATTTCAAGTTGATAGCATTAGTAGCTGCTGAGAAAACCTGCTGTGATATACAGACAGACAATGAAGTACATACATACATTAAATCAGGCCTGTTTCCCAGAGGGGTAGGCAGAGACCACTTCTTTCCACTTGCTACGATCTTGACAAATTTCTTTCGCTTCTTCCACATTCATACATCGAGTCATGCACGCACGTCGGTTTCGGGTACTTAAGATTCAGCCCTTTTCCAGTATTTCTCCGATTTGACTCGAAAAAGTACCTACACCGGGCGGCCCCTTCCGACCCGTCCGCACTCACTTTAAAGTCTCACCCTAAAAACGGAAATTCAAACTTATAGCTTGCAACTACGGGGTAATAGGATTTACAGGCATACTTGATTTTCCACCAGTCCTATAAAAGTATGATGGGCTGGACTCAGTTCGCGTAAAAGTCTTTATTTCTTTGAAAATTATTCAATTTTCCAGTATATAATTTTAATACTTATCACGTCTGTGCAGATTGAATATTATCTATGCCGTGAAGATGGAACAAACCTTGATATATTTATACACTCGGCGTCAAAAATATCGCACCTCGTTGAAAATCAGATTCAAGCAAATCTAGCCCTTAGTAAAATTATCCCACCTCGTAAATATTAGTATCAATCGAAAGCACGTTTAATGTGTTTTAAATTAACAATATTTAATTTAAAGAAAAAAAAAGTGTTTTCGCAAACTGAGAGTTTCGAAAAAAAGTGCCAAATTACGCGTTTTAATGGTCGCGAGTTGTGCCGTGTTCCAGGTGTATAAAAAGTCTGGTAAAGGTCAAATGTCAATCATTCGCTATCCAGACGTTAAAGAGAACACATCTAAGGAGCTGAAGCAAAAAAACCTCGTACTCGCTGGCAGGGGTCTCTGACTGCTCACCGGGACGTCACGGAGATCCTGGAAGAGCATGTGGTCCCATATGCGGGTTTTGTCGGCACTGGATTCACTTTAATGCACGACAACGCCCGCAACCACACTGCATTGCTCGTTCGTGATTACCTGGGAGAGGTTGGGATCCCTGTTATGCAGTGGCCAGCGAGAAATCCCGACTTGAGCCCAATCGAACACCTTTGGGATGAGCTGAAGCGACGTGTTCGGTCACGTGATGCCATCCCTACCACTCTCCAAGACCTCCAGGACGCCGTGATTGAAGAATGGAACCTCATTCCTCAGTCGAACATAGTGAAGTTGGTTCGGTCAATGAAAGACCGCATGGAAGCAGTAATTAGGGCAAGGGGGGGTAACACTAGGTTTTAGGTTACTTTTAAGTGTCTTTTTTGTTTGTTTGTTAACCATTTCATTGATGTTAATTTACAATTTAATAAACATTTTTCTTGTCCTCGCATTAAACTTCTTTTTTTTTAAACCTGGTTACAATAATTATATTTTTTTTAGCTTTTTTAAAAAGTATATTTTATTACCTTTCAAATAATACCTAACAGCCATACTTACCTTTACCCTTGATTAAATAGGGTATAATGTCGGTTGAACATATTTTTCCCGAAGGTGCGATATTTTTGACGCCGAGTGTAATATTAGAACCAAAATATTATCGGCATTGTCTACTTATTAATTAGCAAATATACATATCGGTGCTTAAATACAAAAGCGCCACAAAACAAAAAAGTATATAGCATTCTGAATTTAAATGCAACACAAACACATTTTGATTTGTGGCCCTTTTGCATTTAAGCTGCGATATTTTTGTTGTTTGATTTTTACTATCAATTTAATATACTATTATAAGTAAATGTGATGAAAACCATTGTGTGTATCATAGGCAGAAAGGGGATTACTAACTCGAGTCATTAAAAGCCCTCCCGCCTTCGGCGTCGGGCTTCTAACACTCTCGTTGGTAATCCCCTTCTTACTACCCTTGATGCACAATGTACTATTATTGTTTGGTTAGGTACTTCTTGGATTGTTAATTAATGCGATGTTTAAAATTATTTCTTGATCAAGTTATGTACTCCGTAATTGTCTTGTACATTAGAAGATAATACTTTAATACCTATATGTGATGTGGATGTAGGTACTGTACTGTACTAGTACAGTATACATGTACCTATTGTATTGTACTGTGCTCGTATTAGCCCTACGATACGAGTTACTTAAGTGCAAATGTAGGTACTTACTTGGTTTTAGAAAGTAAAGGTAAAGTAGGTACCTACGATATCTCGAGGTGAGGGACGGCTGGCGCCATGGCAACAACCCGCTACTCCTATTACAACTTCCCACCGGCCCATTAGGCAACATCGACCTACTCACTTTACACTACTCCATTAACTAGACAACACAAAGACACAACTCCAATTAAACCAGCGTTGGAAATCCAAACAGGTATGCGACTGTTCACACTTACCAGAGATCCGTGAGAGGAATACACGTAACTGGACCCTCATGGTCAAGATCATGCAATTACTAAATGGAAAGTGCAACTAAAAACGTTTTGCCAGATGAACTTCGGAATAAAAATAGATCGAGTTGTTCTGAATCAAAACACTGCGCGGAAAGATTAAAGAAACACAATTTATTTAGTTTTTCTTGTAAATATCAGATTCAGAATTTTAAATGGACGTCCGTCGGAATCGTAAATATATGAGAAGTAAATCAATAAGCTTGGGGCGTACGCATTTAGTTTTATGATGATGCGTGTGGTTATATTTTTGCGGAACACTACGTGAGCGGGTATCATTGGTGTACACACGGTAGCCTAACCATGAGTTACAATTACCGTACTCGCTAGCGAGTCGAATGCTCTGTCCCTCGCACTCTATAAGAATACTAGCGAGGTCTGCGAGGGACAGAGCTTCGACCCGCTAGCGAGTACGGTAATTGTAACTCATGGTAAAAGTACAGTACTCCGAGCTTCTTAAGAGGATTGCGAGTATTTGCGAGGCTAAAAAGGTCCATACAAAATGACATAACGTTTCTATCCTCTCAAAGCTAGACCGCTTTAATGGGTTTTTCATTATTTTCTAGATATTATGACAAACGATGTCTGTACGTTTTGCTTTCTAAAAAAATATTTCTAAGAAAAAAACAAATTTAAAAAACAAAAAATAGAACCGTACAGACCTAGTTCAAAAATGGTGCATAAAAGTCAACGGATAGTTTATAAACCAGCGAGTTTAAGTCCCTTCAGAGCGTCAAAAACGTTTTAGGACGTGCATTCACAATTTGGTTTCTTAAAACTCGCTTGTTTCGCTTAATCAATCGACCGTACCGGACCGGAACCAGAGCGAAGCGAGGCGAGGGCTGTTTGCTAGTAAGTCATAAATGCATAGTTTTTCTGCATCCATTAACTTTTCAGCATACATGACTCGATGCTTCATACATTGATGAATGTGGAAGAAGAAGGAAAGAAGCGAAAGAGATTATTTCCACATGTTACCACCAATTTGTTACCACTGGTAACAGCTGGGATTTTTTTTCTCACCTTTTACCACTAAAGTACTCGGTGGTAACAACTGGGAATATTTTCCCCATTTGTTACCACAAAAATATCGACGACCGTAATCTAAATTGAAGTAAGGGACAAATGGCTACTTTTCAGGAGAGCCAAAAAACTGTTTTTTTTTTCATTTTAAATTCATATTTTTTTTGTTTGTTTACGTATCATGTAACTGATAATAGCCAATTACTTATTTTCTTTAACCCTTTAACTACAAATAATTCAATTTATCATTTAACGCTTAGTTACTGAGATAGCATGTCCCTTACGTCAAAAAAAATAATTCATTATGTCCAATACACCCTTCTTCAACAGTTGACTTTAGAGTGAATTTGATGTATCTACAAATAAATTGAAAGAAACGAAATTAAAGTGGTCGTAACTCCATTGAAACTAATCAATGACAGGGCGTAAAAGGTACATGGGAAATTATCTTAGGTGGAATAATAAACCAAAACATAAAATGTAAATGTGTTATTTATTAGAAAAATTAAGAGATCAATCATGTACCTAAGTATAGACATAATTTGCCAGAGCTCGGAATCGCAATTATGTAGTGGTACTTGTGTGTTTACAGGACTTTCACTATTTAAATCTTCATTTTTCTTTTACTATCGGCAATATACAAGGTTTTTAATTAAAGTAAAGTGTTCTGAAGAAGTAAAAGAGATAAGACAATTCTAATGAAAGTTATTCGTTGCTCTCGTGTTATTGTAAACGAGTGTTTTTATAATTATATTGCAATGATACATCACTATATATTATACGCCATTATGAGCTCTCTTTAATACGTCAATAGCTAGTAACAAGTAATAAAATAAAACAAAATACACTATTCGGTGTAAAAACGATTAGAAATGTAAAAACATAAGCAATTTTAATTCGACAGTATCAATTAGAACTTAATAATAGTAGTACAATTAGGCCAAATGCTATCTTAATAGGGTCGAAATACTTACTGGTGTTCAGATACCAGAATTGTATAAACGGACCAAAAATTCTTAAAATAAACTTAATAAAGGACCAAACTATTGTTTAAAGTATAGATTAGTACTTTAAACAATAGTTTGGTCCTCTATTAAGTTTATTTTAACAAAATAGCACACAAGTAACTTAGTTGGTATTTTCCTAGGAAGTTATGTCGTAATACCAAGAATGAATAGATATATTTTAATGTATTTAGAAACGTAACAAAGTATTTTGGTTAGCATAGCATTTCTAAAGACTTGAAAAATAATATACCTACATAAGAAGACACAAACACGGTAATTGCATGTAGCCGAAACCTTGATATTTTATTAAATAAAATACTTACTGCAATAACTCTTCTCGATCCCGCAGTAATTTATTGCGTCGAGCTAAGAGTGATTCAATACTGTTCCTATTCATCGTTATCAAATCTCGGTTGCCTTCCTTATTATTAAGTACTTAAACGTGCGTGAAGACGAGTGCTCGTGCAAAACAGAACTGAGCAAGCAGCGGCAGCACTCAATTCAGTGTAGCCAGGTGTAATTCGAAAAACGAATAGTTTTTTTATCAGTCGAACATACCTTTGAATAAATGATTATAAAACTGTTTTTTTCTTGTTCGTATGTATGTATGTAAACGCTTTATTGGAAAACTAACAATTGAATTATGTATAGAGTATTCTCATTAAAATTATTTTATTTTATTTCTATTGTAAAATTATAGTTATCACGTGTCGTGTTATTGTAAATACTTTATACTCTGTTTGCACAAACAAACAAACCCTTGGAATATTATTTTAAATGCATTTATAGCCATATTTTCAATCGAAGTCCAAGGCTCAAAAATCAATAGATTGTCAAGAAAATTCAGTAGATTTCCTAAAAATCAGATGAAGCGGCAACATTGTCAACCACTACCAGGAGCGACATGCTCTTTCTGCAATGTTTTTGATACACGAGGTGATAGTGAGATCTCTTTCACCCTCAAGCAACTTTAAGTGCGTTAGACTAATTTAGCTATATTGACGAACACTTCGTATGCCATCTAACGAAAGAGATAACGCTTACATTTTTGGTAATAGTTAAAATTTTGCAGCTATGTTTTAATGTAAGGGACGGTAGTTTTGACATTTTACTTGTAAAAAAATGTCGTATATACTCTTAGCAAACATTTGAAACAATTACAAATTACCGTAAGGGTCACTGTTGCCTTACATTTGTGAAAGCAAAACTGCGTATCGTACAATTGCTTAAGTACAGAATAGTCTTTTACGACGTAGATAAATTTAGAAAATTATAGTTACATCTAATTGTGATAGAATGAATTTTGTTTTTGTAGATAATTTTGAGAACGTTAAATGATGTATCGTACCTTTACTTATTTAATGGCTCCTTACAGCGTTAGGTAAATTGCGAAGATGAATGTTACACCAAGAAGTAAATGAACTTTTTTTTATTGCTATCGATACGTCGTATTTGTTTGAAATACGGAGTAAAAGTAACATTTTCTTAAGGCTGTAAGGGGCATGTTTTTTAAGGCTATTGAGATGTCACCTATACCAATCGATAGAGAAAAAAAAACTGAACAGAACTCCATTCATAACTCATTTTCGCCATTTTGTCCCTTACGTCAATTTAGATTACGGTCGTCGACATGTTACCTTTTAAAACTATGTAACAGACGAGAGAAATAATATTGAACCAATAGTGGCTGTTGTTTATACGTGGCCATAGCAGCACTTTTGTACCGACCAATAAAGACTTGAGTTCAGTTTGAACCATCGGTGGCTGTTGTTTATACGTTACCATGGTAACCATGTATCTGTGGGCCCTGTAGTGAAATGACGGAATGTGTCATACTCGGTCGATAAGCAGATACTGATAATTTATTCTGAGCAAGCAAAATCAGATCTTAAGGTGGTCAACCTTCTCATTCCGCGACTGTACTACAAACAGAAACACAATTTTATGGAACACATAACAAACTTTAATAACAATTCACCTTCGAGTTATCAACTTAACGGAAAAAAGTGGCCACCTTTTTCCGTTAAGCTGACTACTCAAAGGGTAATTGTTATTAAAGTTTGTTACGTGTTCCATAAATTGTGTTTTTACTTGCACTACAAAAACCTTTCGTCTGATTTCAAGGAAATTCTTTAGTTAATTAGAAAACATAATAATAGTAATGAGGGCGCCACTGGACGCTCGGCGTTTGCTCGGCGCAGTCTTAACATTACCAATATTCAAATTACTAATACAAATTATTATTACTAATGTTTTGGGGAAAATAATAGAAACACTTCGTAACGCGTTAGTACCGTGTAATACAAAAATATCACAGATTTGTTTTCACATTATTTGTAGATGATTACATTGTTATACAAGTTTTCATTACTTAATAATTATCGGTAAAGTTAATTAAGGCTTTATAGTGGTGTACATAGTGACGTAGTTTCGAGGCGTATGTTATGAAGACCAAACGACCTCTATATTTTGTTGCGGAAAACAGTTAGTCTCTCTCTTTGCCGCAGACGTTTCTCAGATTCATGAATATAACTATAATTCTGTAAAGGGTGTAGTTTTAAATTGACTTTATCACTAATTCTAATCAGGCAACAACTTATACGAAAGATCGAACAGGCAGTTTGTAACTATAAAGGCTTACCTACCTCAGAAAATATTCGGAGTGTTTTTTTTATTTTGTAGTTAAGTTTAGTCTCTGTCCTGAAGACACTAACATGGGTAAAAAAAAGTTACGACTTCGAAAGTTTAGGCTTATGTAATTAATCATAATGACTTTTTCAAGCTTGAATTTTGTATTTTTGCTTCGTATCATTTTCATTACGCTTGCTAGTGTCTGAAGAAACTTTTTTCGTTTAAAATTAAACCGTTGGGTGAATATTCGGGCGTTTCAACCGCCGTCATTGTTATCTTCAATATATTGAAGAAAATAATGATAACTACGAGCAACTTTTGACGTCAAAAATAGCAGACCGGGTGTTAGTATCCATTCCAATCAAAAGAACAAGTTATTAATTTTGTCTGCGAAGATAATAATGACGGCGGTGGAAACGCCAAATAATCACCCCGTTACGAGTCACTTAAGTTTCATATTCCGAACTCAGTCTTCCTTAACAACCATAGACAAATTATTTTAGGCTATATAAATTGACCACGGTGATGAGCATTCAGCTACATTTTGGAAGTATTAACCTTAAAGTATTTAAATCGAATATATTTAATATTTATGTTGGAAGATTCAGTTGGCTTTCAGTTTGGCAAGTTGTGCCATAATGTCCTTATCGGCATCGGAGCTGGACTCCCCGAGCTTGTTGCGGCCTGCAGCTGGGGCCTGGGCCATCTGAAAAAAAAAAGTTTTCATAAAACACCAAGCACATAGGAAGTACAAAAAATCGTCATTTGACAAACTATATAATTTTACAAATTTTCATTTCGCAAAGAGCGTTCCCGCCGTATCATTTTACAATTTCATGTGGTCAAAAGTCTAAACTAACTTACTTAATAAGCCCATGTAACCTTTGTAATATGTTATGATTTAAGCACATACACGTTTTTTGCGAAATTAATGTTGTCTGTTTGTAAAATTATATAGTTCGTCAAATGATTTGGTCAAAACTCAGGATACCAGGAAGATGTGGACCGGTTTCTAAGCGATTTTGATTCTGACATAAGACCTATATATTTTATACGGTATTATGTACGGTCACAAGCGTTAATTTGGAACCCTATTTCAAGAAAAATATGCTTGAAGTCGTCAATGTCATTAGAGATGTCAAGTCATTAGTAACTTGTAGGAAACTCTTATTGTTGTAGAATGTCAGATTGATTTGGACCTGAGGTGGGTACTACATTTAATCGCGTGACTGTACCTACCTATATTATAGATGAGGGGATGCTTTTGCCTAGTTGGGAGTGAAATTGGTAACATGATCCACTTTTTGCCCAACAATAGCTATTTAATCCACAAACAATACATACAATATATAAAAATACATTGCTACGTAGGTAAAAGTATTTCGTACCGGCAATAATTTACTATGAGCATAAACGTTATCCTACATTCCACGCAAAGCCATAACGCGTATGTGCGTTTTTATTATCTAGCCGCGATTAGAAAGGGATTCGACGTGACAGTTTTACTATATACTTACGTCGTAGTACATATGAATTGACAGCTATTCCAATCCCAAACTAATCGCGGTTTCATAATACAGTATGCGAGCTTTGAAAAAACGAAAGATGCAGCGGCACCTGCAGGCCTAATTACGGTCGCGTTTACCGATGTGGATAAAACATCTGTCACATTCTGACCAGTACGTAAGTGCGAGAGAGACAGGCTTTGTCTGCCGCGATAAAGGCGACCATTATGGATCATGGGAATATTTTAGACAAACGGCAGCGAATGCGTTAACGTTTTTTTTAAATGAACTCTAGAGTTTTTTAAAGACGAAAGCATATTTTACGCGTGCTCTAAGATCAAAAATATTATCTTCTTACAATACATATTATAAATGAGAAAGTTTGGATATTCGCATGTTTGTTACTCAATCGCGCTTCAACCAGTGAACGGACCGGGATGAAACTTGGCAGACATATAGGTTAGGTGCTGGAATAGGACATAGGATAGTTTTGATCCCGGAAAAATTAACGGTTCCCGAGGGAATAACGATAATCAAAATCGAAATCGCGGGCAGAAGCTAGTAGGCAATACGAGATCGATCCTGATCGCCGCCCAGCCAAATTTCTATCACATTATTCTGGGAGTTTGATTGCTAGAAACGGACATAGATATAGAGATAAATATATTCTACATAGAGATTCAAGCGACCATACCTATTATATTCGGTAGGTAACGTTTATAAATATTCATATTCATATTCATATTTATTGCTGTCACATTATGGCGCATACATTTCAGACAGGTGTTGTAGTCTTACTTTAGTTAACTCCACATGGACACCCTGCAAGGGCACCACAATGTATAGGGTGCATTTGACCTTGGAGCTTAAAATGCAACGATCAATTTTACTCCTCAAATGCTGCATATTTGGTTACACAACTTTTAAAAAAAAACTGTAAAAAATTGTTTATAGTTTTAGTTGTTGTCGTTAAACTCGTTACATCAAAGCAAAAGACAGGTAGGTATAGTTTAAACTTTCTCAATTGAGCTTATCCACTTAAGAATACAAAGCCATTGTGTTAAACACAAATTAGAACAACGAGCTCGCAGTTAAAGCAGATAATAACCGCCTTCGAAGGTTAACATAGATAATCGACTCTATTTCTTTAGACAGTCTACAAAATACGGTAATAACGGCAAACATTTTTTTTTGCATTTTACAACCGCCCGACTAAAATTGTATAGATACAATGACTATACTGTTTACAGGTAAGTGGAAGAGCTCAGTTCAAAAAGTTTAAACTATACCCGCCCCGCCCCTGTACCAAGAAACACGGGTGCTAGTACCTATCCTAACGTTTTCAATTCACTGATTTTACTAGTGAAGTTTACTCACGTGTGAGACACTGAAAATTAAATTATTTTCAAAGTCGTAGAACAAAAGTAGCATTTGACTAGTAGAATCGATCATTGCATGTAAAGCCCCAAGGTCAGAGGCACCCTGTATACTTATAATTCTAAAATACCTACTAACACATGAAAAATTATTTCATTAAATTATAATTTGTTTAGAAGTTATGAACCAAAATTATGCATGTAGATAAAAAGTAATAAATACTAAAATCCATACTAATATTATAAATGCGAAAGTGTGTCTGTCTGTCTGTTACCTCTTCGCGCTTAAACCGCTGGACCGATTTAAGTGACATTCGGTGCAAAGATAGTTTGAATCCTGGGAAAGGATATAGGATAGGTTTTTTTCTCGAAATTCATCCCCTAAAGGGGTGAAATAGAGGGTGAAAATTTGTATGGAGCTACGATATATAAACGAGTTCCACGCGGACGGAGTCGCGGACAGAAGCTAGTGAGAAATAAATACATAATAAAATAAGATGTTTTAAGGGGCAAATTATAAATATGTAACTATTAACATGAAGTGCGGTTAATTTTATCTATGAGAAAGTAAAAATTGTTATGGTACAGTCGCCAGCAATAATATATTATCCAACTTTGGACGCAAAAATATGTGAAATGTCTTTATTACTATAGGTATCAGATATATTTGCGCTTAATGTTGGATAACATATTATTGCTGCTGACTGTTCAAAAATGCGAGGGATGATTATGCGACTAATTAGGGCGAAAACCCACACTTTTTTTTTTCTTTACAGTTTCTAGTGAATTTCTATACTCCATTAGTTTAGGTACTTAACTAAATGTAAAAAAAAAACACTTGACACAGTTGGTCAGCCAATAGGAGCAGAACACTGATACGTCAAAGCTTGATCAAACAGTTTTGATTGGCTGTGGAACAAAGCCACGTGGCTTGGTTTGTTTACATTTTTTTAAGTACCAAAACAGATGGAGTATAGAGCAATTGACACAAAAACTCAGTCAGCGAAAATGATATTGCGAATCGAAAAAGTTCATTAAAGGGATGGTAAGGAAAATAAGCTTGTAAAGTCGGCGTTAATAGAAATGACAAAATATGTAAACAAATTCTGTTTGACACATAACCTCCAATTTTCACTACTTTTTTACATTAAAAAGCCTCTATCTTAATCAGAATATGTCAATCATTCATTAAAATCATTAACAATACGTTACGCGAAGTCCAAAAGTAGATACGTGATTAGTTCGCCGTTGTACTTGTTTTTTTTAAAGAGTTATACACTATTAGATAAAGAACCATTTACTCGCAACAATACAAAATTACATTCCATAGATGCAAGAAGAACTCAACACAGAAATTGTTGCGAAACGGGCCCAATTCAGCATTCGCTAGCCGTAAAGCCAGCACCGGTCTTCCGTTGGAACCGCTTGGTGAAGAGACGGAAAGTGACACACTTAACACAAAACAAAACAAATGGAAAAATAATGGTACAGTACAATAATTTTCTTAATAGCGATCGGCAAGCTTCGTTATACAAATATACCAAAGACCAAAAAAAAAACGTTTTTTTTTTATGGCATAGAGAAGACAAACGAGCACACAGGCCACCTGATGGTAAGTGGAAACTGTGACCCATAGACATTCGCATTCACAAGACTGCAATGCAATCCTAAGACTGCAAATGCGTTGCCAACCCTGAGGACTAAGATGTAATGCCTCTATGCTAGTCATTTCACCGGCTGTTTTATCCCCAAACCGGAACACAACAATGCGAACAATAATAAGAACAGGGTTGTATTGAGAAGGGGTACTGTATATTGGTCCGTTTGGTTTTGTTTACATGTTTTGCCATTTCTATTGACGTAGACTTTACGGAATGGATTTTGTTTGGTCATGGTAGGTACTAGTTTCAGCCTCAGTCACTAAAATCTAATGGCCGGTTTCTTCTACAGTGAAGTGTTGAAAAATAACTCACATCTACTCGTACTTTGCACACAGTAGTTGAGCGAGTGTACCAATTAACCAAAACATGAAAACCTGAATCAATAAAAAGCGTGAAATGTACTACGACTCGTTGATATCTATGAATGGCAAACCTGCATTGGCTTATGCCCGGTTCCTATATTCAAGAAACGAATCGTATTCCTTACGTCTCGTTAAAATTTGACATTTGCTACGTAAAAAATGTGTCAAATTTTAACGAGACGTAAGGAAAACGATTCGTTTCTTGAATATAGGAACCGGCCATTAATGAAATAGGTTCCCCTATGGAATCCCTAATCGTCATTTGTCCTAATGCATCTGTGGCGACATAGCGACATCTAACGGCAAACATGTACCACCAACTCGCCAGCGCCAACAGCGCCACCAACGTCAGACAGCGGAACTAAAGTGGTCTACATCGCGCTAACGAAGTTTCTACAGTCAGTTGATAGTTTGATACATCGTTGCTTAAATACAAAAGGGCCGCAAAAAAAAATTTGTTTGTGTTGCATTTAAATTCGGAATGATTGTGTGAATGTTTTTGTTTTGTGGCGCTTTTGTATTTAAGCAGCGATATATACCATTTCCAACTTCATCCTAATGGACTTCGGCCCAGGCATAACACGCGGCTGGAGAGAGATCTCTATAATATTATCCTCTCTTTCTACACATCGTTTGTCCGAATTTTCTATTATCGTAAAGCCATTTCCGCTTAAATTTTAAAACTTTTTACTGTTGTTATAATACAAACCTAACCTAATCGAACCGCAGATATAATTGGAAAACTTAAAAGTTGCCTGACTCATCTGAAAACCAATTTAGGGCAAATGAAAATTTGATTTGATGTATTAGGACAAACGTTAGAGATTCCGAGAGACACCCGTCGATAACAAGTCTAATATATTCCAAAATAAAAAATTAGGGTTCCGTACCAAACGCCAACTGTACTCTTATTACTAAGGTTCCGCTGCCCATCTGTCTGTTACAGGACTGTATCTTTTGAACCGTTAATAGTTAGCTAGTATAGCTATACACTTACCCTATCACTGCATAGTATAAAACAAAGTCGCTTCCCGTTGTCTGTCCCTATGTATGCCTAGATCTTTAAAACTACGCAACGGATTTTGATGCGGTTTTTTTTAAAAGATAGAGTGATTCAAGAGGAAGGTTTATGTGTATATTATTTTTTTATTTTATGTACTGGTGTTACAGAAAACTCATATAAACCGAAGCGAAGCGAGGGCGGGTCGCTAGTTAATTATAAACGTGGAATAAGCTTGGAATTGTTTATGGCCATGCTTTGTCACTTTCTTTCAGATGCAAATGTCACAATTACAGATAAGGACAAAGCATGGCATAAACTATACCAAGCTTATTCCACGTTTATAAGTACGAGGGTTAAAATTTTAAGAGTATTACTATGGCCGCTATAACAACAAATAAAATAGTACATTTTGATGCAAGTGCGGAAAGTATGTCATTTTACACGAGTCCCGAGGCGTATTGGCCCGAAAAAACGGAAATTGACAATTCCGCACGCATGTCAATAAAACAAAAATAGCACAGTAATTAAAATAGATAATGTTACTTAATACTTAGGGCCTGTTTCACAATCGACAAGTAAATTTATCTGTCACATAAAGTTGTCTCTCCTTGTCTATTTTCAAGTGTACGACAAAGAAAGGGCTAAACTTATCCGTCAAATATCCTTTACTTGTCGATTGTGAAACAGGCGGTTAGTCTGATAAATAAAATATGTAACAAAATCCAACTTTTCACACGACATGCTGCTACAAAAAGTAAAAGCATTAGTTGAAACATTCCAAAAAGTACCACTTTTTGAGCATTAATAAAATAAAGTGAAAAATTAAAAGGCTCGATCTTAACATTGTTTGTACAGTGGTACGGAACCCTCAGTGTGCAAGTCCGACTCGCACTTGGCCGGTTTTTAAAAAGACCATGACCAAACGTAACACGTTATTGGTATCAAGAAGCAAGTTGCGTACCTTCCCGCTGATTTCAATGCCTATCTCGTCGAGAACCTTGTTGACGACACTCTCGGTTTCATCCTCATCCCCAGATTCATCCATGATGTCGTCCAGAGTTTCTGAAACTAAACACAAAAAACATAAAACAGACATCTTGTATGTATGTATGTATGTAAACACTTAATTGCACAAACAAGAGATAACAATTATAAAATAGACAAAAGTATAACAGGGATGTACAAAGGCGAACTTATCCCTTTAAGGGATCTCTTCCAGTTAACCTTTGAGCGATTTAGAAAACATCTTAACAGGGTTAACTGGAACAAATCCCATATGGGACAAATTTGCCTATTCCATCTATATCAATGCAAATATGTCTTGTAATTGTTTGTGAAATGACGAGTTTACATACACACATCTTATAGTTATATAATACTGTATTTTATAAGTTTCAGTAAAAAAAATATTTTTTGTGACAAATTTTTGTTACGGACTGCAAAGTTATAACATACTAAGGGAGAATGGTTTGAATTTAGTACAATGAAAGCTGCGACAAGGTACTAAAATGTACAGGAACTTCCGATTTCGATCATACAGAAGGCGCTCTTTGTAACAAAATAGGGTGTTGTTAGGTTGAATTCGCTTACTCTATTTCTGGTATTTGAAAAGTTCGTACCTATTTATTTATCTTGCTTACTCACTACTCTAGCACAGCTTTAGTACCCATTGATAAGCTTATTGAGATACAAGAACGAGTATGAACTTTTCAGACCAAATATGGTATCGTATGATTATGCACTAGGTAAGGACCTCTATATTGTACAGGATAAAACCATACTGGTTTTGACAGGTAATTGTATTGTCAATGTTTTGATAGCTCTAATTTACTTAGAGTTGGGTTTCTGGAGTTTCTTGCGGCGCTTCTTCTCCGCAATGATGGTCTTGCCCGAAGCGCTAGTAGATTCACTCCATATTACCGACGTGTAAAAGAGCCCTCATGTAGCCAATTTACTGGCCAATTTTGAATTTTGAACTTGATAGTAATAGCGGAGTTGATAGCAATATGGTAATTGGTAATACGTCAAAAGCAATATTGTCGTACTGAGTTAAAAGGCCCAAGTGAGTGTTTTATAATCACTATCCTACTGATATTATAAATATGAAAGTTTGTGATAGTTTGATACTTCTTCACGCTACAACGACTGGACGGATTTGGCTTATACCCTGCGTCGCTATTGCCTAACGCACTCGCAATCTCAATTGGCTTCAAAGCGGAGCAATCGCTTTCATTTTGTATGCAGACAAGCCTTCCATTTTCAAAATGAAAACAATTGAGATTGCGAGTGCGTTAAGCAATAGCCCCTCTGGACTGACTAGTACAAAAGCTACATTTCATGGAAAAATTTAAAGTTTCTGAGCGAACAACGATAATCGAAATCTACGCTATTATTGTTGATAAATTTATAAGTTTAATCGCTTACTCAGTTCATCCGTCATGTCCAACTTGGCATTGGCCTGTTTGAACGCCTGCATGTCCTTGGCGATTTGTTGAGGGTTCAGCACCGTGTTTATGTTGCCCATGGTCTTTGCCGTGGTTCCCATGGCGTTGGCTATCGCTATGTTGGCACCCATCGCTTTATTCGACATTTGCACGCCAGAAATCTATGGGAAAAAGTATTACATAATTTAAAAATAAAAATATGATGACAAGTAAACAAATATCAGGAAACACTTTACTAGGCAATGTTTAGCTGACTAAAATACAGGGAAAACATCCAAGCTTCAAGACCAAATATATTCCCCCATACCATAAATCGAATCTACGATCACCAGCTCACAGGCAGGGCACTACAATCTAGGCCGACGTGATCATAAAACTAAAAATAGTTACATTCAGACTAACCTAAGTAATATATTTCAATATTCAATCTGATTTGTTTGTGTTGGTATTAAAATAGAGCAAGATTGACATGTCAATATTTGCACAGAAATTGACCAGAGGCGTAGATTTGATTTTGGCTCAATTCCAAAATACCCATAAATTTCATCTAGATCGGAACCTATCACGAGCGGTCAAATTTTTTTTATCTCTGGAAATTAATAAATAAATAATAAATTCAACAAACTTGTTTTCGTATTGATTTAGTTGACTTGTGCATAGATTTTAAAACACAAAAGGAGTGTGAGCGAAATAAGGTGTTTATGTAGAAAGGTTAAGTATTCATTGCCTTGCCGTGAGCAGCGTAGATCCTTGTTTTTTGCTTCCTCAACTGGACCAATTGTTTAGCTAATATTTTACAAGCGGCGTTGTTCCCATCTTTTGCCATTTTTTTTATCTCCATCTCCTAAAAAAGCACACAAAATTGGTATCACAACTAAAAAATCTCATTTATATAAAGATTCTGAAGTTTAATTTAGATGCCCTATTAAACCTCATTTCCAAAATACCATAATACGTGGTGTTAGCCCATTACAAAAAAAAATATTAAATTTTTGATCACTTGGAAAGGATCGAAAGTGAGTGGACGTACTTTTACCCGAAACTGACGTGCATGACTCGATGTATGAATGTGGAAGAAGCAAAAGAAATTTGTCAAGATAATAATTAGCAAATGGAAAGAAGTGGTCTCTGCCTACCCCTCTGGGAAACAGGCTTGATTTAATGTATGTATGTATGTTCTCTATTTTATAAATAACCTTGTATAGTGCAGTGTAACAATATAACAGATTATGGGCAAGGACCATTGTTAAGTGTAGTTAAACACACAGACAATGATAGAGAAAAACGTGCCATTGTGCAACAAGATTTATCTTAACAATGAAATGGCAAATTTTCAATGTACAATGGAAAAGTTAACGGGTTTTTTTTTAATTTATTTATGCAATTTAATTTATTTATTTTGTATTTGGAAATGTTGTTGAAAATGTCTAAAAGTTCTTTAAAACAGACACAATATCTTCAATTGCCCATCACTACTTCAAACAATTGCGTAATCAAGTAGAAAAACCTTGCCCAATTGAGTTTAACAAGGTCGTAACAAACAAGCTAAGACGCTGAATTTGTTACAGTTAAAGGCATTAATATCTACACTGTCATCGGGCCAGAAATATGTATACATAGACCTTATTATCAGTGGCATAGAGGCGTATAGATATTTTTGACACCTTGGGAAACATATATACATTATATTTATGACTTTGACTGTACTAACAAAAATACTTAATCATAGTGGCGGAATCAAGGTTATAAAGAGAATAACTAAAAATGATAATCAAGTAAGTAACTCCTTATTACAGTACTGTAAAACAGCATTGCTGTAAAGTAAACATTGAGTCAGAAAGTCAACTCAAGGTAACTCAACGGATTAATACCTTACCAGTTTCTTTTCTTCTCTCTCCAAAGCTGCCTGGTCTTTGTCAAGGTCTCTCCCGGCTTTTCGTAACTCCCGGTCATTTTGCCTTTGCTGTTCTGTAATTATGTTAAAACAATAGATCAATAAAAGGCTCGGGAATTGCATTCCATAACAAACAAAACAAATCGATCCCCTGCAGCAATAACAAGGATAAATTTACCTTTAACAGTAGGCGCTTTTCTAAAGAAATTCATGGTTAAAGATTAGATTTCTAATTAACTTTTAGCTTTAATTCCCATAAAGATTAATATTGTAAAAATATTCAGGTGATGACTAATAGTATCGTAAAAGTGGTAAAACCATCAACATGTCACTGTCAAATCGACGTTGCTAAATTGCTAATGTATAGTTAGTCTGTGGTACGTGATAACTAAAATGTTGCTAAGTCAAAAACTCTGTAAAATTTAGTAGAAATTTTAACATTACAATGAATAATAATAAAATAATAAATGTTCGCATTCTGAGTTTTTATGAACAAAGCTAAAAACGATAAAAGACATTTATTCAGTAAGTAGGACGCTAGGGCGGCGGCAAGAGAACCATTGTAATAACTATTTAGTGGTATTTCATCTTCGTCCCCAAGGCTAGCAACGCATATATGCAATCCATCAAGATGGCCTGTACGTATGCTCGTTGGAGTCGTTGGCCTTCTCGATGACACAAAATGTAGGTAGGTACTTACTTTTATATTTTAATTAAGATATAAAAAATAGTAAAGACGTATTTAGGTACATAAATGTGATAAATTCCTGGGACAAGTAAATTGGCCACATGAGGGCTCTTTTTTACGTTTGGGTGTGTATACCTAGTCTGGAACTATGGAATGAATCTATTAGCGCTTCGGACATGACCATCATTACAGAGAAGAAGCGCTGCAAGAGACTCCAGCAGGTCATTTTATCAATCATTAAATACAAAAATACAAGTAAGTTTGACAAATTACAATTATTGGTGAATGAATAAACTTATTGGTGAGAAGTGCGAATATAATTTGTTAAGTCTTGGATGTTTTCTATGTACTTAATTGATTACCTCTTTGTTAAACATTTAGTATTATGTTGCCTAGTGTCAGTAGTCCGATCTAGGGTACTTATATATATCTCCTTTAGAGTATGTTTACTTAAAACAAAATAAATGGAGAGATTTGTTACGTTCACTAAGAAAACCATATCCAAAGTTGGTGTGGTCGGTTAATCGTTCATCTTTTGTAGCTCCTACTCAAGATAGAAAATATACCTAGTGTTAAGTAAAGGATATCTTTAAACTTAGGTACTTACCTAAGTAGAAGGCCTAGATCTTATGAAAGGAAACCAATTTTTTTCAAAGAGACTGAAAATTCATTTGATACTTACCCGTCATGACTTTTTTTAATGATAACTGGTTCTCGTTTGGTTTTGTCTATAAATATTTCATTTTTTTACATTATAATAAGTATAAGTATTACACAAACGCTTAATAAATTTTCAAACAGTATTTCGCCGTGACTTTGACATTATTTTTGACATTCCTCTACAAGTCATCAAATCTACAGTGTGTAGGCCCGCTTGCACGTAAATTTAACCCTAGGTTTCTTTAGTAAATAATGTCAGATTCTGTGATTCTCTCAAGAAGCAAAGGTGAACGAATGCACGAGTGATGTCCAAGCGGCGAGATTAAGTAGTCCCGTCAGTGCGAACAAAACACATTGTAGCGCGTGCATTTTCAATTTAGCAGCACGATGGGTCGAACGTATAAGGCTGCTTAATTGAAAATGCACGCGCTACAATGTGTTTTGTTCGCACTGACGGGACTACTTAATCTCGCCGCTTGGACATCACTCGTGCATTCGTTCACCTTTGCTTTTTTACAGAATCACACCCCAGAACTCCGAACTGTAAATTTTAACAAATTAACCTGTGGGCCTAGTATGGCTGCGTCTATGGATAAAGCATCCGTCACTCTCGTACTTATATACGTGTCAGAAGGTGACAACGGATGCCTTATCCAAACTTTGTCACGCGATAAACGCAGCCATGTTATGGCCGCTTGGGCACATAAATATTGGTTAACCCCAGGGACCCTAATATGGCTGCGTATATCGTGTGACAAATATGGATAAAGCATCCGTCACTCTCGTACTTATTTATGTGTCAAAAAGCGACGGATGGCTTAAGCTATTATCCAAACGATGTCACGTGATATACGCAGCCATATTAGGGTCCCTGGAGTTAACCTAGGCTTAATATTTATGTACAATCGGGCCTTAACGTAGTGTTCAAAGAGAATTATAGAAAACTATATAACGTAAGTAGTACTGTATTCTTTTTGATGCTTTTATCGATTTTTCACTGAGGTAACCCTATTATATTATAGGCAACCCACTGACCAAACCTAATCAAACCTTTTTACGGAAAGGAAATGTCGTTACGCGCCGCATCATTCTCCCCGGCTAGGATATCCTTATGGGTTATGAACTTATGACGGACTTTCAACCACTTTAGTCTCCTGCGAGAGCGGATGTGGAAGCATACCATCGAAAACCGCTCCAGTGTTAACCTCTGATGGAGGGAGGGTTCGGTTAACACTCAAAACTCTCCCCCAAGCGTGTAGGACCATACCGTGGGACTGTAGGACCGTACCTATTCGCACGGACCTACTAGGGGTTCAGGCGGGCAGCGAACTGCCTACGCCTTCGCCCCACACGTCAACACCGGAGCCGGGTGCGCGTCTATGTACTCCTCACGCTCCCGCTCCGCTGCCTCCTTCTGCTAGATCAGTGATTCCCAAAGTGGTCCAGGTGGACCCCCAGGGGTCCACGAGAGACTCGACGGGGGTCTACGTTAGGGGTGACAAAAAATGGGGGTCCACAATCGTAACCGGGGGTGCATGAAAATTAATTTGGGTTCGATAGTGAAGAACTAAAATGTTAGCTTGATTTAACCTATCAATATAGATAGGCGGATAACATTTTAAGAAGTTCAGCGACTGTTACTTGTAAAAATTTGCATATTCTAAATTCAGTACAACACGTAGTCGACTTTATTAAATTACATAATTAGCCCTATCAAGCAATCAATTCAAGCCTTTATTTTTTTCGAAAACTGTTAATTCGTCGTTGAAACTCAGCAACAACGCAAGTTTCCATAGATATATATTATTATCTACTCGTCACTTTTTTTTTTTCGAGATTTATAAATTGGTTGTAATGTAGCTGCAGGGGGTCCACTGGATCCAGCAAAATTTTGAAAGTGGTCTATGAAACAAAAGAGTTTGGGAACCTCTGTGCTAGATGATGCTCTCGCAGAATGAGGCGACAGCCAACCACGATCTCTCACTGCTTAGCATGGCTGACACTACGTTGTGCAGTGAGAGATCGGTAAGCCCTGTGTCCGCAACCAGATCGCGGCACTCCGGATCCCACTTCGAGAACAACTCTAGGGTGTGCTGGGCCGTGTCGTCCGGATCGCCGCACTTATGGCAAACCCGGACTGGGCTCTCTCCTGAAACTTAACCTAACCTAACATAACCGTGAATTATTCCCAAGATGTTGGAGAATTAAAATAAAACGAGAAATACCGAATAAACGTACTTTATTTTCGAGAGCAAAATCGATTCTCTTTTTCAGGTCACTTCATTTTTATTAAAAATATTATAAGGTACAATAATTACTTTAGCACATAATATTTAGGAAACATTAAGCAACTACTATAATAAGATTTAAAACATGGACAATCTGTATTCCAACAAAACTGTTTTTTGTGACATGTCTAAACAGGTAAAAATTTCGTCTAGAAATAAAAAAGGACATTTACAACTGTAACTGCTAATAAAACACAAACAAGAACAAGATGAATCCAATAAATAATTCTAAAATACGACAATGAATTAAATTATTAATTGAATCGAGTAAAAAGCAATACCTAAGTTGCATACACGGAGACGGACGGTCTACAACAGCTTCTGGACCTCACCAACGGGTAGATTTCACAATTACAATACCGACATTATCGACTGACTAACTCTACTTTAAATTATTATGACGTAAAGAGAGATTCACCACGACCATTTAGGAGTATACGAGCTGAAGTTCCACAAGTCAGGTAAGCCTTCGTGAGCATTATCCTCAAACTCGCTCTTCGACCATTGGAAGGGTCTGAGAACATCCCTATTGAGATGATCCATGGTCTCCTGCGCTTCTTCTTCTTGCTGCTTCTTCACGAGGTCCCTGATCTCAAGCCCGTTGATGGTCGGCTCGTCGTCGAATTGGTCGGTGTAGATGGTTGCCACGGTTCCTTTGTTGAGCGGTATGTTGCTGGTGTTGGATTGTGTTGTGTTGGAATACGGAGGGCTGGATATGGCGACGAATTCTAATACTGGATGTCTGGAGGTGCCTGGAAGTAGATAAAATTAATTAGCAATATATCGGCACCAAACAAAGGCGTAATCTAGTCTGTACTTTCACGTGCACATTGACGGAAACGTGCAAAGTTAAGACTGCGCCGAGCGTACGCCGGATGTACAGTGGCGCCCTCATCACTATTAATGTGTTTTCTAATAAACTAAAGAATTTTCTTGAAATTGATCGGTAGGATTTTGTACTACAAATGAAAACAACTTAAAGGGTATATCACATAGTTTAATAACAATTCACCTTTGACTTATCAACTTAACGGAAAAAAGTAGCCACCTTTTCCCGTTAAGCTGACTACTCAAAGGGTAATTGTTATTAAAGTTTGTTACGTATACCATAAATTGTGTTTTTACTTGCCCTACAAAAAAGTATAGTCTGATTGCAAGGAAATTATTTAATTAATTAGAAAACACAATAATAGTAATGAGGGCGCCACTGGACGCGCGACGTTTGCTCGGTGCAGTCTTAAACTCAGTGTCGGGAGCGGGTCTCCGTGGATTATCGAAATTGTTTTTCTTTTTCGAAGGTGAAAGTGCCCAATTTAAGTTCATAGTGTAAAAATAAATTATATAAATCCACAGATTTGGGCTAATGCGGCAACTTGGTGGGCCCCCCGGAACAGCTACAGATGTTGAGGTAGACCCAGGCAAAGATGACGGTACGACTTGGAGGCATTCCTAAAAGATTGGCCTGAGATTACGATTAACGGTTAGAAATCCAGAAAGAAGGCAGCAGCAGGGACACGTTTGAAATGAACAGAGACATACAGAGTTAGTGGAAGGGTCGGAAGGGGCCGCCCTAGGCGTACTTTTTAGAATCAAATTGGAGAAATACTGGAAAAGGGCCGACTCTTAAGTACCTACCCGAACCGACGTGTGTGCATGACTCGATGTATGAAAGTGGAAGAAGCGAAAGAGATTTTTCAGAATCGTAGCAAGTGGAAAGAAGTGGTCTCTGTCAACCCCTCTGGGAAACAGGCGTGATTTAATTATATGTATTTATTATTATAAAGATTGAAAATGAACAGGGCAATACTGCCCTCATTAGATAAAAGGGCGTATGTCTCATAGAATCGCGAATGTATTAGTGACCTTTGTTCTTAAGCCAGGGGGTTCAATTTGCTTTGACTTTCAAATTACGAATGCGTCCTATTTATTTAGAAGGGCTGAATAGTAAGCGTTGCCTAAATCTAAATCAATCATTTTTTACGCTGATCAATAAACTTCTTGTCTCTCCATCATTCCAACACTTACCACTCACAACTTTGGTGTCAATAACTCCGTATGCTTCTTTATGCTGTGTAGCGACATCTCCTCGCACGCCAAGTACGGACCAGTACCCGATGTCGTTCAGAACACAGTCCTCGTTCTCGCTGCACTCCACAGTCTCGTTGCTGGCCCTGTTCATGGCTGTCACGTTGTTCTGCCTCATCAGGGCGATGATGCTGTCCAGGGACGTCGCGTTCTTGAACCCTCGCTTGAACATGACCGCCCGAGGTGACTGTGACTCGGAGAATATGTCACCGTTCATGTCTTCCATTTTGTCTACGAAGGTGTGTTCCGCGACGTCCTGAAATAATAAGAAATTAAGTTTAATTTTGGGTTCATTGCGTTAGAGGCTTAGATCATTTCTAGAGTATAAAAAGAGGTATTTTAAAAATGGTAGGTAGGTATATCTTGTAGATGTTATATACGCCCCAACCACAGTTAACGTCGTAAACTTTGCTATACTTTAACGACAACGTATTCAGTACTACTTGGAATTTTTACCTTCATCTTATTTTCGTATACAAAGAAGATTTAGGCTGGTTTTCCACCAACACCATGTTATGAAAAAAACGACCAGTTCTGATAGTTTTGATGGAAACCTAGCCTGACCAAGGAACTGTAAAAAGTTTCGAAACTTGAATAGGCTGATAATATGGATGGGTTTTATAAAAAAAATTACTAGTTAGGTACAAAAATGTTCCGTCCAATTTCAAGAAAATACCTTATTTTATTAGAAAACACAATAAAAGTAATGAGGGGGCCACTGTACATCCGGCGTACGCTCGGCGCAGTCTTAAGTTAGTATTAGATATCATGTAATAATCTAATGGTTTAAAGTACCTTGAAGAACGGTAGTCCATAGGTGGCCCAATAGCCTTGGTTGAGCAGTGCGTCCGTCAAGTCGGCGGTGTGGGTGCGGCCCGGCACCTGCTCGATGAGACGCACCAGGTCGTTCCTGTGCCCGATGTTACTGCGGTGCACGACCGTGTGTCGTACGTCCCTGAAAGTCAAAAAAGGTTTACGTGTAAGGTAGGTTTACGTGTTTAAATGGTCAGGGGGTTACATGACATGCATAAGCAGTTCAGTTTAGGTTACAAGGGACAGAGTTATGACAGTTAAAAAGCTCTGTCTATTTCTCTCAACCTTAAATGAACTGCATTTAGGCCCGAATAATTCGCTGATCTCGTCAGATGTAAACTAAAATTTTGCTGGGCATCCCGCTCAAAATCAGTTGACTAATACGGCCATAGAAAAATTGGTAAATTTTGGAAACGGTTATACTTGTCATAAGTACTCCAAGATGATAGCCAAGTTCTTCTATAGGTTTAATGGTTTGGAGCGGAGTCCTCTCCGAACCCTCTATTTAAAATATCTGGTACACCTTGAGCCGTGATAGATCATTTTGAACTATGTCATAGTGACGTATCCAATCAAAACGTAGGAGACTTTTTATGATTTTGTGTACAGTTTCACTTTGACATAGTCCAAAATGGTCTAGGAATCAATTTCCTTGACTGAACAGTCGACTACAAAGAGATCCATTGCCTTATAATAAGGTCCAAAAGTGGATACATCCCTTATTACTTACTTATTACTATTACTTTATTCTAGAAGCCATCAATAACTCACTTGCTCAAAACCAATTCTGGAATATACTCCTTCCCAGCCTTGTAGCCCGGCTCTTCCAGGTGGTTGAGCTTGGTCAGGTCGACCACCAGCCACTGCTTGCAGGCGGTGCCGGAGTTGGAGGCGGCCAGCACGTGGGCCCAGGAGTTTGGGCTCGCAGCCAGGTGGTTGGCGGATGAGATGCGTGGAGCTGCTGGGACCTTAACAAACAAGATATGGGTAAGTTTCTGTAAAAAATAAGTGGCAGGTTGACGTGTTATTTTAATGTTTATAAGTCCACTGCCCTTACTGTCAAGTAAATAAGAGTTTTTTTTTATGGCATAGAGAAGACAAACGAGCACACAGGCCACCTGATGGTAAGTGGAAACTGTGACCCATAGACATTCGCATTCACAAGACTGCAAAGCAATCCTAAGACTGCAAATGCGTTGCCAACCCTGAGGACTAAGATGGAATGCCTCAATGCTAGTCATTTCACCGGCTGTCTTATCCCGAAACTGGAACACAACAATGCGAACACTGCTGTTTGGCGGTAGGTTAATGGATAAGATGGTGGTAGCGATCCGGACGGACCCTGCACAAGGTCCTACCACCCGCAAACGTAACATTGACAATACGATAATACTTTAAAGGCAATATGGTTTCCAGGAGACTAGAGGGCCAGCTCTTGACCTGGGTCACTAGCGAACTGTTACTGCAACCGTAGCAGCTACAGTAACGAGCTTCTAGTGAAGAACTGGCTGGCGAGCCGCGTACACATAACGATATAGCGTGCAACAGTAAGGGCCTGTTGTTTGATCAGTAGTTGAACTAATAAATTGTTAAAATTCAAAAATCGAATGCAAAATTTGACACATTTCCTTGAGATTCCTTCAAATTTTCGATTCCTTTTTCAAGTTTCAATTAGTTTGTTTGACTACTGATCAAACAACAGGCCCTAACAGTTACATGTGCGTACAACGTGTATAGATGAATTAGCGAGAGCGTGGAATTGCATTTGTAGTGGTTGTACGGTTCGCATGAAAAGTAGAATAACATAAGTATTTCTATTAATTTAATGAAATTACATATTCTCTCGAATCATATTTCTCTCGTTAACAAGTAAAACAATGCTCAGTCTTTTATTGCTTTCATTCGTTATTATTTAATTCTTCATCTGAGCTGTCACAAGTATTGATAATAATATTATGATCTGTAATTCGATCCGTTTCCCCTTCTTGACATCTATATTTATTTTCTTCACTTTCGACATCGTGACAAATATTTTCCCAGTCCTCAGCAGTAATAGTATTAATTCTTTGTTGCTAAATTCAATACATTAAAAACAGCCTAATAATATTTAGACATTCATACTGATATTATTTTTGAATTTTCTTCTTAAATATAATTATTTTATAACAAACCTATTTTTATGCTGATAGTGCGGGAAAAGGGAAATTTCAAATATAGAATGCCTATAAACACACAATACCATTACATATGCAATTCCACGCTCTCGCTAATTCATCTTAGGGCCTGTTGTTTGATCAGTAGTTAAACAAACTAATTGTAAAATTTTGAAAAAGGAATCGAAAATTTGAAGTAATCTTAAGGAAATGTGTCAAATTTTCAATTCCTTTTTCAAAATTTTACAATTAGTTAGTTTAACTACTGATCAAACAACAGGCCCTAATTCATCTATACTCTCTATAATGTTTATCAACACTTACTTGTTCCGTAATATTGACCAGCTTCCACAACCGCTCGTTGTAGTTATTAAGGGCAGTGCCAGCCACCACGAGGCTGTGGTCTCTTCCCGTCACGGTGTAGAACTCATCCTGGCTGGTGACAGACCCTGGATACCCTGAGAAGTCGACCGAGGTTCCTGGCACCAGCTCGTCGCTCTTCGACGTGAGGTGTAAGTGCATCTTGTACCGCTTCAGGATTCTGGTCATTGATGAGTAGCTGTAAATTAAAAAAAACGAGATTAGATTGATTGGTCGACTCAGTTTTGTTGGTTGGTCGGTTGGTTGACAACATCTCGTTGACACGTCCAGTTACCTCAAAGTGTACTTGTCCCTAAACTTATGTTATGTATTCCAATGTGTGTGAATAAGGCCTCAACAGATTTATAGGCTGCATTAAAACAAAACATCTTATACGTACTATAAAAGTCCAACATACCTCCCAGCACCATTTTGAGCAACAAACAACTTCCTAGCAACGGTTCCATCTTCAGATGTTTCGTTGACGAGCCTAAGGAACGCACTGGACAGTCCAGACACGATGTCCAACGCCGGGTCGTTCCGCGTGAGGTTCAACTTATGCTGGATCTCAGCCACTTCGGATACTGAGTTCAGCCAGTAGAGGTCTGAGATGTCGGTCTCGTATTCCTTCATGCTGCGTTCGACGCCGTGCTTCCAGCCTGTGTAGATCCCGCTTATTTGCGTGTAGTGTAACGATACCTGGAATAATTGAAGAGTTTTGTTATACATTTGTTACGTCTAATCTAGATTTTATATTATTATTTTATATCATGGAGGCTCCAAACGAGCACGCTGGCTACCTGATGGTAAGTAGGCTGACCCACAGACATTTGCACTCTCAAGATGCACCTTAAGACTACAGCGTTGCCAACCTTGAGGACTAAGATGGAATACCTCTAATAATACTAGATATTTTACCCAACACTGGAAATCAACAATGCACAGAATGCCGCTTAGCGACACCGTATTTGCGGTCTTAAAATTGCACTCTTAGGCTGCCTGTCTGAGCGGAGCGAGGCAACGGAGCGGCGAGCGAAGAAAAAATCCACCAATAGGAAAGCTGCGCTGAACGAGGCTAGGAAAATAAAGTATTCCTATTGGTGGATCTTTTCCTCTATCACAGATCCGCTACCTCGTTCCGCTCTATTGGAAAGGCAGGCTTAAGATTGTAATCTTAATACTTAATGGAAATGTCTAGGGGTCATGGATCCCACTTACCATCAGGTAGCGTTTGCGGTCGTTGGCCTTCTCTACGGCATAAAATTAAACTTAACCATACTCCAATACTTACATGGTGCCAGAACGGTTCAACAGCTGCTTGCTCTGCAGCCTTGGTCTTCCAGATGTTAACGGACCTATCTAAAGCGTCTCTGAGTTTGTTGCACTGCTTCTCCAGGGGAGTGTCCTCACACTTGGCCCGGATGGTGTTCTCCAGGTGTGTGTGGATCAGGTACCAGGTGAGGGCCCCCTCGACGATCCCCGCGGCGTACGCCTGGATCTCGTCGGGGTAGGACTCGTCGGTTTCTACCTCCAAGAGTGACCAGCTGGAAGGAATAAGAAGAGGGTTTAAAAACACTTGACTTTAGTGGTGGTCGGACCTTACTACCACCATCTTATTCTTTACCTACTGCTAAGCATCGCATCGCATTGTTCGCATTGTTGTTCCGGTGTGGAGATATGGCTACCAGTGATACAAATATGACTAGCACCATACCATACCATACCATTTGGTACCATTTTTTTGCTAGTAAAAAGGCAGGTTGCTGGGGAGATCCTGTCGCCACCTTCTGACTCCATCATCAGACCAGCTTGATGGTGGTTTATTGTATTATCATCAGAGTCTTAGGTATACCAAATTTCAGTTCAATCAATGCTCGGGAAGTGGTTAAAATCTTCCTAGGAAGATTTGACCCGAGCATATACTATAATGTATACAGGGTGAAATCTAAGTCGTGAATCAAATTATCATCTCTGGGTTACCCACTAATATGAACAACTTTCACTATGGGACCAACTCTGAAATCACGAAAAAATAATCAGCTGCTTCATACATTTTGGTCGAGTACGTATTGAACTTTTCAATGAAACAGCAGATTTTTTTTTCGTGATTTCAGTGTTGGTCCCGTAAATAAATTTGTTCATATTCGTGGGTGGAACACAGAGATGACCATTTGATTCACGACTTAGATTACACCATGATACTCGTACCTTGTCACTTTAACCGCAGTGACAATTCATATTTGGCAGTTGAAACAAGACATTAAATAGACAAGGTACTAAAGTGTACAAATTATGCAAGTCAATAAAAACCTAGCAATAATTAACTTAACCACACACTCGAATAAAATTCCCAGTAACATAATTCCCTGTATGATTATTTTCAGCATATTCAAATGAATAATTTACTATCTCGTGATATGACAACGTGCGTTCAGTCTTGGATAAAAACAGTCGTCACATTGTAAGCAAAATGACATACCTACGCTACTAACGAGCTATATATACGAGTAGATTACATGTATGGATCTTTTATATTATACGACGGTATATGTGCTCAATGAAGGGTAATCAAAGGTAGTTAACGCAGTGTAGTTCGACCCCAATCGACACAAATTTCGAACCATCTCGATTTCCGTCTAGTAAGACTGAATTCTTATCAAATAGAATTCGTCTTTGGGTAAACCTCGGGTATTTTTAGTCGATTGCCCTAGAAAGAGGTTATGTTTTTGTTATTGACCTGTGTGTAGGTATGTATAGTACCCCAACGAAAATATAAAACACTTTAGTGCACTGTCATAATAAACTTCAAACTGAACTTCAAATAACAAGTATGACAATAACAATGGCAGTCACAGTGACAAGGTTCTAAGCAAGCTCAAAATTTTTACTGGTTGACTGTATCGTTCATTGAATACAAAACGGACACAATCCGAAATGAGTCAGTGTTGCATTTTAAAATTAGAAGCGGTTGGAATACGATTTTTAATGGAAGAGCAAATTATTTTGGAATGTGTCCGTTTTGTATTCAATGAGCGGTATATTGTTCTTTTTTTCCTTGTAAGGGCAGAACGGAAAGCGCGATTTCCACGACCGGGTGGAGGGAGATAGATTTGTCTAAGGGTGGTATTCCACTTTTTCAAGATCTTTGTCCAATGTGCATGGCGTCTCACATTTTTTAAATCAAACTGTGAGACGAAAATACACATTGGACAAAGATCTTGGACAAGTGGAATACTACCCTAAGCGTCGCGAACGTCATTAAGATCTTTAATTGACAAACGGTGGATATTTCACAACGTTATGTCGTGAATATTCGTCAGACTAGATTAGAGAGAATATCTGGTTATTAACAAGAATGTTTCTACGAATTCGTATCAAAACACATGCAGCTTGTTTTATCACTATCAGGTATAGTAGGTACTACCATTTGCTTAAAAGCGTTCGGCAAAAACTGCGTCCTTAAAACACGAGTAACAAATATACTGTCAGTTGCAAGTGGAGGTGTGATAACAATAGCCAGCCGAACGTTGTCAAGAAACCTGAAAGGAATAAGTAGCTGCACACTTTGGAACATTGTCGCTCTAACGCCTTTGACAGATGAGTACTGTTGTTCAAACATGACGTTAACTTGACAAAGACTTGCAGTGTACAACTGCTTATAGGGTTGGAAGAATGGGGGAGGAGAATCTGTCTTTACTGACCCTGTGGTATCAATGTCCATGCGGAAGTGGGCTCGAGCCACTCCCTTGGGTATATCAGAGAGTTCGTTGCTCTGACCCCAGTACTCGATGCGGTACCCAGTCTTGTTTGAATAGAACACAGTAGCCGCGTAGTTTCCGTCTTCTTGAATTCTAAAATCAAAACTAAATCAATAACATAAACTTCCAAACACAATATCAAGGCAGCACATTGAAACTATGCCAATAACGTTAAATCTTTACTTTAAACACGCCGACCAGCGTCATCGCCATAAATTTGATAAGCATTCGTAAGTCCCGTAATAAACAAAAAGCACTTTGCGGTACGAAAATAATACCTTTCCATCTGGCCGACGAAGAGCGCGAGTATGGCCAGCACTCCGAGGAGTCCCAGGATGTAGGAGCTGATCTTCGTCCTCATCCAGGACGCTCCGACAACTTTCAGTATCTTGCTCATGATGGTTATAAAGATAAAACTATAAAATATAGAAGATGTTAAGGAATTTAATAACAATGAAGTGACAGCGCGTGTACGTGATTTGCTCTAATGGAAGAGCAACCATCGGACGACCGACGGGTCCAGATGTTCAGGGTTCTCTCGATCCGGCTCTGGGCTGCATCGGACTCCGCTCCGCGATGAATTTTCAACGTGATATCACCGATTTCTTCAAATTATATGACTTTTACCCTGAAACAAAAGAATCACATTGTACTCGTATGTTAAGATCAATATTTGCTTTAGAAATTATCATATCCTAGAGTTGTCTATCTGTACTGATATGCACTTTGAATTATAAATTACATTAGCCTTTTATTATATGATGATCAAAATATTTGAACACTATCACAGTACTAACACAAGTGCACCTGTTGTACTAAATGAACTTTCGGAAGATCTTGTATCACTGCACCTAGTTCAAGATGTTCACCCTACACGTCTTTAGCTACACTGAGGATGGAACCTCCCAGTAGACAAGTTTTATCATAATATCAATACAAGATAGTTGTGTTCGGAATTACACTCTTGCTTATCTTTGTAGTTAATAATGAATCTGGTAATAAACGCCACGGTTGCGTATTGTTACCGTAATGTTCAATAGTCGTTTGAATTTGGCGGTGTGTCAGGAAATGCATTTCTTTTAATTATTATCTTTGTTGATTTGTTATTGACGTGGACGTGGCAAGTATTTACTTTTTTATTTACAAACTAGCGACCCGCCCTCGCTTTGCTTCGGTTCATGTGAGTAGCCTTTAGCCTTCTTCAATAAATGGGCTATCTAACACTGAAAGAATTTTTCAAATCGGACCAGTAGTTCCTGAGATAAGCGCGTTCAAGCAAACAAACAAAGTCAGTTTTATAATATTAGTAAAGATATTGTACCGTGTTATTTTTGAACCGTTTGATTCTTAGCTAGTTAAGATTAAAAATAACTTTAGAAACGAAGTAAACACAAAACAAAAATAATTTATTGTTTGCTTATTTTTTTAGACTGCAAGATGCGTTAAAATTCTTGGCTCCTAACAAATACGAGCATTCCTAATTAACTAAAATAGTAGCTGTATACCAGCTGCAAAATAATAATATCGAGCATAAGAGTTAATTAAAATTAACATAATTACTTATAATGTAAAATTATGAAAATGTATTTAATAGAAAATTGCTCTCTACGATGATGTTATCAGCGATAATAATTCAAATAATAATACCTGTATAAAAATATATAAAGCTAAATCCCGTCACGATAAAACCGGCACTTAAACATTCACCCTCGAATCCGTCCGATGTTTTCAGTTCCCTGAGGTGGTACTTATGATTCGCCAACGTAACGAGATGAGAGCGAGTAGGCGAATGGCGACGGTGTGAGTATCTAAGCGCAGAGCGCACTAAATAACAGTAGGGATACTCACTACGCGCCAAGGGCTGCGTATTACACATACCACTTATGTTATGTTATCCTGGTCTCTTGCCAGATGCGTACATATACCAGGCCTGACGTACTCCGCAATTTGGGCGGGATGCGACAAGAATGTATGACTGGGGGGGGTGGGGATTCTTGTATGGGCTGGGTTGTATACGAATTATGCAATAACTATGCTTGACGACGCGCTGGCCTAGTTGGTAGTGACCCTGCCTACGAAGCTAGCGGTCCTGGGTTCGAATCCCGGTAAGGGATATTTGTGTGATGAGCGCGAATATTTGTTCCTGAGTCATGGATGTTTTCTAATGTATTTAAGTATATATTTCTCTATATAAGTATTTATATCGTTGTCTAGTACCCATAGTACAAACCTAGAGCCTAGTTTGGGACTAGGTCAATTGGTGTGAGATTGTCCCCTTATATTTATTTATTATTTAATAGATAAAAAAAAACCGGGCAAGAGCATGTCGGACCATGCTCAGTGTAGGGTTCCGAAGCCGTAACGACAAACACAAAAAACTTTCTCAAAAATCAACATGTATGAACCAATTTTCTATTTAGTTATTTGGCGCTGTCTTAGATGATTTTTAGTAGGTATAAACCCGTTAGTCGCCTGTAGGTATCTCAGGAACTAATTAAGTCTACTTATTGTTAGTAATGATTATTTTTCTTATAAATTCGTATATAATATCTCAAACAAGAGCCAAGCTCACACTTAAATGTGAGATCAGTATACCTATGTAGGTAGTTAGGTATCTAAACTGCTTCAAACCGACTTTAAATTACAATAAAAGTTTAATCTTTTATAAAGTAATTTATAGAAATTGAAAAAAAAACAAGGGCCAATAAATAGAATTTATATAAATCGCAAACTTGTAGGTAGCAGTCCAATAGGTAGGACAGAGGGAGGGAGGGAGGGTAGAAGTCCGGGGCACGTCCGAACAGCATCTAGGCTTATATGAGTGCGGCTGTCGCTCGATTTGTTACTTGGACAGACTCCCCCCGCGCGTCCTGCACGCCCGTTAACAAATTATTCTATCAAAGTTATCATAGGCGATTTTGATAGGTATAAACACTTTAGTCGCCTGTATCTCAGGAACTAATCTTGTCTACTTAGCCGTGATAGTTTTCCTTTAAAATTCGTTATATGCGCTTTCGTTGAAGATTTTTTTCAGATTTTTAGTATTTGTAGTTTTGGCTGTAGGGGGGGGGGGGGGACACTTGACTCTAACAAAAAATAGCGCTTTAAAGCTTAATATTTCATAAACGGATCCCTTAATTGAAAAATCGTTTTCATAAACCCGCAATATTTTTGAAAGACCTATCCAACGACACCCCACACTATGGGGTAGGCAAGAAAAAAAAAAGGCATCCCCACGTTACGTGTAGGGGAGGTGCATTAAAAAAAAATATTTTTCAAAATTTTATTTTACCACTTTGTTGGCGTGACTAATATGTATATTCATGCCAAATTACAGCTTTCTAGTACTACGAGTCTCTGAGCTAGACTGGGGACGGACGGACGGACGGACATGGCGAAACTATAAGGGTTCCTAGTTTGACTACGGAACCCTAAAAACAGTATCATGGCGACCACTACTTACAGAGCTGGGTACCTAGTAATTCTCTAAACAACGCCGGTCGTACGGACTGTCGAATGATGTCCAAGCGGCGAGTTTAAGTAGTTTAGTAGAGCGAACAAAACACATTTGAGCGCGTGCATTTTCAATTAAGCAGCCTTATACGTTTGACCCATCGGCAGGAACCATGCTGCTAAATTGAAAATGCACGCGCTACAATGTGTTTTGTTCGCACTGACGGGACTACTTAATCTCGCCGCTTGGACATCACTCGTGCATTCGTTCACCTTTGCTTCTTGAGAGAATCACACCCCAGATATCTGTTAAGTGGGCCAACCGATTGAAATCTTGGTAAGAACTATCCTTACTACATCTGAAGTGATCTATCCGTTTGCAATCTATGATGCCAAGACAATACAGATATACATGTCATGTTAAACTTTTAGTACCCCTCTTTTTGCATCGGTAGTTACAAACTTAGGACTAGAGATCACCGGCGACTTCGTACGCGTAGAATTACTTATAGTTTCCCGCTACTCACCCTATTTTAACTTAGCGAATGAATTACCACAAACCCCTTCTAGGATATCCAAAAAATATTCCCTAAAAATCTCAAGCTCCTAGATCCAGCGGTTTCAGCTGCGCGTTGATCGATCTGATTTCTTCTTGAAACTACTAACTTAATTAAAGTTCTAATTATTTTTCATGTGAAAAAGGAGGCAAACTAGCGAGCCACCTGATGGTAAGTGAACATCGCGACCTATAAACACCTAAATAAAGGGTGAATTTTTATACGTATACTGTTCGTACAATTTCTCTTTACGAAAAGTCAATACGTTAGCTTGTTTCTATGTTTTTATTACGAATTAGCAAGTCGTGACGTCTTGCCTTTGCCACTGTGAATTAGGTACATTCCGTAAAACGAGGTAAGTAGGGCTAGGGATTAAGGGATGAGTATGGAGTTACAAATAAGAACAAGTATTAAATGGACAATAACGTTAAGTCTAATGGAAATATTTTCAGTCTTATAATTAGTAGCTTATGAATGAGTCATTTTAAGTTGTGACTCTACTCATGCCTTAATCCCTACTCACCCCTTTGTACGGTACTCTTTATAGTTAAAATCCTAAAAAAATTGCTACAATTCACCGTTTCTAGTCTCTCTCGTTTTAAGTCTATTTTCTTCACTTTATTTCGTGGTTTGCGCAAGGCAATTTATATTGACTATAGTATTATATTAGAAATAGAGATCTCATAACTATATTCTAAAGATAACGATCAAGAAATAACACAACGAATCGAATCTGGAACGAATACATGACAGTCACGTTCGAGACTACATTGTCAACTTTATTGTTTTCAATTAGATATATATTGCCGCTATAGTAAAACGTGATTTGCACAAAGAACAAATACAAGTTAGCTTTATAAGCTGGTTGTTAGTTTAGCGTTAAGTGTAAAGCGATAGGACAGTTTGAACTAAAACTTATTTTACTTCATATCAGCAACAAAATTGACATTATTTTTATGGCATACCTAAAAAAGGTAAAGGAACACACAAGCCACTAATAAGTGAGATTTTGATTTTGACAATCTTAAGACTACAATCTTAAGGGCCGTATTAAACCCATCTCGGCTGAGAGGCCCGTCACAAGATACGTCATAGTAAGTCAAACCATAGAACACTGTCAATTTTGACGCATCTTGAGACGAGCATTAGAGTTGAGATTTGTTTATTAATACGGCCCCAAGACCGCAAATGTGTTGCCAACCCTGAGGACTTATCGTACAGACGGGACCTTTCGGATACACTTCAACCCCTTTAGGTATTTGAGCAATTACCATCTTACACGCACTCAGCTGTTCGAATGTGCAAGTTTCCTCACGATGTTTTTCCTTCACCGTAAGAGCATCGGATTAATCCACTTAAGTTAGAAAAACTCATTGGTACATGGTGACCGCGGGGGTTCGAACTCGGTATCTTACGATCACGAGTCGACCATCTAAGCCACTAGGCCACCGAAGCTCAACCCTGAGGACTATTTTTTTATATTTTTTTTTTATATGGCATAGAGAAGACAAACAAGCACACAGGCCACCTGATGGTAAGTGGAAACTGTGACCCATAGACATTCGCATTCACAAGACTGCAATGCAATCCTAAGACTGCAAATGCGTTGCCAACCCTGAGGACTAAGATGGAATGCCTCTATGCTAGTCATTTCACCGGCTGTCTTATCCCCAAACCGGAACACAACAATGCGAACACCGCTATTTGGCGGTAGGTTAATGGATAAGATGGTGGTAGCGATCCGAACGAACCCTGCAAAAGGTCCTACCACCCGCCAACCCCCCCGCGACTAGAATGGAATACCTCTATGCTAGTATTTATGTAATCTTAGGCTAAAAACCAAGCTAGCAAAGCCCTTTATATACTCAACGAATCGTCATGTTACCATTATTATACACGGCTAAACATTCTTATGATGGGGGAGGGAGTAAGCGCCAAAGGGACTCGGGAGGTGCGTCACAAATACCTAACGCAAAACTCTAGGCGATGATTTACATTAAATCACGCCTGTTTCCCAGAGGGGTAGGCAGAGACCACTTCTGTCCACTTGCTACGATCTTGACAATAATTGAGATATACATGAATATTTTTCAGAGTAATAGATGATATCTATTTAAGTATTTACTATATTTTTATAAAAGTATGTTTATCATAATTTTACCCGTTACAAGTGCCTGTTTAGTTTAGGACTAGTTAGATCAATTTGTATAAGGATTTATATAATTACTTATAAAGTATGTTCACATCTGGGTGTCATACGTTTATCATGTCGCCTACTGTGTTCCTATTCCTAAGTGCACTGTTTCGTTACCTGCAATATTTCTCATTATGCAACTGCAACAATGCACCGATCTGAAATCATAAACCTAGTACCTATTCTACTTTACACGTGTATCGACTCGAACAATCGCCTAATAATAACCATGGTGTATATAAAATAACCGTACACAATTGTACATAATGGACGCGGTGTAGCGAACGGTAATAATATGATTTAAGTACAGATTTATAGAGGAAAAAAATCTTGCTTATAGTTTACTTGTAGTAAGTTATTTTTAATGAAAAAATAGTAACAATAATGAATCATGTAATTTTGAATTAAGTACAATTTTTATCATCTTACACAAATTGACCCAAAACTTTATGAATAGGGCCCACAAAATTATTTATGGACGTAATAAAATTAAAATTCCCTTTTTAAGGGTTAAACTAAACCTAATGGCTGATTTTCAATGGTCCAGCAAAAGCATGAGAAGTACATTGACGAGTTGGTTTTCACGTTTGAGGCGAGAGCTAATTCTAACGACGCAATGTACTTCTACAGGCATGCTTTTTCTGGACCAATCTAAATCAGGCATGAGGGTTATGCTATGAGTACTCGACAGCGATAAATAAGCGTAAATGTAATAAATGCTTAAAAAAAATACAAGTAAAGGCGCGTTGGCCGTTTCTGCGCATAATAAACAAATGCAACTTAAAATAAACAAATAAAACATTATGTATCAGCCTGTACGTTTAATGTGTATAAAACACGCATTAATTATTTAAGTAAGGACTCACCTTACTTTGTACGTACAGTACTCTTACCATGAGTTACAATTACCGTACTCGCTAGCGAGTCGAATGCTCTGTCCCTCGCACTCTATAAGAATACTTGCGAAATCTGCGAGGGACAGAGCTTCGACTCACTAGCGAGTAGGTACGTTAATTGCGACTCGTGGTAAGAGTACAAATAGGTATTAAAATTTACGAAATTTCAAGAAAACTAATTATAAATCATAGGAATTAGTGAAGTTCATTGTTGAGATAAAATAGTAATCTTTCGATAACAAAACGTCAAAGACGTTCCGTTAAATAATCTTATAAATGGTGTTATTTTTATTACCACGAGTTTCGGTCGAAATTTGAATGCTTTCACGCATGCGTGAGGCTCATATAAATCCTATATAAGTCTCATTAAATAATAAGTTTGCACAAATATTTATATATGCTATTAGCATATTTTCACTTACAGTTGGGCTAGGTAGGTAATTTTTTTGTAAACACGTTTTTTCCGTCACCACTGCGGTTTTATTGTGGATTTGAAAACTATCCAATAGGACAACAATACGGAAATAAGTATGGATTTATACTTGATATTAAAAATTAGCTACTAAATTCATTTTGAGATTTTAAAGGCAAAATATAGCTTTAAACCTTTTCGGAGTTTCTTGCAAATTAAAAAATGTAGTGCTGAGATAAAGAAAAAAAAAATAACTATCGACATCCACAAGATCTATACAGTATGTAAACTTACTAAAACCATTTATTGGAACCCGAGCATGTCTAGGTGATAGATAAGGTTGGGGTATATAAATTATTGAAATCGTAACACTTTTTTAAATTTAAATAAAGAATGCACTGAACGCAAGTTCAATAATCTAGTTACGATGAAAACATTACATACGGGTCTTATAATGGGCTCTGAACAACGATGTAAACATTACACATGGGTGATACTTTTAGGGTTAACCGACTTTGAAAAAGGTGAGATGTTCTAATTTTTATGCAATGATAAAATTAAAAATATTCGACACACACTAGCAAAAAATGTGGTAAAACACTTAACTCAACTAGCCTGCTTATTTATACAATTGGATCAGGTGATCCCATGCTGCCAAATTGAAAATGCACGCGTTAAAAAGTATTTTGTTCACTCTGACGGGACTACCTAAACTCGCCGCTGCGACATTCACTCGTTCGTTCGACCGACCGCGTTTTTAAGAGAACAACACCCCACAAGGTCGAAAATGCACGAGACTCAGATCAAATCAAATCAAATCAAATCATTTATTCTGTAAGTAGGCCCTGTAGGCACTTTTACAAGTCTGAGTCTACCAGCAGCGCTTCCAAAGAGACCACTGTTGAGAAGAAGCGCCGCAAGAAACTCAACAGTAAGCCGTTTTTTAAAAATAAATCACTTACTACAATACTAAACTTAAGCTACATAATTTAAATGTCATAGGGATGTACAGGTCCCAGTAGTAATAATAATTAAATACATCAAAATGTCAGATTAAAATAAATAATACAATTTCGGAGATGTAAACAGGCTCCAGGTAATATAGGGTGAATCTACCAGCGCTTCGGACGAGACCATCATTGCGGAGAAGAAGCGCGAAACTAAGTTACATTAAGTAAAGTAAGTTACATTAGGTAATAAAGTAATAAATAATAATTTCTTAAAACTACCAAAAATAAAATCATTACAAATGTAAGGTCAATAAACCTTAAATAAAAACAAACAAACAATAAAACACTATGAGAACAACACGACGAGGTCTCTACGTCAAAAGCCATAACTAGAATAATTTATTTAACAAAAAGTCCTTGCAAACGTGAACAGACCGGACCCCACAAACAGCACCCGTTCACGAGTATGACGCGTATCTCAGCCATCGCCTCTCTCAACCATATGTTCGGGAAAGTGGCGACCCGATCAACGACGCCGCGCGCCGTAAGCAAAGACCTTTGAGCGAGCGTGACATGCTCATGCTGCCGGACAACATAAAAGTAATATTGTGTGAAGCAGCTGTCCGGCGAGAAACATCACAGTGTGTTCTTAATTAAAAGCGTCTTGTACACACAAGAACTAGAAAAGATAAAATACAAATAGTAAACATAACATTGATTGCTTGAATACACAGTTTGCTTAAAGGCTATGCTTATCAAGGTACCTAGAAAAATTCTACGAGTAAATATACCTGACACTATTTAAAGACATCTTGGTCACCAATGAAGTCATTTACAGTGTAATATGCCCTACCCAACAAGCAGCGCTTGATGTGGGACTTAAATTTATTGAACGGCATATTGACGATATCAGAAGGTATCTTGTTGTAAAAACGTATACAGTTCCCCACAAACGAAGTGCTTACTTTACGGAGACGGTGACCTGGAAGAGCGAGCTTATCCCTATTTCTAGTATTTAAGTTATGAACGTCGCGGTTATGCCTAAAATCATGTATGTTTTTGCGTACATACATGATATTCTCAAAGATATATTGAGACGCGACTGTAAGAATGTTGATTTCTTTAAATTTATCCCTAAGTGAAACACGAGACCCCAATTGATAAATCGCACGTACAGCCCTTTTCTGTAGTACAAAGATAATTTGGATGTCAGCCGCTCTTCCCCACAGCAAAATTCCGTAGCTCATAACACTATGGAAATAACTATAGTACACCAGTCTCGCCGTCTCGACGTCAGTAAGTTGTCGAATTCGCTTTACCGCATAAGCCGCCGAACTTAGTTTACCTGCAAGTGTGGATATATGCGCACTCCATTGCAGTTTCGAGTCAAGAGTGACACCTAAAAATACTGTTCTATCTTCGAATTCCAGTGGCTCATCCTTCAGTCTTATTCTATCCACATTCATACTTTTCACGTTGGAAAGAGAAAATTTAATGCACTTGGTTTTCTTGGCATTTAAAAGTAAGTTGTTGGCTGTAAACCAGTCAACAATCGTAGACAACGCAACATTGATGTCATTATAATTATCCCGTTTCCTATCCACTTTGAATATAAGTGACGTATCGTCAGCAAACAAGACTATTTCAAGTTTATCGCGCACTACATACGGGAGATCGTTAATATAGATTAAAAATAAGAACGGGCCAGGATAGAGCCTTGAGGCACTCCCATAGCAACAGATGACCCAGAAGATTGTGTTCTGTTAATGTCTACCCGCTGAGTTCTATGAGCAAGGTAAGATGTAAGAAGATCAAGGGCACCGTTTTTGATGCCATAGTAGCTTAACTTCCGCACTAACGTAACATGATCAACACAATCAAATGCCTTGGACAGATCACAAAACACTCCAGTTATATCCAATGATTTCTCCCAGGCATCAAAGATATGTTTTACCAAAGTTGAACCGGCATCGGTAGTAGATCGTCCTTTGGTAAATCCGAATTGACTGCTATGAAGTAGCTTGTATTGATTAAAGTGTGAGGATATTTGATTAAGAATTAATTTCTCAAAAACTTTACTTACAGATATTTGTAAACAGTATTAAAGTTGAACAGATCTTAACAAAAACTGATCGATATGATCTACGCAGGAAATGGCGGAACGATAACGTAATAATGCTGTTTATAAACACATTTGGGAATCCAACTTAGTTGTGATTCACACGATCACCCCCACTATGCGCGGGAGTTGAAAAAGGTGAACATGAATATTAGGGTGTTTCAATTTCCACACTGCTACTGTTAATGACTTCGCTCTACTTCTGGCTCTTATTTATCTAGACCAGTAATCAAAATTATATTATAATTAAACTAGTTGGTATTTATGGGTTACACACTTTGACCACTTTTTGAATTGTCCGAAGCCGCAACAGGCAGAAAAAATGGTGACGATAGTCGATATCATAATATCATATCATGAGTGTTTGACATAGGTAAGTTGACTGGAAAGTTAGTTATTGTTTGTTGTTTTTGGAAAAATAATAAACAGAAAATCTGCTACCTATATCGTAAGAGGTCAATTTGTGCTACCCCTAAATGTTGTCCTTTACCTTGAAACTAAACATTTTAATTTTTTTCACTACAAAGACTGAAAATGTGTTTTGTTCGCTCTGACGGGACTACTTAAACTCGCCGCTGCGATTTCGCTCGTTCATCCGACCGTCCGTTGTTTTTGACAGAATAACACCCCAGCAAAAGCATGGCAATAGAAGTAGGTACATTACGTCGTTACAATGGCTCTCTCCTATAACGTGAAAACAAACTCTTCAATGTATAGTTTGTTCCAGTTAAGATGACGAAAATACGCTTAACGTGGGATTTTACAACTTCTTTTGTTGCTAAATTTGAAAGGAAACGATAACAAAGAGGCTTAATAAAACTGCCCGGAGTGTGGCACGTGTACTGGAGTACGTCACTCAACCCTTCTTGATCATTGAAATGAAAGATTTTTGTAAACCGTCTATATTGTAATGAAAAAAACTGGAGCCTGGAGCCTTATTACTATACACATCCCCTACTATTGTTTATAGTTTAACAATGAAATCTTAGGCTCTCCCTTAACCAATCGACGTTAGGATTAATGGGTTTTACCTGAACCGGACACTTAGGTGTTTCAGGTAAAAATGTCTTTTTAATACTATTCAAACATTGTACAAAGTGATATTGACACAGTATTTAATTATTATTTTAGAAACGCACGTCGTCCAGTGTGATACTAACAAAACAACATAAAAGCTATCAAGATTGTTCACAATATACCAACACACCTGCTTAATTATTTTATAACCCTACTTGAAGATAATAATTGAACAATAGATGTTGCTAATGGTTGGTTTTAAGTACTTTTCGTCATCTTAACTGAAACAAACTACTAACAAAACTAAAAATGAATATAGTTTGTCCCAGTTAAAATGACGAAAATGCACTTAACGTGGGATTTTACAACTTCTTTTGTTGCTTAATATGAAAGGAAAAGATAACAAAGGAACGTAATAAAACTGCCCGAAGTGCGGTACGTGTACTGGAGTAGGTTGACCCTTCTTGATCATTGAAATGAAAGATTTTTTAAACCGTCTATATTGTAATGCCTATAAGAATTAAAAAATATATATAGTAGATCTTATGGTTAATAATAACATTCAATGTAATTTAAAATGTCGTAAGTAATGTACATTATAATAAGCAGAGATCGGAATAGGTAGAGCTAATTTGCCTAAACTTGACGCGTATTCATTCATGCATGAGTGAAATGGGAATACATTATTGAATGAAGGTGCATCAAGTTTAGGCAAATTAGCTCTACCTATTCCGATCACTGATAATAAGTCAACAATTATATTATACATAATATTGCATATTCATAAAGTACACATTAAATATAATTTAAATTGTCGTTAGTAATACAAAATCAACACCTATAAATAATACATTTTCCTATGGCTAACATTCAATATAATTTAAACTGACATTATTGATACATAATAAATCAACACAACACTAATGGCTGTGATATTGGCATAGTATTTAATTATCATTTCAGAAACGCACGTCGTTCAATGTCCGACAAACAACATCAAAACTATCAAGATTGTTGGTTCACAGTATACTTTGGGTCTACCGACACAGCTGCGTAATTGTTTTACAACCCTACTTGAAGATAACAATTGAACAATAGATGTAGGTAATGTTTTTTTTTAGGTGCTTTTCGTCATGTTATAGTTGGTTCCAGTTTAAATGACGAAAAGGCACTTAACGCGGGATTTTACAACTTCTTTTGTTGCTAAATATGAAAGGAAAAGATAACAAAGGGACGACCGAAGTGTGGCACGTGCCTTGGAGTAGCTCAACCCTTCTTGGTCATTGAATAAAAGATTTTTTAAGCCGTCTATATTGTAATTCAAAAATATACTTAATAAATATTCCTATATGTAACATTCAATATAATTTTAAGTTGTCATTATTGATACATAATAAATCAACATCTCGCATATTCTTATGGCTAACATTCATTAAAAAATATTGTAATACACAAAAAACCAACAGTTATCATGATCAATATTCCTATATCTAACACTCAATATAAATTTAAAATATGATTATTTATAAATAAAAAATCAACACTTATACTCATATTACAGATTCTTAATGCTAATATCCAGTATAATATAAAATTTCGTTACCTAATTAAATGCAAACAATGATTAATCTGACTCGGGTGATGTCTCACTGTCAACTATGTTTATTACAAACGTCGTGCGGTAAAATACAGACAAACAACATCAAAACTATCAAGATTGTTTGTTCACAGTATACTTTGGCCGTACCGACACACCTGCGTAATTGTTTTACAACCCTACTTGAAGATAACAATGGAACAATAGATGTTTTTAAAGGTTGGTTTTAAGTGCCTTTTCGTCATTTAAACTGGAACCAACTTTATAACTGGGAGAAACGAAATCAGTCGGCTCTTACATCCGCACGGTGCGGACGCGTTTTTTTTCTCTTGTTGATTATGTATTTGATTTAGATTGCATCTGTACGATCCCGGCTACGTTTTACTGGATTTCGGTTACTTCAAATTGGATTTTGGTTCACTGTTTGACGGCTACGTGATGTTCCGACCTTGGGAAGATACACCAACAAATTCGAAATCAGATATCGAAAATAAAAATACAGAACCGCGTGTGACTTCGAATAATGCTAAAGAAGTGAGTGCGCGAGAAAATCTAGACAGTCAACGTGCTTTATTCGGTAAACATTTTAATATGGAAATGCAGCAGCTAGTTTTGAAAATGTACAAGAAAATTGTTGATAAACAAGGACCACATGGAGCGTTGAAGTTAACTTCAGAATTATTGGAAGTAAGCTACACTAGAGTGTATCGTATTGTGCATAATGGACTTCAAGAGACTCCATACACTCGCAAACGGAAACGACATTAAAGTATCAAGAATGTTATAACAGGTTCACATGAATCTCATGAAGAAAATTATGGTCAAGTGCGAGTTGGATTCGCGCACTGAGGGTTCCCCAACAAGCAAAGTATTCCTATAAATAAAGACTATAAGTACTTTTTTACTAATAACGTTCCTATAGAGACATTGACGTAGAGCCATATACTTATAATAGCATACGATAAGCGGTAATATACTCAAGAGCATTCATGTTTATATTTCAGACTTATAGTTTGCTACAAGATTGTAGTAGGTACTGAACAGTTACAGGATACTTATACTTATAGTAACATTTCACCAGCGTAGATAGTCTTAAGATCATTTGGTTTTATTTTACAGACTTCTAGTTACCTACCTACAAGATCGTCTTATAAGACAGTTATAGGTTTAAGTCTCCTATAACAGTTTGCAGAAAGATCAATTAGGCCTGAATAATATTTGATCTTATAGTAGCATTTTGTAAGAGAACAAGATATTATAAGATACTAAGCTGAGGTTATTACTTACAAGTCTACATCGCTATTAGTCTTGTCCAATGTTCTTATAAATGAAATTGTACTTGGTAAGAGCCTTATTAGATGAAATAATCTTATAAGTTATTAGATCAAAAACCTTACTAGTAAACGTTTGGTATTTTTTGCTGAATCAATTGTTCGAATTCGTATTGGGAAAGTCGTTTAAAATGGATTTAATCGAATGAAAACGATTTAAAAGGAGCGGCAATTATAGAAGAAAAGTGAGAAAATGGAATACAGAATTAGTGAAGCCCAATTTAACGAGAACAAGTTCATCTGTATTAGAAAGTGAACCTGGTGCGTCAAGTGCAAATATAAGTGAAGTAAATAAGGGTCCGCGGTGGACTGTGTTTTAGACTCGGATAGCGAACAAGATGAATACGACTTTGACCTAGAAAAAACCACCGAGTATGAAAAAAAATGTGATTCGGTTGTTGATAAGTGTGACGTTACAGTATTCTGTATGAAATCTAAATAATAATATTATGATGTTCTAAAACTTGGTTGATACTGATTGTGTTTTTTTTTTAATAGCAGTAGTAACACTCATCTTCCATGTAATGATTGTACACGAGCATATATTGGCAGCCTTGACACCACAATTGTTTTATATTAAGTAGTTTCTTAATATTGATTACGTTAACAATAAAGTGGGGATTCATTCTTGAATCAGTGAATCGTCCACATCCATAACACTTTTCAGATAGGGTAAAATGTGTTATTGACCATGGCCATTCACATTCGTTGAGTTTCATAAGGTCATCTTTACTTAAAAAGCAGTCAACATCTAAATATACCTCCATTTCGAAAAGAACTGAAAAGACAACAATAATTTATTTAAAAAAAGCATGACAGGTAAACTAAAATTGTCTCATTGATGATTGTAATCTGTAATCTAGTGTATTTGATACGGGATGAATTTAAGAAATGGTACGCGATATAATCCGTTTAAGTAGTTTTATTTAAATTTGTAACCATGGCGGAAACCGAAACATTATTTTTAACTTAAATTAACTTTCTTAGGATTCATAGATTGTAAGAAGATTTCGTGAGGAACCCTAATACGTTTTAATATGGCGGCAAGTTATCTGGATTAAAACTGCTATAAGTGCAAATTTACTTATAATTGTCCTATAACGTAGGTACTCAATGCAGAGAATTTTTAGAAAATGGCGGATGTTCATAATAAATGTGGTAATATTATTTTAACAACATATATGATATGTACACTTTTTTCATGGGCATTGTAAAATTAAACAAATTATGGTTGACATTTACAATAAAAATGAATTCCCCGGTAAATTCACACACTATACATACAGTATTTTACAATACTTACATAATGCTCTACACTATTACAAATTATATTAGTTAGATTAATAAGAAAAATAGGTACTTATGTTTGTTTTTTAGTATTTATTTCCCACAAACACACCACACCCACCGGCCGAAACAACGGAAAGATGTTTACAAAATGTACTTATAACTAATAACTAAGTAGGTATATTAGTAGTGCGTTATAAATAAGATTGCTTTAGTATGATGCTCATGCGAGATACTTATAAGAGTTATAAAACTTATAAATGTCTAGTCTCAGAACGTTATAGGAGCAATTGCAGTACTCTGGTAGAACTTCTGTAAGTGTATTATAGGGCCTAGTAACTTTCTGCTAGTTGATTATAAGATGGTTATAAGAAAGCAATGCTCCTATAACTGCGCCCAATTCCGTGTGTGTAGCAAACTACAAGTATCTTATAAGTACAATAAAAAATAGGCTTGAAAACACTGTAAGTACTGATTTTGCTTGTTGGGTCCGCATTTATGATCATGTGCGCAAAAGAAAATACACATTTTGTTATAAAACGTGTTATGCAATAAGGTCCATTTTGACTAGCCTGAGTTTTAATACAGATTGTTCAATGATTTTTTTGTTTTATTCTCAAAAAATGTAAATAATGAACACTTTATTTTATATTCCCTGTAAAATATAAATGATCCATAAATTTTGGAGATAAGGGGGATCGGTGTACGCTTTTGGCTATAAATCAAAAAGTACATCACACAAAACTAAAAAGAAACTAGTTTTGAAATGTGACACCCCATTTGGTATAATCAGACCAGTTTCATTTTTCAACTCCCCATTCTAGACCACTTTTCAATTATTTATAAAACTTTTTTTTTACTAAAAACATATTGCGGGCAAGCAACTTGTGTCAACTATGCCAAATTTCAAGTTGATAGCATTAGTAGCTGCTGAGAAAACCTGCTGTGATATACAGACAGACAATGAAGTACATACATACATTAAATCAGGCCTGTTTCCCAGAGGGGTAGGCAGAGACCACTTCTTTCCACTTGCTACGATCTTGACAAATTTCTTTCGCTTCTTCCACATTCATACATCGAGTCATGCACGCACGTCGGTTTCGGGTACTTAAGATTCAGCCCTTTTCCAGTATTTCTCCGATTTGACTCGAAAAAGTACCTACACCGGGCGGCCCCTTCCGACCCGTCCGCACTCACTTTAAAGTCTCACCCTAAAAACGGAAATTCAAACTTATAGCTTGCAACTACGGGGTAATAGGATTTACAGGCATACTTGATTTTCCACCAGTCCTATAAAAGTATGATGGGCTGGACTCAGTTCGCGTAAAAGTCTTTATTTCTTTGAAAATTATTCAATTTTCCAGTATATAATTTTAATACTTATCACGTCTGTGCAGATTGAATATTATCTATGCCGTGAAGATGGAACAAACCTTGATATATTTATACACTCGGCGTCAAAAATATCGCACCTCGTTGAAAATCAGATTCAAGCAAATCTAGCCCTTAGTAAAATTATCCCACCTCGTAAATATTAGTATCAATCGAAAGCACGTTTAATGTGTTTTAAATTAACAATATTTAATTTAAAGAAAAAAAAAGTGTTTTCGCAAACTGAGAGTTTCGAAAAAAAGTGCCAAATTACGCGTTTTAATGGTCGCGAGTTGTGCCGTGTTCCAGGTGTATAAAAAGTCTGGTAAAGGTCAAATGTCAATCATTCGCTATCCAGACGTTAAAGAGAACACATCTAAGGAGCTGAAGCAAAAAAACCTCGTACTCGCTGGCAGGGGTCTCTGACTGCTCACCGGGACGTCACGGAGATCCTGGAAGAGCATGTGGTCCCATATGCGGGTTTTGTCGGCACTGGATTCACTTTAATGCACGACAACGCCCGCAACCACACTGCATTGCTCGTTCGTGATTACCTGGGAGAGGTTGGGATCCCTGTTATGCAGTGGCCAGCGAGAAATCCCGACTTGAGCCCAATCGAACACCTTTGGGATGAGCTGAAGCGACGTGTTCGGTCACGTGATGCCATCCCTACCACTCTCCAAGACCTCCAGGACGCCGTGATTGAAGAATGGAACCTCATTCCTCAGTCGAACATAGTGAAGTTGGTTCGGTCAATGAAAGACCGCATGGAAGCAGTAATTAGGGCAAGGGGGGGTAACACTAGGTTTTAGGTTACTTTTAAGTGTCTTTTTTGTTTGTTTGTTAACCATTTCATTGATGTTAATTTACAATTTAATAAACATTTTTCTTGTCCTCGCATTAAACTTCTTTTTTTTTAAACCTGGTTACAATAATTATATTTTTTTTAGCTTTTTTAAAAAGTATATTTTATTACCTTTCAAATAATACCTAACAGCCATACTTACCTTTACCCTTGATTAAATAGGGTATAATGTCGGTTGAACATATTTTTCCCGAAGGTGCGATATTTTTGACGCCGAGTGTAATATTAGAACCAAAATATTATCGGCATTGTCTACTTATTAATTAGCAAATATACATATCGGTGCTTAAATACAAAAGCGCCACAAAACAAAAAAGTATATAGCATTCTGAATTTAAATGCAACACAAACACATTTTGATTTGTGGCCCTTTTGCATTTAAGCTGCGATATTTTTGTTGTTTGATTTTTACTATCAATTTAATATACTATTATAAGTAAATGTGATGAAAACCATTGTGTGTATCATAGGCAGAAAGGGGATTACTAACTCGAGTCATTAAAAGCCCTCCCGCCTTCGGCGTCGGGCTTCTAACACTCTCGTTGGTAATCCCCTTCTTACTACCCTTGATGCACAATGTACTATTATTGTTTGGTTAGGTACTTCTTGGATTGTTAATTAATGCGATGTTTAAAATTATTTCTTGATCAAGTTATGTACTCCGTAATTGTCTTGTACATTAGAAGATAATACTTTAATACCTATATGTGATGTGGATGTAGGTACTGTACTGTACTAGTACAGTATACATGTACCTATTGTATTGTACTGTGCTCGTATTAGCCCTACGATACGAGTTACTTAAGTGCAAATGTAGGTACTTACTTGGTTTTAGAAAGTAAAGGTAAAGTAGGTACCTACGATATCTCGAGGTGAGGGACGGCTGGCGCCATGGCAACAACCCGCTACTCCTATTACAACTTCCCACCGGCCCATTAGGCAACATCGACCTACTCACTTTACACTACTCCATTAACTAGACAACACAAAGACACAACTCCAATTAAACCAGCGTTGGAAATCCAAACAGGTATGCGACTGTTCACACTTACCAGAGATCCGTGAGAGGAATACACGTAACTGGACCCTCATGGTCAAGATCATGCAATTACTAAATGGAAAGTGCAACTAAAAACGTTTTGCCAGATGAACTTCGGAATAAAAATAGATCGAGTTGTTCTGAATCAAAACACTGCGCGGAAAGATTAAAGAAACACAATTTATTTAGTTTTTCTTGTAAATATCAGATTCAGAATTTTAAATGGACGTCCGTCGGAATCGTAAATATATGAGAAGTAAATCAATAAGCTTGGGGCGTACGCATTTAGTTTTATGATGATGCGTGTGGTTATATTTTTGCGGAACACTACGTGAGCGGGTATCATTGGTGTACACACGGTAGCCTAACCATGAGTTACAATTACCGTACTCGCTAGCGAGTCGAATGCTCTGTCCCTCGCACTCTATAAGAATACTAGCGAGGTCTGCGAGGGACAGAGCTTCGACCCGCTAGCGAGTACGGTAATTGTAACTCATGGTAAAAGTACAGTACTCCGAGCTTCTTAAGAGGATTGCGAGTATTTGCGAGGCTAAAAAGGTCCATACAAAATGACATAACGTTTCTATCCTCTCAAAGCTAGACCGCTTTATACGATTTTTCATTATTTTCTAGATATTATGACAAACGATGTCTGTACGTTTTGCTTTCTAAAAAAATATTTCTAAGAAAAAAACAAATTTAAAAAACAAAAAATAGAACCGTACAGACCTAGTTCAAAAATGGTGCATAAAAGTCAACGGATAGTTTATAAACCAGCGAGTTTAAGTCCCTTCAGAGCGTCAAAAACGTTTTAGGACGTGCATTCACAATTTGGTTTCTTAAAACTCGCTTGTTTCGCTTAATCAATCGACCGTACCGGACCGGAACCAGAGCGAAGCGAGGCGAGGGCTGTTTGCTAGTAAGTCATAAATGCATAGTTTTTCTGCATCCATTAACTTTTCAGCATACATGACTCGATGCTTCATACATTGATGAATGTGGAAGAAGAAGGAAAGAAGCGAAAGAGATTATTTCCACATGTTACCACCAATTTGTTACCACTGGTAACAGCTGGGATTTTTTTTCTCACCTTTTACCACTAAAGTACTCGGTGGTAACAACTGGGAATATTTTCCCCATTTGTTACCACAAAAATATTTGGTGGTAACAAATGGGAAAAATAAATCTCAGTAGTTAGTGGTAACAGTTGGGAAATTTTATTCACATTAGTTACCACTGGTAAAAGATGAGAAAAAAATCCCAGCTGTTACCAGTGGTAACAAATTGGCAGTAACAGGTGGGAATAACCCGAAAGAAATTTGTCAGGATCGCAGGAGGTGGTAAGAAGTGGTCTCTGCCTACCCCTCTGGGACACGTGATTAGTGTATGTAAAATAATAACAATAAATAACAAGGGAGGATCTCACACCAATTGACCTAGTCCCAAACTAAGCTCTAGGCTTGTACCTACCATGGGTACTAGACAACGATATAAATACAGATATAGAGAAAAAAAAACTTGAATACATAGAAACCATCCAAGATCCACACAAATATTTGCCCATACCGGAAATTGAACACAAGACCGCCAGGTTTTGTACAGTCACATTCAATTACTCTATCCTAAAAAAACACGAGTAAGTGCATCTGTTGTACTCCAAATTGCAAACTATGTCAAACGCATCCAATAACATCTGCCATCTTGTTTATTCGCGCATGCATCACAGTTAGAATACACGTGATGAACTTTTTTGCACATGAATGTAAAAATAATGCAATACAGTACGTATTGAATGACATATAATGACGTGAATCGGTAAGGCAGGTTTGCTTTGAAACAAAACTCGTATCTCATATTTCGTGACGTAAGATTTTAAATTTAAACCAGAGATTTCACTTCAATTTCAAACATCTCGAAATATCATGTCTTTATGTTATAAGTAAGTACTTGATTCTGTTTACATATACACATACATAAACTCACGCCTTTATTCCCAGAGTGGGGTAGACAGAGCTACAGAATTTCCAACAACTCTAAAAACTTTTTGATAATTCTGTAACCACATTTTGCACACTTAGGCGAAGATGTAAACCAGTGTATTAGTGACAGGTTGCAACCCCATCGCCTAACAGTACTACACGCCTTTATTACCTTAGTCGGCTTTTACGACATCCACGGAAAGATACGGAGTGGCACTATTCTAATCCGGCTACCACACGGGGACTTGATTCTGTTTTGATTCGCTTCGGTTTATGTTAGTTTTCAGGAACACTCATACATAATCACACTCTATCGATAAAAACCGCATTGAAATTCGTTGCGGCATTTAAAAGATCAAAGCGTATATAGAAACGTACAAACAGCGGGAAGCTACTTTCTTTTGTACTATGTAGAGAAGTCGTGTACCCTTACCATGAGCTTATTATTATTACCTTTTCAAATTCCTGAGATAAGCACGTTCAAGCAAACACACTCTTCAGCTTTATAATATTATATACATAGTATAGATAGTATAGCTATTATTGCTGGTGACTGTACGAGTATTAAGATAAAGCAAAAAAATACTCTACAAGTCTACACTTTGCGTAAACCACGGGTGATCAATAAAATTTCACTTATAAATTTACAAAAGTTAACTGTATAAGAATTGTACGGGCATTTCCAAAATATAAAAAAGGTCGGGACCTCTGCCAAATACCGATACGATACGGCGCAGCAGGTAGATGCATTCCGGCATTGCACTCCCCTGCATAGTGCATACCATCTGTGATACCAAAGAGGTTGGAAAGTATAAAACGGCTAATAGAATAGTACTATTCGCACCTATTACAAATACTCTGCGTTAAAAAGAGTCGTCTATACACGGTGGAATTTAATCGGTGAACAGGAACACATTTTTCTAATTCAGTAATCGATGGCGGTCACGTTTATGTAGTACTTAAGTGGAACCAAGTTTTTTTTTATCATAACTAATTTTTAAGTTGAAATTAAATTTTAATTAAAATTTATTGTCACCCTACTAATGGTTTAGTCTGAAAAGTTTAATACCTCTTTTCAAACTATCAGCAATAGAAAATAAAACATAAATGAGCAATAAGCTGTCAATTTGTCATTGTCAAATTCATAACAAATTGCTTCAAATACAGATATTGGTAAAAAAAATATAGTAAAGTAGGGTGTCCATTTATTCAGTCAGTGTACATTTTACCGATGTTAATTGAGAGTGATTAATTAGATTGTGAGCTATATTGCACGAGATCTCACGTATTGGTTTCTGTGTAGATTGATAATTAAGATTTTTGGATTCCTGATCACCGATTAAATTCCACCGTGTATATGACAGCTTTCGATTGAATTTCAAAAGTGTACCACTCTTTAGGTGTGTCAGTGTGTGACTCTGCATTAGTGTGCGTAAGTTTGCAGTCATTGACGTGCGGTTTATCAATAATATTGGCTACAAGCTGTGTTGTACACAGATGAAAAAAGGTGGCTTGACATTTGCCTACACGGGATCTAAATATGTTTTCCATCTATGGTGCATACAGAGACGTTTACAAGCGGCATGGTAGTTTAAAGACTTTTTACTTCAATACGGTATGGCTAAGCAAAAAATATAGGACACGCTGTATATAAAGCACGTCACAGGATCGACTATAATATCCTATTACAGATGTAATTCAATTCAATTCAATTCGAGTTTATTTCAGAAATAATATACATTGTGTTTGAAAACGACTCTTACAAGCCATTAAAAATAACCTAAGATAGTTAACTATAACATTGCAGTATTAATAATGTCAGTTATAATGAATTAACTACCAATAATAGTAATAAATAATGTACAGTATATATCCCATTATTGTCGTAACAAACTATGACATAGCGTACCTTTACTTTCTCAACCTCGTATCTGATCGAATGGTTAGGTTAGGTTAGGAGTCTTTGTTCTTTAGGGAACATGAGTGCTTTTTCTATCTAACTATTCGATCAGATACGAATACGACATTGAAAAAGTAATGGGATTAAGGTAGGTATCCTAAGATTAAAAATGTTCCGTCTTGGTACAATTGAATTCAAAGATTATAAATACATAATACATTTGCTCCTCAACACGCTGAAATAAGATGCCAAAAGTGTACAGGGTAATTAAGGTGAGACAAAGAAATACTCAACAGCCTGCCCTCTGACATCAGGCAGGAAGCCATTAAAGCAAAGATTGGTAGAAAGCCGTATACCTAGTTACCTTATTAAAAACATATAGTAATTTAGGATACTTTATTGTGCTTAGATTCATTATAGATTTACTTATATTCTTAATAATAAGAGAGTAGAGACTGCTCGATCCCACAGTCAAACTGTGCAAACGGTTTTGTGGGACATAGTTCCTGTATATGATGTAATTTCATCTTATTTTCATAATAAATAATAATAATAATAAATAAAAAAAAAGCTTTTGAAATTTTGAAAAGTCAAACCATTCTTGACATAATAACTTAAAACAAAACCATTTCTACTAGTTAGGAGCTGGCAAAAACTACTATCAATATATATTATAACTGTTTGTAAGATTATTTACATAATTATATATAAATACGTACATCTTAAAACGCCTTGCTATACATTTATAAAATACTTAAGTCTGTGGCACGCTAAAACATTGTCAAATAATAAAACTACAGAGTTTGGCGATGGCGGTAGAGAGTTATTTCTAGCTTGTCACCTTGACTCTGAGTAGCGGCTTGCGAATTACTGAGCGTCTCGGCAACAACCTAAACTGGCAGCTTTTATGATATTTCCACACATCTAAAAATTATAGTAACTAGTTTTTCCTGGTGGTAATTTGCAAAAAGATTTGGCTCACTAGTACAAAAGACTACACCCTGAGTATCAGAGCTGTCACAGAAATCATCTTAGATGAAACAGAGTGTACTCCGTCCATGCATAAAATAAAACAGCCCATGTTAATCAAGGATAATGTAGAATTCTAATGGTGAAATATCTTTTCAAATCAGTCCAGGGTAATGATTCTCTGAACAACGACGGTCAGACGAGTCAGAGTGTTCCGTGGCCGCGAGGTCTGACCGCCGCCATTAATTATACCACTCACGTTTAACACATTCTTGAATAACTTGAACATCCGGATAATATTATAATACTATAGATAAAGCTATAGATAATATTGTAGTACTGTTAGGCGATGGGCTTGCAACCTGTCACTAATACACTGGTAAACATCTTCCCCTAAGTATGCAAAATGTGGTTAAGTACAGAATTATCAATTTTTTTTATAGTTGTTGGAAATTCTGTAGCTCTGCCTACCCCACTCTGGGAATAAAGGCGTGAGTATATATGTGTGTGTGTGTGTATAGATAATATTGTAATATTCATGATAGGGACGTTTTCTGCCGAAATAGCAGTCGAAGCATTTTATCAAATCAAATCAAATCAAATCAAATCATTTATTCTGTAAGTAGGCCCTGTAGGCACTTTTACAAGTCTGAGTCTACCAGCGCTTCCAAAGAGACCACTGTTGAGAAGAAGCGCCGCAAGAAACTCAACAGTTATACTCTATTAGTTACCGTCTATTTAAAATGCTTTTACTATTGCTATGCAGTTAGTCTTCTTTGGAATTACGACATGACAGTGATAGGAACTGGTGTAAATATGGTTTAGTCGTGTTGCAAATTTATAAACAAAAATCATTTATCTATGGCGTTAATTAATGGCGGTTGTTGCCGGCTTAGAAGAGTATCACTCATTGGTAGTGATTCTCTCAACAACGAAGGTCGAACGAACGAACGAGTGAATGTCCAAGCGGCGAGTACAAGTAGTCCCGTCAGTGCGAACAAAACATATTTTAGCGCGTGCATTTTCAATTTAGCAGCCTGGTTTCTGCGGATGGATCGAACGTATAAGGCTGCTTAATTGAAAATGCACGCGCTAAAATGTGTTTTGTTCGCTCTGACGGGAATACCTTAACTCGCCGCTGCGATTTCGCTCGCCCGTCCGTTGTTTTTGAGAGAATAACAACCCAGTAGTTGCAAACAAACAATCAAATCTTTCCTCTTTAGTGTGTGCGTACGCTTAGATCTTTCAAACTACGCATCAGATTTCAACGCAGTTTTCGTCAATAGATAGTGATTCAAAAGGTGTGTTGCCGGCTTAGAGTATTGCCACTCCATGTCTTCCCGTGGAAGTCGTAAGAGGCGACTAAGGGAATAAAGGCTTGTAGTATTGTTAGGCGATGGGCTTGCAACCTGTCACAAATATACACTGGTAAACATCTGCCTGTTTGTGCAAAATATGGTTACAGAATTAACAACAAGTTTTTAGAGTTGTTGGTAATTCTGTAGCTCTGCCTACCCCACTCTGGGAATGAAGGCGTGAACGTATGTATGGTATGTACGGGTGTTACAGAAAACTTTATGCTTTTGAGACAAACCTCTTCAAGCATGATTTTAATAAAACAAGTTTTCAAAAAAAAAGTTAACGTCGTTTATCCCTCTGAATGTTGGTAAGTATAGTAGCCGTCAACCCCTCTTGTAGAGACCGGATATACCTGTTGGCCGTCTGGCAACTCGGTCGAACAAAGAAACAGAAAAACTATACGACCCTACATCGACGTGGAAGGGTAGCTTGTAAATACAACTAATCCCACTACTGTACTATTATTGTAAATTCTAAAGTTTGGGTACAAGTTTGTTGCTTCTTCACGCTGCAATGGCGGAACGGATTTGGATGAAAGGGGTTTGGGTAAAAGTGTTGTCATTTGTAAAAGTCATACATTTTTAAGGAGAGCGGCCATTTTTAAAAGTGATAAATTATGATAGAATTATTCAAAATGAACATATTTTGTTATGTAATGTAATTTATACACTTATGTGCATCGGAGCCGAGATACTTAAATATTCATACCATACCTTGTCCTTGTACCTTGTCTATTCCAGCGGCGACGCATGATTTTTACATAGTTATTTAGAGGACCTCTAAATACACGTAGATATATAATTTATGGCGTTAAATAATATCGGAGCCGAGATATTAAAGATTTAAGTATTCCGTTTTTGGTACTAAAAGTACGCCCTGGGTATCCCACAAAACTTTACAAGCCTACAATTTAACAAATTTGTCAACTTTTTGTATGGAGATCCGTACTTAAATCTTTTATATCTCGGCTCCGATATTATTTAACGCCATAAATTATATATCTACGTGTATTTAGAGGTCCTCTAAATAACTATGTAAAAATCATGCGACGCCGCTGGAAAAAAAAAGACAATTTTCTTCATACAAACTTACCCAATGCCCTTTGGAATAGAGATACCTTATACCCTGGCAACATAGGATGGTCGAATAACTACGCAGGCGAAGTCACGGGAATAAGCTAGTAGAGGTGCATAATGTATGAGATTAGATCTGCTAAAACCGATGCCATATATGTGGGATTCGACGAAAGCTCCCAGGGTAAGAAAGGAAGGTACAGTCACGAGATTTAACTTGGTACCCACCTTAGGTCCAAAGTCAATCTGACATTCTACAACAATAAGGTTAAGTTTCCTAAAAGATACAAGTGACGTGACATCTCTAATGACATTGACGACTTCAAGCATATTTTTCTTGAAATGGGTCCCAAATTAACGATCGTGACCGTACCTACAGTCACGAGATTTAATTTGGTTGAGTAACAAAGTAACAATAAGGTTGAGTTTCCTGAAAGTTACGAATGACTTGACATCTCTACTCACATTGACGACTTCAAGCATATTTTTCTTGGAATGGGTCCCAAATTAACGCTCGTGACCGTACCTAATCGAAATTTATCCGGACGAAGTCGCGGGCAGAAGCTAGTCTTGTATAAAATTCCCAGTCGAGTGTGCGAACCATGTGCATGCGAGGTTAATGCACCGAAGTGCAGTCCGGGGGCCCAGGGTCAACGACCGCTGGGTCCGGCCGGACTCGCTAACATGTCCATACACGTTCATTCATGGAGTGAATGTCATTCATTGATAAAGTATTGACGAATACATACCTCTTATTTTTATTACCGCTAATAATAACACAGCAAGCTTAAAGAACTCGTTTTTGTTTTGATAATGGTTGTCTGTCTACGTATGTTAAATACCTACCCATGTCCGTCCACTGGGATCCATTGATAGAATCCATTAAAGGGGTCAAGTGGACTTTTAGTACATTCAAATCTATTAGTGGGTAGAGTGGACTTTAAATAAGCTTAAATCTAATGGGAGTCGTTTACACTTAATTAGTGATGTGCCGTTACTAAAATGATCAATATCTCCGAAAGTACTAAAAATCGCCGAACATACCTATTTTTTTTTTCATTTGGACCACTAGTGATCCGACACCCTGTATTTAATAAATGAATAAAGAAAACAAAACAGAAATACACGATCTCTATGTCCGCTTCTGGTAATATTACCGGTAGCATTGGTAATTTACTGAGTATTTTACCAAATGGTATTATACTGGTAACGAGTAAGTTACCGCCGGCACATCACTATTCTTAATACGCTGGGATCCATCAATGGATTTAAATTTACAATGAAGTCTACAAAGATCCATGAATGGATTCAATTGAACTTTTTATATACTGGGATCAACCAATGGAATGGATCTAAGAGTATCAAACGTTTATGCGAAAACAATGAGGTAGTATGCAAATAGATAAAAATGCGTAAAAAAACTGTGCGGTCCAAAGGGATCCCTAATTTGAATCTGAGATACCTATCTTCTCTGAAAAAAGAGGTCGTCATAAATCGGGGGTTTTTAACTATTTTGTAGTTATTGACACGCACACATACACATAGTCTCACTCTCGCTTGCATTCCCAGAGTGGGGTTAGCAGAGTGAAAGAATTACCAACAACTCTTAAAACTTGTTGTTGGTCCTGTAACCACATTATGCACACTTAGGCTAATTAAGATACCAGCGTATTAGTGACAGGTTGCAAGCCCATCGCCTAACAGTACTACAAACCTTTATTCCCTTAGTCGCCTCTTACGACTTCCACGGAAAGACAAGGGGTGTTATTCTCTTAAAAACAACGGACGGTCGGACGGACGAGCGAAATCGCAGCGGCGAACAGAACACATTTTAGCGCGTGATTTTCAATTAAGCAGCCATAATACGTTCGATCCATCTCGGCAGAAACCATGCTGCTAAATTGAAAATGCACGCGCTAAATTATGTTTTGTTCGCACTGACGGGACTACTTAAACTCGCCGCTTGGACATTCACTCGTTCGTTCGTTCGACCTTCGTTTGTTGAGAGAATCACTACCAATGAGTGATACTCTTCTAAGCCGGCAACAACCGCCATTAATTAACGCCATAGATAAATGATTTTTGTTTATAAATTTGCAACACGACTAAACCATATTTACACCAGTTCCTATCACTGTCATGTCGTAATTCCAAAGAAGACTAACTGCATAGCAATAGTACAAGCATTTTAAATTATAAACGGTAACTAATAATAGAATATAAAATGGTTCGACTACTATTTCGGCAGAAAACGTCCCTATCATGAATATTACAATATTATCTATAGTATTATAACCTATAATATCATCCGGATGTTCAAGCTATTCAAGAATGTGTTAAACGTGAGTGGTATAATTAACGGCGGCGGTCACACCTCGCGGCCACGGAACACGTGACCGCTTGACCATCGAGTTGGATGCTCTTGATTTTGTCAAAAACAATCCAATTACGGCTTCTGCACGAAATGAGCCTGGTCACGAGACGTGCCCGACAAACGTTTTAGCAACTTTTAGGGCTAATTTTATAGTCTAAAGTCAAACAAAAGCGCTATAATAGCAGCCAATGAATGTAATGTAATGTACATAAGCAGTCGTACTGACGACACATATGTACAGTCAACCAATTTGATTCCTAGGCCACTATGGACTTTGTCAACGTGACGACTGACGTTGTAAACCAAATCATAGGGAGTCTCTTACGTTTTGATTGACAACGTCACTTTAACATAGTCCAAAGTGGCCTAGAAATCAAATTGGTTGACTGTACACACACACGCACACACAAACACACACTCGCATATAATGTACGTTCACTCACATGCATGGTTAGTTGTACGCAATTGCATGTAGTATTTTGGTTTTGGTTAATTTTAATTAGTATAGTATAGTTATCACGGTGCCCATTTACTTCTCCAGGTCCCACTGAAAACCAGCGTCACGGAATATTGAAATAATATACCGTGGCATAAAAAGCTGAGTGGAGACCATTTTGGGCTTGATGCAATTAAACTATAATTATCTAGTACATACCTATAAGTTGAATTAATTAAGAAAATTGTATTATTTTAAGTGCTTTAAGTGCCAAATAAATTTTATTTCATTTCATTTCATTTCATAATGGCAATACAAAAGATTTCTTTGACAAAAGTATCACTTAACAGCATACAAGAACGCTTAGACAAGATTTAACACGTAATACAGCGACTATGATCTCTTCTATGCAGGTTAAGAATCTTGTACAGTAGCTCTTAGCGAAACTTACCTCTCTAAGATTTAGAGGTAATAAATAACCTAGACCTTTTAACTTTTAAAGTTCTATATTGAAGATTACAAATCCTCATTAAACGCTCTATAATAGAACAACTCACAACTTTAGTTATTTAAGAGCGGTAGTGTCGAACTTTTTATTGCTATTTGTATTACTTTCCGTGGATTCATTTGATGGTTACAACACTTCCAACGGAAGACCGGCACTGACTTAAATGCCAGCCATACGCTGAGTTGGGTTGGGACCATTTCGTGGCTACTTTCTTTTAGTATGTTTTAATGTTCTTTGTTATGTATGTCACGAATAAATTATTTTCTTTCCTTGTTTCTTTCTATTTAGTCGATTTTAGAAAATCGCTAACTTAGTTGACAGATCGCGTTGACCACTTATGTCAACTCTATATATTTCTTGATAGAAAATAGAAATGTTATCAGCGATTTCCTCTTAGCTAGGACTACTCGCACTTATAACGACGTCAACTAACCGCAGACTTTACGACTGGCAAACATTCCGCACAATTAAAACTGGTTTCAGACCGGAAACTGGCTCTATTAACTTTTTATTTATTGTTAGCGAACGCAATGGTTTGCCGGCGCGGGGTGGAGGAATAAGAATAAAAATTAATGAGACTTCAATCCCGTTTTACTCATAAATTTGCGGTTGCAAAGTAGATTAACTAATATACTTAACTATTAAAGTGATAAGAATTTTCAGAGCTTGATAGCTCTTAAGCGGCTGAACCGATTTTAATAAAACCTTGCTAAGAACTATCCCTATTAAACTAGGTTAAATTGCAAAAAATACCATCCAAATCGGTCCATCCGTTTTAGAGCTACGACGCCACAGACACACAGCATTTTTTTTTTATGGCATAGAGAAAACAAACGAGCACACAGGCCACCTGATGGTAAGTGGAAACTGTGACCCATAGACATTCGCATTCACAAGACTGCAATGCAATCCTAAGACTGCAAATGCGTTGCCAACCCTGAGGCTAAGATGGAATGCCTCTATGCTAGTCATTTCACCGGCTGTCTTATCCCCAAACCGGAACACAACAATGCGAACACTGCTGTTTGGCGGTAGGTTAATAGACGGTGGTAGCGATCCGGACGGACCCTGCACAAGGTCCTACCACCCGCAGCATATACATATAAACACCCCTTATTCAAATCAGTCTTAGTCCTCAGGGTTGGCAACGCATTTGCAGTCTTAGGATTGCATGGCAGTTTTGTGAATGCAAATGTCTATGGGTCACAGTTTCCACTTACCATCAGGTGGCCTGTGTGCCCGTTTGTCTTCTCTATGCCATAAAAAAAACAAATTCTGGGGCCCTAGCCCCGATGCATTACGCCAATAGCGTCCCTGGTAGATGACGCGATACAAAGAGTCACGTGATCTACCAGTGACGCGATTGGTTTAAAAACGAAACGAATAGAAACGCTAGTTAGCATCTTGGTTAGGGCCACAGAATTTTATTTAAATTGAGGGGTGTTTATATCCAATGCGGGCGTAGGTACGATTATATAGTGTTCCGAAAATCAATGATAAGTATGATAACTCGAAAATTGCTAATAGTTGGCTCATGACATGAGCTACCGGATGATTCAAGACCAAGTCCGGAGCTTTCAAGATAATGGCGTCACATCTATGTGCTGCAGATATGCGGTCTATTGAGACATTTTATGTCAATTAGTCGATCACGTTTATACGAATTGGATATTTAAATAACATATCAGGGCCAGGGCCCCCATAATAGACCTCGATACGCCAATGTTTGAGTGAAATTTCTTGTAACTATTATAACTTATAATAAGTACATAATTTAGAATAATTACACAGAGACCTAGGCGAGGAGGGAATTGATTTTTTTAATACAAATTTCAATTCTCGTCTTGCATTGTTTCGCCTCATCATCATCATCATCATCATCATCATCCTCATCATCATCTTCATCATCTTCATCATCAGCATCAGCGTCATCATCATCATCATTATCATCATCATCATCATCATCATCATCATCATCATCATCATCATCCTCATCATCATCTTCATCATCTTCATCATCAGCATCAGCGTCATCATCATCATCATTATCATCATCATCATCATCATCATCATCATCATCATCATCATCATCATCACCATCATCATCATCACCAACATCAATCACAAAATAGTACTTACAGCGTCGGTGGCGTGACCACGGCACAAACGTCGACGTTCTCAACCCATCGGGATGGACCTGCGGGCGACGCGCGGAGAGTAGACTTCTGATTAGACCCCAGCGGATCTGCAACAATACGCATCATTCAAGTCACCATCAGTATCATTAACTTCATCATTATCATTAACTTCAACATTAGTATCATTAACTTTATCAATATCACTAACTTCAACATCGGTATCATTAATTTTACCAGTATCATTAACTTCACCACCAGTATCATCAACTTCAACATCAGTATCATTAACTTTATCACTATCCCTAACTTCAACATCGGTATCATTAATTTTACCAGTATCAATAACTTCACCATCAGTATCAATAACTTTATCACTATCCCTAACTTCACCATCAGTATCATTATCATGCACACCAGTTACTGTCATTTATGTAGCGGCAAAATAAGGATTTTGGAAGGCTATAACTTCCAGATACAGTCATTCCCAGGTCAGGTGTCGTTTCCTTTATTTGAGGTTAACTTAGACCTAAAGCCGCAAACTCACCAAGAGTGGTGTGGATACTAAAAAAAGTGCCCAAAGCGTAACGGAGGCGGTTTTATTATGGGAACGCGCCGCATCCGCTTTTAAGGTCGCCGTCAATAGAACTTGTGAACCATGTATACAAATTAGTACAGTCACGTCTAATAATATGGATACAGTTAAACTTTCAAAAATATGGAAACACGACTCTACTGCAAGGGAATAAAGTTGTATATATATTTCTGAAACGTTGTTAATGTATACATATTATTATTTATGATGCTGACTGTACCTACCTACAGTTTGACACATAACCTCAAATATTTACCAAGCGTGTTTTTATTAAAAATAACTTAACTCATGGTTATTTCATCTTAAACCTAATATGAAAATAATGATCTAGTGTAAAAGTACGTAATTATCGAGTAATCAAGGTGAATTGGTTCGTTTGGGTTTGTTTACATATGGGTAGTGATTCTGTAAACAACGCCGGTCGTGCGGACTGTCGAGTGATATCCAAGCGGCGAGAATAAGTAGTCCCGTCAGTGCGAACAAAACACATTGTAGCGCGTGCATTTTCAATTAAACAGCCTTATACGTTCGACCCATCGTGCTGCTAAATTGAAAATGCACGCGCTACAATGTGTTTTGTTCGCACTGACGGGACTACTTAATCTCGCCGCTTGGATATCACTCGACAGTCCGCACGACCGGCGTTGTTTACAGAATCACTACCCAGATGTTAGTTCTAGTGACAGCGACCTTAGTGCGTTTGCAGCTTAAAGGTTGGCGCAGACATAGGTAACCGCTCGGCACCGGATCGGGTCAAGAGACATTGAAAATTGAGCCTTGATTAGAGTACGGTACATTTGTTAAATTTCAAGGCATCGCGTCTTCCACTGAAAAATGTATGTGTAAGCTCAATTTTTTTATGTCTTTCTTTGGTCTGATCCGACGCACCGAGCGGTTATCCCTGCGTCAACCTTAAAGGCGATATACCAATGCAGTTCTGCCCAAAAAGTCCTGGGTTGCTTTCTTTAAATTAGGAAATCCAGAATTCTAAAGTGTAGGTACTCAACCGTACTTTAATTTGAAGTTCCATTCGCCAATTTCTCCCGTAGTAACTTTTCTAATTCTTTAACGTAGGTATTAATAATAAAACATCATCATCATCATGGTATGTAATCTTAAACATTGTTTACAAAACTATAATAAAACACCAAATGCGTCACTAGGTATTGTTAAACTGTGACATAATAAGTCGTCATCACAATTCAATTGCAATTTATGGATGACGATTTATCATGGGCATCATGGCATGATCTTTGATGACGACGGACCGCAGTCGCCTGCGCAGTGACCGTTATCGTTTAAGGTGAAAGGTTTACTACGCCGTATAATTTCTCGGGACAATAGGGATCAAGTCACTGTCGAGTTATAACAAAGATGTGAGGTTTACAACCGTATAATGCATATTTCATCGAAATCCTGAGTGTTTTTGAGAATACATTATGAGCGGACAGGAATCCTGGGTGCAAAATTTTGACAGGTATGGAGATCCTATATCGATAAACTCAACTATCGATGCTTGTTTTATATACTACTGATCACTCTAAGTTTAATAAAAATATAAAAATAAAACAAAATAATTGGTAACGTAATGCTCTTCTTTTAATTTTAGTCATATTTTTTTTCCTCATTCTGTCCCGTCCTCTATAAACGATCAGAATCAGAATTTTCAAATTTTCAGGCGTTAGACCTCTCCGTCTTGGCTCCTCCGTCCTGGAGGTTAACATTTGGCAGATAGTGCAGATACCCATGGTGTTAGACACATTAACAAAATCAAAAGCAGCAAAAACACCAAAGTGGAAAATTACTTAATGTGACTATTATTACAGGTCGATTCACAAGAGCTGGCACGAATGGATTGAATGAGCGAATGAAAGTATACTAGTGTGTAAAATAGTAACAGGTTTTCGGTTTGAAATTCGAACATCGGTTCAAAGGACGGCACTCACACAATGATTGACATTACTTTCGTTCAATCCACTCGTGCCAACTCTTGTGAATTGACCTGTACGTGGTACTATTACCATAGTACAGGGTGCCCAAAAGTCAGAGTATGCAATCGTCACAGCACAGGAAAACCCTCTTGATAAAGTTATTCATTTTTCAATAGTGAAAGTGCCTACAGGGATTATATAATAAAGTTATTTATAATGTTTTTTTTTACAATTCGTTTGGATCGTATGTTTGTGACACTTAGTTAAAATAAGACTAATTACGATTCCAGATACTTAATAAGTTGAACCAAATAGCGTATCAAGAAGTATATTAAATTACTTAAACATTTAAAACTTTCAAAGCCACTAAAGCATTTGACGGTTCCAAAAAAACTATACACAAAATCGGTGCTGGATTTTTAACACTAACACCCTGTATAAACCACAGACCTATGTCACGTTAGCAACAGACCTGTCCCGGCGGGCCAGAAACCCGACACCAATTAAAGTGATCACCTGTTATATAAACCATAATGAGACGGGAGATAAGACGGCCATTAACAGCGCTAGCACGTGTAGGTGGCCGTGCATGCATGCAGTTAAGAGATTTTTTTTTAATGGAGAAGGCAAACGAGCTCACATAGGGCCCAGACAAGATGCATTACGTTAACTATCGTTTTGTATTCGTTTTTAAACCAATCACGTCACTGGCACATCTGACTTTTCGTATTACGTCATCTACCACTGACTACCAAAAACTAAACGAAGAGAAACGCTAGCTAGTGTAGTGCATCTTGTCTGGGCCCTCAGGCCACCTGGGGCACGTTTTATAAAGCTACAAGTAACAATTTTACAGGTCTAAACTGGCAACACTGCTCAAATGGCTGGCCGTCATTGGTCGAGGTTGTGTCAAATGGAAACTTGTAGCCTGTAAATTGTAATTTGTAGCTTTATAAAACAGGCGCATGATGGTAAGTAACTGTGACCCTAATCCTAAAACCGCAAATACTCTGAGAAGCCAGATGGTTTTATTTCTAAGAGGCAAACGAGCATGTAGGTTACCTGATGGGAAGTAATCACCACCGCACATACTACCCTCATAAGCCAATAGGCAGTATCTCAAATTCATAAGCTAAACCAAATTCAATCTTCCCTCGATGGTAATAGACCTCACGTGGCAACGTTGTTGCCATTGGAATCATTTTGTGTGTAAGGACTGTGAAGAGACGCGCGCGTAGCTGACAAAAAAATCCATACAAATTTTAGTTTCTCACCATTTTTAAATATCTTGTAGCCAATATGAAAAACTAGGTCTATACAGTAGAACACAACGTAAGTATATGGCGTGTCGTGAATCTTCGTTCGCGCAGACACGTACAACGATTCCGATGATTTCCAAAAGCACGATTAAAACCCACGATCAGACTTATATGTAATAGTTATAAGGTGCAAATTAAATTGCATCTATGTTTTCCATCTCACGCGCGCGCGTCAATAATATGGCGTCACTAATAACCAATAATAGCACAGAATACAACCACGCAAGGCGTGAATCATGCTGATTGGTTGCCGCGCTTCGAAATATTGTCATCTGCGCAGGTATATCAGTATCAGTTGTGTTTTACTGTACGTTGCTGTCTTTTGTTTTATAATTTTATTTCACTCTAAGAAATATTTCCTTGAAAAGGAAAACGTACTGACATAGTTATTCATTAATATCTACAACATAATCAAAAATCGGACTAGGTTTATGGAGAAGAACACAATTCCATTTAGTATGTTTATCTTAGCGTCCTTATCTTCTTAAGTATGGGCACTGTTTAAACATTATTTTTTTGTTATTGCAGATGTTAGAGCTGCGCTTACGCAGGGGTACGCAAGACCGATACAATAGCGTCTTTGAATTGTTCTCGGCTCCTTTGATAGCGGAGTAACAAAAGTGTTTTCAAAACATGAGCCGTGATTTTCATTGATTGTTCTTTATGTGTAAAACGACACATGTCGGTGACTGCAATATGCTAGTTAGTAATGCAACGTGTTAAAATGGGTTACCACTTCAACGCCACCAAAACACAGGCGCGTCTATTCACAGCCAAAAGGAGCCAGTTCAGTTTGACCCCTACTTTCCGAGGTGCATCTGTACCCTTACTGTGTTACAATTACCGTATTCGCTAGGGAGTCGAATGCTCTGTCCCTCGCAATCTATAAGAATACTGCAAGGTCTGCGAGGGACGGAGCTTCGACTCGCTAGCGAGTACTAATTGTCACTCATGGTACAGTCACGAGATTTAATTTGGTACCCACCTTAGGTCCAAAGTCAATCTGACATCCTACAACAATAAGGTTAATTTTCCTAAAAGTTACAATGACTTGACATCTCTAATGACATTGACGACTTCAAGCATATTTATCTTGACCTTAAGAGTACTGAGGGGTTATTATGACGTAGATATGCAGTTCATTTTACGGTAAGCGTAAAGGACGGAGCTATAGCAGTTACATAACTCTGTCCTTTTCTCTCAGCGTAAAATGGATTGCACAGATACGTCATAATAACCCCACTGTACCTATTACCACAGTGTAAAGAGTAACTAACAGTGGGCCGACGCCTTTGATGTTTGCGTAAATGCCGACACCGCACAAGGCCACAGTAATTACCTAGGGTTGTCACAAACTACACAACTGCCCAAAAAAAGAGGGTAATGTTTTTAGGTTTAATGTATGTATGTAGGTATGTATAATATTCTTCAGACTCTCGAAAGTTCGTTTAACTAAATCAGGTCTGCTACAAGCTTGCACTCACAATTTGCATCTGAAATATAAATACAGCACTAATAAATATGTGTTTCCTCTATTCCATGGTTTTCCATACTATATAAGTAATAAATAACTTGATGATTTTAGATTCAAACACCCATACAATTTTGTATAAAGAAATTATGTTCACCATCTTGGATTTCAATATGGATGTCATTTTCGTAATCAGCACCACGAGGAACCTCGAAAATGACACCCATATCATTATATTTAAAAAAATACGTCCGCCATCTTGGATTCAAAAAATAATGTCATTTACGTAATCAGCACCCCAAAAAACAACACATCAAAATACAACACACGACACGCGGTAGCCCTGAAAGACATGTCCCGAGCTACTAACAATGGCGACGTATGCAGCTCGGGCTCGCCCTACCCGCCCCTCGCCCCTCACACCCCGCACGATTGCTTTGTCTAGACGGCTTCGTCGAACGACTGTATTGGTTTATAGACTGTGCTATTACCGACCGTCTCGAGCTCGGCATGGAGTTGACGTCCAATCTCAACTTTGGTGCCACGCCTCCATAGAGCATTAAGCACAAACCACAAACCATGTGATGTTTTGCTATTATGATGATTTGCGAATATGATGTTTTGCTTTTATGATATACTAGCGACCCGCCCTCGCTTCGCTTCGGTTTATTTGAGTTTTCTATAACACACGTACATAAAACAAAATGTATTATAGATAAAAACCTTCCTCTTGAATCACTCTATCTACTAAAAAAAACCGCATCAAAATCCGTTGCGTAGTTTTAAAGATCTAAGCATACATAGGGACAGACAGCGGGAAGCGACTTTGTTTTATACTATGTAGTGATTTCAGAATATCGTGTTTTGCGAATATGATATCCAACGACGGAGCGCCCGACATGTACTTCGGGGACACAAGAACTCCACGAGCTTTTACCACCGTCTCCTTTCTACCATCGGATTTCCAGACGCACCGCGGGATACCAGGAGATTCCGCCTTTTCGAACGAAATACTGCGTAATGCAAAAGAGTGGAATGCGCTTCCGGTGTCTGTATTTCCGAGTGAACCACAATCATGTGTTTGGTATTAAGTACCAATTTAAAGTCACCCTGTTTAAATGAAATGAAAATGTATAAACACGTTTATAAATGAATCATGTCTTTGGGCTAAATGGCAATGAATGACAATATCGGTTAGTTGATATTGAGTCGCAGAACCCAATGCCGACAGTTTTGGGCCTCAAGGTTTGTTGCCGGTCGTAGAACCTGTTTCACGATTAATCTTATTGTAACTCTAGAGTTTTCATGAAACCGTTTAAGAAATAAGCAAAGAGACAAAACCTAAGCCATAGGCTTGTACTTTTTTTGAAAGATTTTGTCGACGATGAAACGAGTTCACCTAGAAGATGCCTATTCATCCTAGCTTTAATAGGTTCAGATTGTGAGAACTCGGAAATACAGACGCTGGCAGCGCATTCCCGCTTTTGCAGTACGTATTATCCAGGATTATGCACAGCGCTTCGTTCTAAAAGACGGAATTTCAACGGTACGAGTACAATCTCGCGGTGTGTCTGGAAGTCCAATCGTATGAATAAAGAGGAAGTCATTATGTAAGTACAGTCGAGCACCTTATTCCAGTCTAATGAATAAGAACTTCGTAACATATTTATGAGAGGATTCTTTCGATACATATTTTTGCAATTGACTATACCTACATTATAATATGCTCGTTAGGCTTACGTCAAATTTTGTTGGTTCGAAAAATAATCTTATGTCGATCAACTAAAGTCAAAAGTCAACTTGACAAATATCCTAAATTTAGGACGTAGGTACGAGGATAAAACACATCCAAGACTCAGGAACAAATACTAGCGCTTTAAATTGCACTAGAGACACGAGTACGAGTAGTGAATAATGATTTGCCATCGTGTTTTGTCGGAACTGTTCGTTTTTATCTTGCTGTCTCAGTCAGCTAAAGTCCCAACCGATATGCCAGTTGAGGAAGCATGATCAATACGAACTTATCCGACAAAAGACGATGGCAAACCATTATTCACTACATTTGTACGATAGTACGACAGTCCAGAAATACCATAGTTGCCCAAGCAATGCGGTTGGTTAAATAACAACAGTACTTTATGGTTAGTATACATAGCGTTCAATATTGTTCTTTTTTTATTACACTCGCGCACTGTGCGACCTAAACATATTGTCAAGTGGCTTTTTTTTGCCGTTCCTGTTGAATAGTGGGGAGAGCAGCTTCTTGATGGTTAACCTCGAGGAGAGTCGACAGATGTGCAGCAATTGTTAATCTTTTCATTATAGTCCCAATTCTGATTGTTTCCGTACAAACATGAATTTTACTATTGGGGTTACCTATCCAAAACCAAATAATAATATAGTTGATATGTTCTTTGTGTTCTATATTTTAAATTTCTTTTCAAAGGGAACACCTTCAAATTCCTTCTTATTTTAGAATGTTAATTTGTCCGAATTTAATTTTTTCCAAAAGTTTTGTTGCGCTGGAGCTATTTAAGATTCAGTGCATAATTTAATTGCTATACGTAGGTTAGTTAGGTTAGGTTTGATTTATGATATGACAGAGGGCCCAGACAAGATGCACTGCGCTAGCTAGCGTTTCTCTTCGTTTAGTTTTTAAACCAATCGCGTCACTGGTAGATGACGTGATACGAAAAGTCACGTGATGTGCCAGTGACGCGATTGGTTTAGTAACTAAACGAATAGAAACGATAGTTAGCGTAATGCATCTTGTCTGGGCCCTCAGATATCGAAAAATAAAATCATCTACCTATCAAAATATTGTATTCAGAATTTTAAAAAATATGTGATTTTAATGCATTGAGAATAATGTAGTCTATTTATACTATGCCCCCATGCTGTCTTGTTAGGAAGAGAGCCTTCTACACTCGTTATTGGGTACCTATTATTTCATCAAAACACCTTTCAACGAACGTTTCAGTACGTAGAATTTGCATTTCAACGAAAGGCATTTCTCGCAAGAAGTAAATGTAGTCACAAGTCTTACCTTACCTAAACTACGTCACTAATGTTTAAGATATCCTGAAAACATTGTTCCATGAAATGAAAAACGATGAAGTGGAATTCGATACAACGGACGGTCGGAAGAACGAGCGAAATCGCAGCGGCGAGTTTAAGTAGTCCCGTCAGAGCGAACAAAACACATTTTAGCGGGTGCATTTTCAATTAAACAGCCATACGTTCGATTCATCGGCAGAAACCATGCTGCTAAATTGAAAATGCACGAGCTAAAATATGTTTAGTTCGCACTGACGGGACTACTTAAACTCGCCGCTTGGACATTCACTCGTTCGTCCGTCCGACCGTCGTTGTTGAGGGAATCACCTACCCTGTACTTATTTATATGTATATTCCGTCCTAGAATCTTCCATTCACAACTAATCCGTAACATTTTCAGACCAATAAGCAAAATAAAAGGAAACTGACGTCAAAAGAAACAACTGAGTCTTTAAAGAATCGTGCTCGACGAGTCATGGAATACATTTGCCCTGTTTAACATGCTGATCGCATCTTGTAACGTAACAGAAAACATCCACTCTTGTGTCTATCTGTTGAAAGTGATTTTATTATTGTATCTATGGCTTTATAAGTTACTAGCTGTTCCCGTGCCCACTTCGTTATGCAATTATTTTTTTGTTAATATAATATAAGCAGCCTTATACGTTCGACCTATCGTGCTGCTAAATTGAAAATGCACTCGCTACAATGTGTTTTGTTCGCACTGACGGGACTACTTAATCTCGCCGCTTGGTATCACTCGACAGTCCGCACGACCGGCGTTGTTTACAGAATCACTACCCTGAGCTTCGCTCGTGTAAAATAAGTTTCTAAGCGAGTAAATCGACTTGTTCATAAAACGCATATTTTAAAATACCACGGTAATGGGTGCCGATTTTGAGGGGGTCATTAATAGGTGCCCTTACCTTATATGTATAATCCAGAATTTACTACACACAAGAACCTTCCATGAAACCGCATCAAACACCGTTGCGTGGTTAAGGTGCAGTTAGCACTTTAGCAGATATACAGACCGAAAGAGAGAGACTTTGTTTTTAACCGACTTCAAAAAAGGGCGAGTTTCTCCCATTGTCACCAAATCGGTACCTGATAAAGGAATACGTGAGGAATTGAGGAAACCCCTTAAATATGATAGGCATACCAATAGAACGCTCAATGTTTAAACCTTGAGAAAGTTGACAATGAATAAACGTCACGACTATCCTTTTTTTTCTTAGCCTATTTGTTTATCCCACTGCAGGGTAGTGATTCTGTAAACAACGCGCCGGTCGTGTGGACTGTCGAGTGACACCAAGCGGCGAGATTAAGTAGTCCCGTCAGTGCGAACAAAACACATTGTAGCGCGTGCATTTTCAATTTAGCAGCACGATGGGTCGAACGTATAAGGCTGCTTAATTGAAAATGCACGCGCTACAATGTGTTTTGTTCGCACTAACGGGACTACTTAATCTCGCCGCTTGGTATCACTCGACAGTCCGCACGACCGGCGTTGTTTACAGAATCACTACCCTGGGCAAAGGCCTCCCCTCGATTCCGCCATTCATCTCGATTGAGTGCATGCTCCCGCCAATTCGCTTTGAAACGCGTCTAAGTCATCCCGCCATCTCCTTTTTAGTCTGCCTTTAAAGTAAAAATGTTTAGGAGGTAAACATAAAAATTTTTGGACGAGCTAACTATACGAGTAGTAATTTATCATCGTCTTGTATCAATATTATGTCAAGTACGTTATCGTGTTTGATCATTAATGGAAAAAATAGATTTCGGGTAAGATTACGAGTAGAGGCCGAATTATGAGCCATTGAACCTGCCAAGTTCCAGGCCAGGCCAGGCTCTTTGCAAAAAAATTGTAAGGTAGGTATCTTAACTTCTTTCTTATCTTCTTTACATAGTAAGGTAAATGCACCTATCATGGACAGTACTCAAGTCATGAACAAAGTAATTACATAATTAATAGTGGCGGGTCTTCAGCACGAATAAATTATTACAACAAAAAAAAAATCTTGCCGCTGCATTTACCATAACAGTTCAAAGATGATATGGTTTTTACCGCCTAGAGTAGTATGCCTATGTACGGTCGAACAAGAAAGTGGTATAGGTACTAGTTTTGACAAAAGTTTCCGTGAGATCTAATTATCGCTAAGGTTCACACTTGTCACTGCCATAATATTATTGTAAGTGAAAACCGAACTTGTTGTATAATGACGTGCAAATGAACTTCAACCGTAGTGGTAGACTGTACTGACGGTATCGTTTGTTTTAATAAGGTCACTCTCGTCACTTTACCCAGATAAAGTCATAAAAGGGCGTAAGTAGCACGAATAACAGTAAACAGAGAAATGACATGTAGTCATTAAGTATATGCTAACTAAACAACTAATTACACTCGCAGGTGATTCACGCGCTGGATGTTCTCGAATATTCTCAGATAAAAGGAAATTACAGTGACTAACCTACTAAATAACCTAGGTACTTACATTAGCATCAAAAAGGTGTTAAAGTAAAAAAAGTAAGTAGTAAGTAAGTAGTAAATTGATTACTAGATAATTTTGGACTATGTCATAGTGACGTAATCAATCAAAACGTAAGAAACTTCTTATCATTTTATTTACAGTGTCACTTTGATATAGTCCAAAATGGTCTAGGAATCAATTTCCTTGCCTGTACTTAGGTACCTACTCTTAAAAGACTTAAAAACGACATCGATCGAGCGAAGCGATGCGAAAGCGAAATCATACGAGCGAGCTTGAAGCCACCTATTTGAGAATGCATGCCTAAAAATGTTGTTTGTCTTTTGTTTGTACGCTCTGACAGGACAATTTAAACTCGTCGGTCAATAATTCGTCTGTCGAGTTGTAAAACGAATTGCGTGGCTTGTAAGCTCGCTTCACAATCCTTTTAAACATTTCACACTTATTCTCAGATGAACTTTATGGATAGTGAAATGCAAATACTATAGTGAACAGCCTTATCGCATTAGATAAACCTGGATAAAGCATGCGTCACTCTCGCACTTATAACTTGTCTGAAAGTGACGAATGTTTCATAAAGCGCTGTATGTTGTATAAGTAGATACGACACAAGGTGTTATGTATCGCTGGGATAAAAATAGTATATGACTCGCTAATGGATGAGTATGTAACAAATGTGAGGTATGGTTCAACGTGACTTAGGTTCGGATGGAAAGCATACCATGTTTGAATTACAGCGGGTATGGTTAGGTAGATAAAACATTTGTCACTTTCTGACCAGTGGGTAGGTGCGATAGGGACCGATGGAATATCCACCGTGATAAAGGCGACCATAATACAAGGGCAGAACAGAGCCCATATTACACGCTCGCATTATTATAAGTATTAAAACTAGAGAGGCTTTTCGCCAAATCAAGCATCCCAAAGTGCGATTTTCCGCCGTGAATCCATTTGAGCAGACTCGGGTCGAGCAGCCTCGACTTGTAAACAGGCTCAGTTTGACACTGCTCGCTCTGAGGATAAAGCTCGAGGCATGTTGCGGTTGGCAACCCTAAGATGGAGTGTCTCTATGCTAGTAATTTCTCCGGTTGTCTTTGCTTTATTAAAATACTATTTGTGATCAACTTATTTATTGTCCCTCCGCCATCTTCCTTACTTGCCCCTACGGCTGTGACGTTCCAATCCACGTAGCATTCCTCTTCTTAAACTAATTACCTATAAACATTTTAAATGCAAAAACTTACACTACAGTTAGGGTCTCCCCAGACCTATCGACGCGGAATCGGCTTGGGCCGTTAAGAAAAAAAAATATGTCCGTGCAGTAAGAGTGAAAATGGTATCTCTCGGCTCGGCTCGGCCCGGCTCGGCGTTGCGAACGGAACGACTTCGTTTTCGATCTTATTGCGTGGACATAAAACTTATTTTTGCCGGCTCAAGCCGATTCCGCGTCGATAGGTCTGGGGAGACCCTTATCTTACAAATCTAATCTATCTGTAGGCTAATCCTCGTTAGTTCCAAGGGGCCAATACTTTGTTATTGTTGTTTTGGGATCTATTTCCTTTTTGATCTTTTGATAGTCCATTTTGTGACGTTTTTCCTGGGTTCTTTTTATTGTTAACCCTAAACCTGACACCATGTTTAAAATTAAAATACTATTTGTGATCAACTTATTTATTGTCCCTCCGCCATCTTCCTTACTTGCCCCCACCCTGCGGCTGTGACGTTCCAATCCACGTAACAGTCTTATCCCCACACCGGAACATAGCAACGCGTAAATTTCTTCGCGGTAGGTAAAGGATAAGATGGGTATCCTGCCTTTAGGCCAAATGTATCGTTTCCCAACTGTTTTATTTGTCTGCCCACTTTTTTTCTGTAACTACCATCCATCAGTACCATCGTGTAGATGGTAGTGAGTTGACAAATGAAACGTTTGGGATATTCGGCCAAAGATATTTCTGCCAAATGGCAGAAAACCGATAAGATATAAGCGACGGACGGACCTTGAACAAGACGCGACCGTCACCTAGTTGCCAAAGTTCATAAAATTGAGTAAAGAAGCGAGACTTTGAATATTGGAAACAGCAACATATCAATGGATTAAAGTCCCTTTAATTTATAAACCTCTTATCTGATCAAATAGTTATTTGAATTTATTATTAATTAATGAAGATTTAATCTATAACTAAAATTACAAAGACAAACAAAAACAAACGAAAGAACTTACAAACTTACTTAAATCTACACTAATCTAACAAACCACTACCAGCGGGCATTGTTCCTAAAATGCTGGCAGCACTGCCACGTTGAATGGCAATACTTATTCTTTGTGCCAAGTACAGGCCAGCATTTTTGTCACGGGTTGCGTCGATCAGGCGCTTTGACATATCTTTAAAAATACGGTGTGCACGGTCCTAAAATTTCGACCCCAAAAGGCTCAAATATGTAACTTCTATCAAGTTGATTGTTTTTTTTGTTTTTTTTTTTATGGCATAGAGTTGACAAACGAGCACACAGGCCACGTGATGGTAAGTGGAAACTGTGACCCATAGACATTCGCATTCCCAAGACTGCAATGCAATCCTAAGACTGCAAATGCGTTGCCAACCCTGAGGACTAAGATGGAATGCCTCTATGCTAGTTATTTCACCGGCTGTCTTATCCCCAAACCGGAACACAACAATGCGAACACTGCTGTTTGGCGGTAGGTTAATGGATAAGATGGTGGTAGCGATCCGGACGGACCCTGCACAAGGTCCTACCACCCGCAAAACTGCGGACTGTATTTGCGCCTTTTGAGGGTCTCCGCTGATTCCGCCGCGAAACCAGCCCTAGTACTTGTTCCGGGAAGATGTGACGGCGCAACATATTAAATGTGATCTATAATTAACTGGCGTCTTATCATCAGTAGAAGAGGCAGGAAACTGCAGAGCTAGCGGAGCTGCGGTTTCATAGATATAATGACCTTAATTGCGTCCCATTACTGCTTGTTTACATTCTGATTTAATTGAAACTGACTCAATAAATAGTGTTTAATGTTGCGAATCTATACTAATATTATAAAGCTGAAGAGTTTGTTTTTTTGCTTGAACTCGCTAATCTCAGAAACTACTGGTCCGATTTGAAAAATTATTTCAGTGTTAGATAGCCCATTTATCGAGGAAGGCTATAGGCTATATTATATCATACTCAGATAATCTGAAGCGAAGTTAGGGCGGGTCGCTAATCTTTTTATACGATTGCGCGAAGCCAATAGGATGAATAAATAAATAAATAAATATCAGGGGGACAATGTCACACCAATTGACCTAGTCCCAAACCAAGCTCTAGGGCCTAGGCTGGGCAATTTAAAGAATTTGCAGTCACAGTCACAATCATCAGGTAGCCTGTTTGCTCGTTTGCCTTCTTCAATCTTAAGTCAGTATATTAAATAAAAATCTAAATTTTGTACAATACAATACAAAACACTTTATTGTAGACTAAACAAAAAAATTACCAGAGAAACAGGACAATCTCACAAATATTATAAATGCGAAAGTTTGAATGTTTGTTACTCAATCACGCCAGAACGACTGAGCAGATTTCAATGAAATTTGGCACAGAGATATATTATAGTCTGGAATAGCACTTCTTTTTCCTCTGCTTCTTCAATCGTGAAGATTGACCGTCAGCGTCTTGTATTCGTTCCTATCCGCAAGCAGCCAGGGTAGTGATTCTGTAAACAACGCCGGTCGTGCGGACTGTCGAGTGAATCCAAGCGGCGAGATTAAATAGTCCCGTCAGTGCGAACAAAACACATTGTAGCGCGTGCATTTTCAATTAAGCAGCCTTATACGTTCGACCTATCGTGCTGCTTAATTGAAAATGCACGCGCTACAATGTGTTTTGTTCGCACTGACGGGACTACTTAATCTCGCCGCTTGGTTTCACTCGACAGTCCGCACGACCGGCGTTGTTTACAGAATCACTACCCAGAACAGCTGTTCAAAGGAGGTAGGGTTTGCAATATTCGTTGGTTTTTAATATTCGAATAATATGAATAGTTCGATTTCCGATATTCGAATATTCGAATTTTTCGGATAATTTGAATATTTATTGAAATAAAAAGAATTAATGGTTTAATGTTGTAAAATCAAATAAATAGGCCTTAAATATTTAAAAAAATAGCATTCCGTGGTCAAATTAAATATTATTAGTTATTAATATAGCAAGTAGCAGGAAGCGAGCGACCCAACTACGTCACTCAACTCACTCACTGCTCGTTATTGTAATATATTTTTATGAGCTAAATTTGTTTTTTTCGGAATGTTAACTTGTAGATACGATTAACTTTAATTAAGTAAAACAACATAAAATAATATAACAACCATAACACAATAACTGAAAAAGAAAACTAAAATTAAATAAAACTAACTCTAAATATATAAATTACCTAACTAAAACATTAAATCTAAGAATGGCCCCTGCGGCATTGTACCAAAGATGCTGGCAGCATTTCCTCGCTGGATGGTTAAACTTATACGTTGAGCGAGGAAACTGCCAGCTCTTCGGTCTCCGCCGTGACGTCAATGAGCCTCTTCGAAACTTCTTTGAAGAGGCTTCGAGCGCTAGGACTCCACGGACCAAGGGTCTCGACACCGAATGGAATAAACATATATATTCTGGGCCGAGACCACTATATTTTACTACCTTCATGCTTTCGGCCGCTTCAGCTGCCGCACCAGCCCTATTAGAGGTCCGGTGGAGATGTGATGGGGCTAGCGTGTCTACACAGGTTGCATCCCACACTAGCACCCGTCCCATATTCCACGGGACCAAGGTCATTCCGTCAGGTCTCTTGCCATCATTTCTAGAAATGCCTGTCGGCTCTAAAAGAGCCGGGACCTTTATTGAGGCAAGAGACCGACGAATGATGTCGTTGAGTGCGGCGTGTCTGGAAAAGCGGCCAGCACTTCTCTGGCAAGAAAGTCCGTGATGTCCTAGCCGATCTACGTCACTTCCGCAGGGGCAGCGATGTGGAGCGCAGACCGGGACCACAAGGCGAAGGCAAACTGAAAGTCGGAGTGTGTTAGGGTCTAGGAAAGTTCCAGTGCTTGGCGAGGGATGAGCTTGAACCAGTATCCAGCCTCCCTTGTACCGACTGCTAAAATTCTAGCACGATCCGCTGCGCAGCACTGGCTAAGAAGGGAATCAACAGTCAATTTGGGAATTAGTTTTAAAAGTCATGTTGTCTCATGTTATATTTGCATTCCAGTTTAATATTTGCTTGCATTTCTCAGTAGGTATGAAAAAAAGCTGATTCGTTCGTTCGTGAAGCGTTCTATTAAAAGTGGGAAACTATTTCAGTCCTTTTTAGTACCATTCAAAATATCCGAATTATTCGAATAAGTAACACTGCCGTATTCGAATTTAATTTGTGTCGGATATTCGAATAATATGAATATTCGAATATTCGAATTGCAAACCCTAAAAGGAGGCAAGACCGGTTCACTCCCGAATCTTTCGAAGCAACGATTTTTTAGCCATTGGCGACTTCTTATCCCGGAAAATTTGAGAGTTTTCAAGGGAAAACGCGGACGGAGTCAAAATTTCGCTATAAATAAATAGTGCCAATGTAAGAGATTAACAAGTACTTTGTACAACGCCCTTTTAACCTAATAAACGGATGCAATTTCAAATGTTTATCGCGAATATTAATAGACACAAATACAAATAAGATGAATCGGTTAAAATGGAACTCGTATTCAAAACTGGTACAGATTAAATGTTGCACAACTATTTAGTAAATTGCGTCATTTGCATTATAACTTGTCCACCCGGTAAAAGATGAATCGTTTTACAATCGTAAATAACACAATCGAATCATCATTCGATTACAAATCTAAGTATACATATACAAGTAACAAAAGTTCATTCTTACATGGTACAGCTGCACTTTAGTACCTTGTCGTTTTAACACCTTTGACAGATTAGTTCGGTGGGGTTATTATGAGGTATCTGTGCAATTTATTTTACGCAAAGAGTTATGTAACTGGTGTAGCTCCGTCCTTTACGCTCACCATAATAGAACTGCACAGCCATGTCATAATAACCCCCCTGTACTCCTAACATGACGTTAAAGTGACAAAAGCACTAACCTTATAAGGCGAACCGTATTTAGGTACATAATCTTATCATGAGTACAGCTATAAGCGTACATCAAAGTATTTTAATCGTATAATCCATTGCACCAGTAAAAGTCACATTTTAATATATAATCACGTTATGGGTTTGTTTTATCTCGGGGAAACTAATTGGAGATAAGCCGGCGTGCATGGCAACATTGGCAACCAGTAAAGTGACGCGGGTTTTGATTTTCCAGCCCAAAACCGACAGAAGCTAACTTAAAAAAAAATAGTTGCCCGGGACTTATTCTACTGGGTAAAACTGTATTGCTTTTTATATGTTTCCATATTGTCAACGTTATATAGCTCTTATTTACTTGATAGTAATGGCGGCATACTACAATACGATAGCACGTCAAAAGTAATATGATTCAACATTACAACCATTTTCTTAATACCGATCGGTAATCTTCGTTTTTCTATGACACACGAGTGACAAATATACTGTCAGTTGCGAGTGCAAGCGAGATAGCGATAGCCAGCCGAACGCTATTAAGAAGCTAGGAATACTGTACACAGAGGAATAGAGGCCGTGGGTAAATTAGGTACAGTCGAAGTCATAAATATGTTTACACTGTAGTGCCTTGTCACTTTAATCGCTGTGACAATTTCATATGACAGTTTAAACATGACGTTAAATAGACAAGGTACTAAAGTGTAAACATATTTATGACTTCGACTGTACTTACTATTAAAAAAGTGAGCTACTATCAGGAGATCTGCAGAAAAACTTACTTTACCGACATACGAGGGCTGCCTTTTAAGTTGTGTCGTTTGGAAAATCTAAAGACAATTTAAGTGTTAAATGGTATTTATTGTTTTTCAAAGTAATCACCGTGACATGTAATACACTTTTTCATTCGATCGAACCAGTTTTCGAAACACTTATTCCAGTCCGAAGTCGGGGTCTCCAAAATGGCCGTTTTGTATGCCTCAACGGCTTCTTCAGGCGTCTGGTACCGTTGACCACGAAGTCGTTGCTTGATTTTTGGAAAAGTAAAAAAATCGTTAGGGCTTAAGTCTGGACTGTACGGCGGGTGTTCCAGAATTTCGACGTTTTGCTCTTTTAAAAACGCAATTGTTTGCCGGGCTGTGTGCGAGCTCGCATTATCGTGGTGCAGTCTTATACGACGTCTTGGGTTATTTTTTCGAAACTCGCCGATGACTTCTGGTAAACAGACAGTGGTATACCAGTCAGCATTAACCGTTTTACGATCCTCGAGCACGATGGTGGCAACGTGGCCACTTTTCGCCACAAACGTGGCGACCATTTTTTTCGAAGTGCTCCGTGAGCGTATTACTTTGGTTGGTTTTGGCTCATCTTGGAACACCCAAACAGTCGACTGCTGTTTAGAATCGGGATCGTAGGCATATATCCAAGATTCGTCACCACTGATAATGTCGTAAACATGTTTCGAGTTTCCTTGGTTGAATTGCCGCAGAGTTTTACGACACCATCGAACGCGAGCCGTTTTTTGGTCTTCACTGAGTAAATGTGGTATCCAGCGTGAGATCAACTTTTTTAGGCCTAAGTGATCATGCAAAATACTGTGAACACTGGTCCCTGAAATATTTAAGGAAGCTTCTATCTCACGGTATGTCGCATGGCGATCTTCGACGATCAGTTGCCGTACAGCATCAATGTTCTCCTGGGTTACGGCTGTTTTTGGTCGACCTTCACGATGTCTATCACCAAGACTAGAGCAACCACGTTGAAATTCTAAATACCAGCGTTCCACAGTCCGGAGGCATGGTGCTTTATCATTGAAAACCGTAGTCAACTCTTCGAAGCACTGAAGTCGCGTTAAGCCCCTTTTGAAGTTGTAAAAAATTATCGCACGTAAATTTTCCTTCGAAATTTCCATTTTCACAACTGACTTGTCAACTTTGAACGAACGCTGTACTAAAACGGTTGGGCCGATTTCGAGTCATTCTTTTGTTTTCGAATTCTAAATTCAAATATTTTAAGATGACACTAGTTCTTTTTTATGCAATCACGGGAGGTTTGCAAACGACAGAACTTAAAAGGCAGCCCTCGTAACTATTATATTATTAACATTGGATGTGGGCGGACATATCTATTGCTTGTAAAACCAATGGGTTCTGGGGCGGTAAGGTTCCAGAGTTGTGATCAATTCATCATGTACCGGAAAGCGAAAGGTTGTTAGAACAAGATGCACCGACGATCTGACAAGGGTCGCAGGTAGGTGATTCGCCAAATATTAACCGGCCAGTTAAAGTTATTCCGTCAGAGCGTAAAGACCACATTTAAAGGCGTGCATCCTCAACTTACTCGCTTTACCCGACGAGTGAGCCAGCTCGTATGACTTCATTCACCCGATCGACCGTTGGACTGAGAGAAGTTTTTAAGAGAATAACAATTAAAGAAACAGCTGGATGCGAGGCACAGGATCGATCATGATGGAGATGGAGAAGTCGAAGTCCAACAGAGGACATATTCCGACTGACATTATGACAATGATGTTTTTATGGCGAGGACGTAAACCCCGACGAGCACACAAACCACCTGCGTGATGGTAATTGGAATCTCAGACCAATAGACATTTAAATTAGACTTAGTAGTCTCAAGACTGCAATCCTAAGGCCCGTACTCGTATTAATAAACTGATCTCAACTATGCTACTCATCTCAAGATGCGTCAAAATTGACAGTTTTCTATGGCTTGACGTTTAGTTTGACGTATCTTGTGACGGGTATGAAGCCAAGATGACTTTATTAATATGGCCCTAAGGCTCCAAAGCCTTGCCAACCCTTAGGACTAAGATGGAATACGTCTCAATACTCAATAATTAATTGCAATTCATAATGTGTACAGGTTGGAATACAGTAATTTTATATCAACCTACTTATGCTGTGCTATCTAATATAACCTCAAACACATTTTTTGCACTTAGTTGACATCTGTCAAAACGGGCCTCATAGGACGGCGCAACTATAGTAAAAAAGTTAATGATGATTTATAGTAAACCTCTGACAATATCTAATTAAAATAGTCAGATCTTATTGTCCGTGTTTATGGCGTGACGGTCACCTTCATTTACCAGGTAGTAAACACATTCGGTACCAGTGACACGACCGCTGAGTTCAGTTTAGATACCAATTCTAATAACGGGCAGTGAACGTGCTAAGAGCAAACATGTTCATTGACATTTTAGGACACTACCTATTAGGTAGCGGTTTGTCTGATCCGTAAAAGGAAGGTTTAAACTTTAGATTCCACGTATCTGGGGAACAAGTGATCTCTTTAGTGAAATACTGTGTCTACTAGTTATTATCCGATTGAACTTATGGAAATATACTAGTGGACGTCGCGACGATGCAATAAATTGTAAACAAGACCAACCGACGCAATGTCTGTGTAGTTGAACGGACCGAGATGTTTTTAAAGTTCCGCACCTCGAAAGAAAAAAGCGGAACCCTTATAGGATCACTTTGTGGTCCATCCGTCCGTCAGTCAAGAGCCTATTTCTCAAGACCGCGTGAAGGTATCAAGCTGAAATTTATATCAAATACTTAGGTGTACTGTCCCTTGGAGCTCTGAAAAAAATCAAACTTCTAAGCCAACGCAATCAAAAGATACAGCCGTTTATGCCGCAAATTTTCGAAACTCTCAAGGGAATCAAAATCTACAGGGTACTTCGCGTGAACTCAGAATCTTGAAATTTGGTACGAAGCAACGTGTCAGCACAGATAAAGGAAAAATTGCGAAAACCGTGAGATTTTTAGTTACATCATATGATACATATTTTTTTAATAATTTTAAAGTTACTACCCCTTTCTTCATGAACGCGTAGAGGTATTAAATTGAAAAATTTCATATCAACGTTGCGCGAGTCCGACACGCACTTGGCTGGTTTTAATTATTTTCTTACTGGTTACAGATTAAATAGGTATAACACGATTAACTAAAGTTCTATTATAATAATATTCGTATGATTTCATAGACATTAATATGACATTAATACAGTTCCTAATTCAGAATTCAACTTTTCAAGTCCTTACTTAAGTAAGTTTGATGGCCAATTAGGTAGTCCATAAAGATGCCTAAAGTTTTAGGTTTCCTTGACAGCAATTATGATACATACAACAGGTAATAATATTGTGATTGCTAGCTAATAATAATAACAAATGCATGTACTATGGAATTCCAGGAATTCTTTTCCTTATGGTCTTTTCCTTATTTACTCGTCGGCGTCGGTCTTTCTTTACTTTAATACAAGTACCAATACTAACAACGCGGGCTATTGTCAAGATTCCAAGGATGTTTCTATGAAACTGGACAAAAACACTAACAAGGTTGTATGTGAAATTTGTTTCAAGTCTTATTCATAACAGCGTCGTCGTCTAGCTTCGGTCTTATGATCAATCTTCTGTGTAGTGATTATCTCAACAACGACGGTCGGACGGACGAACGAGTGAATGTCCAAGCGGTGAGTTTAAGACAAGTAGTCCCGTCAGTGCGAACCAAACATATTTTAGCGCATGCATTTTCAATTTAGCAGCATGGTTTCTGCCGATGGATCCAACGTATAAGGCTGCTTAATTGAAAATGCACGCGCTAAAATGTGTTTTGTTCGCTCTGACGGGACTACTTAAACTCGCCACTGTGATTTCGCTCGTTAGTCCGACCGTCCGTTGTTTTTGAGAGAATAACACTCAGACACTCAGTGGTCTCAGCAAAATCCACTGCACGTGCACTAGGGTGGATCGATTTTGTTTTTTTTTAAATTTTGATTTTGGCATGTATTAGAAAGTTGCTACTAACAAAAACATTAAAATCTGTTTAATTAAAATAACTGAAATATTTCAGGAAGTACTGCCCCAAGCTAACTGAAAAGTGACGAAACCGCCATTTTAGAGTGATAACTATAATATATATAAAAATTATTAAAACATCTTATTTTTGTCTAAATTTAATTTATTTTTACACTTGAAATTGGCAGTTAACATAAATTATTAGAAAACCACGAAAATCATGAAAGATAATTGTTTATTTTGAAACTGAAAATAACTAAAATTGTTAAATTTTGTAGTCTTTCTTGGAGTTAAATAGAGGCATAATTTTTCGAGATTTAAGCCTCGTCTTAATAAAACCATCTCGTTTAATAGGTCCACAAACAGCAGCAGCTGCTTCTGTAACTATTTTGACACATCTTTCAGTACTTTGAGTATGACAAGGGTATACTTTCAGTAGTGGTAAAATCAATTCATCAATTTTATTTAGGTCTTCGTTGCACTCTCTTAAAATATCTGTGCTGAGGATTTTAAGCAATGGTGGCTCAGTAATTGTTACACTGTCCCAGGCTATCATATCCACGTAATCCATAGAACAAAAGTTAAATTTTGGTTGTTTAAAGATCCTTATACTCGACGGTAAACACTCTCGTGACTTGAGTATTTTTTGCAATGCCAAACACTTTATTTCTGGTCTGTCATCATCTAGCATCGCCAGTAATATATTTTCTACATGACCGAAAAAACCGTTTCGTTGTATTACAGGATCTATAACTGCTTTTAACTGCTGTGGCATATATCTTGATAGTTCAATCGTTTTGTGTAAGTGTTTTGCACCATAAGTGCAGCTCGACTTCAATTTAATCGCAAACCACATGGGAGCATAAACTTGTAAAATAAAACTGACTAAATGTTGTAAATTTACTGATGAAGCATTCGTGGAGACATATAATCTGAGAATTCGGTTTGCAGTAGTAAGCCACCTAGAATGAACCACTTTACCAGGGTTTCTTTGAGACAGCCTATGATTACAATGACCACAACTTATTGCGGTGCAAATGTCATATAAGTACAGTTGGTCTGTGCTTAGATCTTTTTTATTTGTAATATCTGGCAAATCACACCTTATCGACTTGAAGACTACTAAAGGAAGATTTTCGCAGTCCTTTAGAAGTTTTCCTATTGGCCCTGAAAAGCTGCGTGGTCCTGTTGTGGGACCATCAAGAGTTTGGAATAAATGGCGTAAAGGAAGTTCGTTCGCATGTAGTTGACAAATGAACCACTGTAACGGCCTTTGCAATATTTTTTCCAAATGTCTAATAACGCCTCCGTTTGCTCCTGTATTGACGACAGTACCGTCACACCCGACTACTATAAGATGTTTGCAGTCTACGTTTTTTTCATCTAAAAAAACTTTGATATGTTGGCTAATAACTTCTGCTTTACCACTAGAAACCGTAATATGACCCATGTAATCAGAGTTTGGCTCTTTAACTAAACTTATATGCTCTTCTGAAATAATTTTTCGTTTTGTGCCATTCACAATTGATAAAGTGCTGTCTTTGCGGCCATCAAAATATAATCCAAATGAAGTACATACCAATAAGGGCATATTTACTAGAACACTTCTTTCTTTTTCACGATTTCGACGAATTTTATTGCGATCGACCACCTTAGTCAAATTCGTTTTTGTAATAAGACCAACATCTTGAAGAGTCGCCGAAACAATAGCTGCAGCAGCTCTATCTGAAACACCATACCTATCAACAGTAAGAGCCACAGTTGGCATGGAAAAACTGGCTGCTTTCGCTTGACTTTCTTGATGTGTTTTAGAAAGCTGAGGTTCAATCATAGGCGGAAAAAAATCCCTAGTCTCTTGGTCTGAGATATCTGAGTTTTGAGTAGACGAAGATAAGTCTTTGTATGATTCTTCACTTGATTTTGAAGCTGTAGTCTGACTTATTTTGAAAACATCATGTTTTCTTTTCCTATTTATTTTTTTCAAGTTTTTTGATGTAGTTTGTACGTCTATGCGACCAATCATCATTTGCCGTTTTGTTCGTTGATCAATTAAAAAGGGCTTCTCTAAATTTGGAACTTTCATTGATTTTTCACACTTGCATAAATTTATATCCGTGCACTGGCATGCCGCAATATCAAATAGAGCCTTTGCCTCCTTTTTAAATACTGATATGCGGCTTATGTAAGATTCAACATTCTGACGAGACTTATAAGGTTTCAATAAACTGCGATATTTTTCGTAATATTCTTTGACTTTTCTGGTGACAGACCGCGGTTGTATAGTTGGAATAGATGCCGTTTTCCAGATTTTTAACACGTCGTCCGATATCTTCTGGCAAGTATCAGTAGCTAAGTTTTGGTATTGCTTTTTCTTATTACGACTCACATATAAGTAACACAGTATAATATCTCCGTAAGTAGGCAAAATATTAACTTTTAAATCTCTTCCATGACCAAATATAGGGCAAATTAAATCACTTCGCAATGTAGATGAAGACATTTTAGAGATTAATCGTTTTATCAATGTTTGTGTTGATTTGACGTTAGAGCCTCAGATGAGATTTAAAATTAATGTTGAACTTATAACTACCCTCTATATTTACGGTTTGAGTAGAAACAATGTTACCAGATGACAAATCAGTCATAATTCTATTGTGTTGTTTTAATTTTATTAATTTTTATTAAACATCGAAACCTACACAGCGACCGGCAATATAGCTTTAATTAGTTAAAAAATTATTTGAGTTGGGGCAGTACTTGTAATTGCCCAATTTCAAAAATATTTCATATTATAAAGTTTCAGTTACGTAAGCAACTTTTGACAAAAGCCCATTAAGATATAGCAAAAAATTTTTTTTTTTCATACTAAGCCGATCCACCCTAACGTGCACTACAAATTGACCCAATTGCACATGAATTGCATCCAACCTTTCAACAGGCAGCCTCATAATATGTTTTATTGTGATTATTCAAATACACTAACCCCCTTAGTTAGTGTATTTGAATAATCACAATAAAACATTATTATGATGTATTTTATAATCTAATGATAATTATTGTCATGATTAGAATGCGGCCGATTTATATAGGTAAGTACGAATAAAACTAAATGTTTACCCTATCATTCCTTATCTGAACTCTTTAGACTTTTAACCCATTTTTTTGACTTGGCCTGTGTTTGCGGTTAAAATGCCACTAGACCTTATCTAAACGCGATTGGAACATCCAAGTTTTACCTATTTACAGATGATTCATTAAGTTCAGAAATAATATGTAACTTGTAGTGTACGCCCGCCTACTTGATCACCTGATCTGTACCTACCGATTGATCCTCTTCGTAAGACGATCCCCATTCTCATGAAGTTAGGCCTTTCTCTTTCTTTGTGTTGCAAACCTACTATGAAAGAATGCAAACATTGACGCCGGCAATCGAGCTCTTGTTGTCATACCATTGATGCCCAAAGAGGTCCAACGTGTTCTAAATATAAAGAGCACGTGCGTGTAGGGAATGCGGGGACAATGCTCGGATCGCGGATCGATTGAGGTCAAGTACCGAGTCTAGACGTCCTCCATAAAAAAAAACAATGTCCGAATCAGAATATCTAACTAAATAGCTCATTCAAGGCTTTCCGTAAGTGTGGTTGTATTCATGCTTCTTATAGCACAGTTTTAATGTAGAAAATCGCAAAGCGTAACATTGCGTGGACGACTCTTTTACAAAAGAGAAAGTTAAAGGACGCGTGTTTGTCCACTATCGTAAAGGCACTGGTAACTTTACATAAACCTTATCGCAGAAAACTCGTGGAAACCGTGTGAAAATCGAGCAACACGATTAACTTAGTGATAATAATTAACTACTCACGTTTTCATCGGTTTTCCTCTCGAACTTCTGAAGGCGCTTGACGTGGGAAGCACCAAGGCGACTACATTTGAAAAGGCACTGAGTAGGGCTTTCGATTGAACTACAATGAGCCCAGTGATACGCGACCGCTCGGGTTTACATCGGACTGACGTCTGGCGCGCGCGGCGTGACGCGCGCTGCGCGGGCGCAGGCGGCCGCTCGCCATGCCGCCGACACGGATCCGACACGAGAAATAGTCAGTCTATGGTTTAAGATCAAGAGTATGGGCTTATTGCGTGCCCATGGGCCATGGGTGCCTGCGATGTGTAATTTTTGTTTGTTTCTTGATAATAGGTACCAAATGTATCTATAGTTGTAATTTTTAGTTGAAATTACGATATTTAATTAGGTTTTGCGTCAGCCAAGCGTATAAAAAGATCAACCACTTTGTTTTAAATACCAGTGTCAAAGATAAACGAGTTTAAACTTGACAAAATTGATCTAAATTGACAGTTTGTTAGAGATTTATCATTGTATTAGTGCGCAATAAAATAGTTTATTTGAATGTTCGGGTTCTTCGATTTATGTATGGGTAATAATAGTAGAAGTTACTTTATTTTACCTATACTTTGTAAAGGTTGCTCATTAGTAAATTTAAGTTTCGTAGTGGAGCGCATGTAGTAGCTGCTGGATTGAAAGCACTATTATTTTCCATGTTAATCCCTTTAACTAGTTACCTTTACAGAGGTGTAACCTCGTATTTGCTGCCCAAAACCCCACCGAAAGACGCCATCTTTCAGCCAGAAGTCAGGGTAGTGATTCTCTCAACAACGACGGTCGCATTGCACGGACGAACGAGTGAATGTCCAAGCGGCGACTTTAAGTATGTCAGTGCGAACAAAACATATTTTAGCGCGTGCATTTTCAATTTAGCAGCTTGGTTTCTGCCGATGGATCGAACGTATAAGGCTGCTTAATTGAAAATGCACGCACTAAAATGTGTTTTGTTCGCTCTGACGGGACTACTTAAACTCGCCGTTGTTAGTCCGACCGTCCGTTGTTTTTGAGAGAATAACACCCCAGGACACTCAGTGGTCTCAGTAAAATCCACTGCACGTGCACTACAAATGGACCCAATTGCACATGAATTGCATCCAACCTTTCAACAGGCAGCCTCCACCGTATTGTTGGACTTTAGTAGAAGAGATGTACCGCCGCGAGCGTAACACGTAGAGCGCCGTGTTTGCATTTTGTGGGATGCCTTTAATCACCGATACTCATTTTATCGAATGAATCATTTCATCACAAGCTAATTTCTGCTGAAACTATAGCATTGTTTTGAAATGTGCAGATTGAGCCCGTTCATATGACACCCCATTTGCTATAATCGAGCCACTTTCATTCTTTAACCCTCATTCTAGACCCCTTTTCAGTTATTTATGAATATTTTTTTTTTATTTAAAACAGATGCGGGCAAGCATGTTGTACAATTATGCCAAAGGACTATGGGCATAAATGTCCCCACCCACCAACAGAGACGAAACATGTGCCAGTTTAAAGATCTTGGCAACATGATGTATTTTTGCTATGGCTACGATCGCCATGTGTTTAGGGTTTTCTTGGAAAATCATAATCGTATTGTTTGGAATTTGTTTGAAAATGAACACATTCTTGCCTTTCTTGGTTCTTGAATGGTTTTTTTTCATTAAAAAATTCCCATCGATGTTGCTACTAAAATAGGTTGTTTTTTTTGGGTCCTAATGAACATTTAGACATGCATCCCGTGACTGTTGGAGGGTGGGGACGGGGCCCATACAAAATTGCTCATCACCCTTACAAGTTGATAGCATTTGTAGTTTCTGAGAAATCCTGCTCTGACATACCCAGACAATGAAGTCTCACCATAAAGGTTCCTTTTCTACCATTCATGAAATGAGTGTCGATAATTCAGTTTACACTTACCATCAGGTGGCCTATGTACTCGTGTCTTCTCCATGCCATAAAAAAATAACAGGGTAAACCGTATTTTTCTCATATGTGCGATAAAGACGGGCGATAAGATAATTACCTTTTTATCATGGCTAATTGTTTATCAGCTTGACCTAACCTCTAACACCTTCTATCGCATATGTGAATCCAATAACCACCCCACATCGATCTCATGTGTTCACTTATCCTATCTTATCTTACAGGTGGACCCTTTCGGATACACTTCGACCTTTAGGATCTTTTGTGGAATTACCCTCTTACACACTCAGCAGAACCCGAGACCCCCGATAATACCCGAGACCCGAGATAATGTACCCGAAACCGACGTGCGTGCATGACTCGATGTACCTATGAATGTGGAAGAAGCGAAAGAAATTTGTCAAGATCGTAGCAAGTGGAAAGAAGTGGTCTCTGCCTACCCCTCTGGGAAATAGGCGTGATTTAATGTGTGTATGTATGTACACTCAGCAGAGTAGTGACTCTCTGAACAACGACGGTCGGACGGACGGACGAGTGAATGTCCAAGCGGCGAGTTTAAGTAGTCCCGTCTGTGCGAACGAACTCGAACTTATAATCATCTGAACTTATAACGCCAATATTCATGGAACCGTACACTTTTCAGAGTTCCTTACTTACGTGTAGATAAAATTAGGTTACTTTAGGTTAGATTTATAAAAATCAAAAAGAAACAGTTTTAAAAAAAAATGCTTTATGAGTTGCGATAATTATGACTTAAAAAATTATGAGTAATTTTTTTCGGAGTAATGATGAGTATAGTCACACCGCGTTATTTGTATAAAAAATCCAAAGACCAATTTTATATGAGCCAATATGGACCCGGTAGTCACAACACAGACATAATTCCACCATTTTACGTATTGGTGCGTTTAGTCACAACATGGACAGAATTACGTAATTTGACGCGTCTTGGTCACATTTTTCAAGTGTTTATTTAATTAATATGTTCGTTTTTAGTCAAGTTATGTTGTCTTATTGCTGATCGTCGAGAGGTGACAGCGGGATCTCTGTGTATCGGTAAGCAGAACATTATGTACAGTCAAGGAAATTGATTCCTATAGGCCATTTTGGACTATATATGTGATGAAATAAATAAAATCATAAGAAGTCTCTTACGTTTTGATTGATTACGTCACTATGACATATATTTCAAAATGGTCTAGGAATCAATTTCCTTCATTGTACAGATTTTTGGTCGGATAACTTCGTATTTATCTTGCTTTCTCAGAAAGTTGGCTTATTGATGGGTACCTACTGAAGCTAATTGAGAAAGCTAGATAAATACGAACAAATCCGACAAAAAACGATAGGAAAGGATTATTCACTACATCTGTACCTGTAGTCCAGAAAAAGCCAGTAGGCAGCAAAAGCATGTCTCAAAATTTATTTATTCAGGAGATACTGGTCAATTTAGTACCTTAAGTAGTTTAGTAGTTTGAGACTCATCCGCGTTGAATTAAATTATCGTTATTCCCTCGGGAACTTTCAAATTTTCCGGGATGAAAAGTATCCTATGTCCAATCCAAATTTTATCAAAATATGTCCAGCCGTTCCAGTGTGAAGGAATAACTAACACACACGCACACACACAAAGTTTTTTTTTTTATGGCATAGAGATGACAAACGAGTACACAGGCCACCTGATGGTAAGTGGAAACTGTGACCCATAGACATTTGCATTCACAAGACTGCAATGCAATCCTCAGACTGCAAATGCGTTGCCAACCCTGAGGACTAAGATGGAATGCCTCTATGCTAGCCATTTCACCGTCTGTCTTATCCCCAAACCGGAACACAACAATGCGAACACTGCTGTTTGGCGGTAGGTTAATGGATAAGACGGTGGTAGCGATCCGGACGGACCCTGCACTAGGTTCTACCACCCGCAAAATTTTGACACTATAGTAGTTTATGCAATAGTTGTATAAGAGAGGTCAAAATATATGAGTGGCGTGAGTTACGATGTGAGCCGAAGGCGAACATCGTAAAGGAAAGCGCCACGAGTGTTTTTTGACTTAGTTATACACCGTTGCATACAATACTTTTTCTACGACTAGGTTTCAAATGAAATGCAAAATTAAGCGAAAAAACTTACAAACGAACGAACGAAGTAAAGAACAACAAACGAGCGGGAAACAAGAAAATGACAAAATATGTGTCTATGGTTTACTTTGTTTTTAAATTGACGGAGTGGAAAAAAGAATTATTTACAATTCCAAAACATTTTAATTTGACCAATCAGAATACTTCACTAAATTAAATCCACCAATCACAATACACATCGACTGTCAAACGGAACGATAGGTTCTTTTAGGTACGTGTTTCTCTTTAACTAATTTAAATCTTTTAAAAAAACTTTGTAATTCGTATCAACCAATCAGAATACAGCTATTTTAAAATCGACCAATCAGATAACTGAAATCATTTCTCAAAACATTAGGTGTTTTATAGTCCCTATTTCACAATCGTTAAAATATGATTAACAGGCTACACTTAGTAATCTGTGGCGTATCGTTAGGGCGACTTTACGACACCGAGAGCTGTTATGGGGAATAGAGTTATAGACTTTTCTGAAGTCATATTATCTATGTTCTTATAATAGTGTTCGTGACTATGTAAAAGACTAATAAAAGTACAGGAGTAGAAAAATAATATTAATGGGATAGTATAGGTTAATGGGAGTTTTCACATAATACGTAGGAAATATTTTTGAATACGGTATAGGTTATTTATAATTAAACTCCACGGTCTCGCCAAAAATATTGCGCGTACGCTGCGTCACTTACAAGCCTATTATAACTCAGTCGCTAATTTTTGTGATACAAGGCGACGTGTGAACGTGTGATATTCTAATAATATTATAAATGCGAAAGTTCGTGTGTTTTGGTTTGTTACTCTTTCACACTGCATGCAATGGATGAACGGATTTGGATGAAATTTGAAGTGGAGAGAGCGGACGAAGTCGCGGGCAGAAGCTAGTAGGTTAACAAACCCCCGGTGTTAGCAGTGTTCGCATTGTTGTGTTCCGGTTTGGGGATAAGACAGCCGGTGAAATGACTAGCATAGAGGCATTCCATCTTAGTCCTCAGGGTTGGCAACGCATTTGCAGTCTTAGGATTGCATCGCAGTCCTGTGAATGCGAATGTCTATGGGTCACAGTTTCCACTTACCATCAGGTGGCCTGTGTGCTCGTTTGTCTTCTCTATGACATAAAAAAAAAAAAAAAAAAAAAAAAAAAAAAAAAAAAAAAAAAAAGCCACCAACCCGCTAGGCGAGTCCGTTTTGTATGAAAATCAGAGCTCTTGACCGCAAAAGCGATAATTATGGTCATAGACGAGCACATTTGCTAGAATGCTAGAGTAAATGCTGTGTAAATATGTGTGTCTGTATGTTGCATCATAGCTCCCAAACGAATGGACTGATTCGGACGCCGATTAAAAAAAAACCACATGATTAATCAGAATGTTTATTAGCTAGGTTTCACGAAAATTGGTCGGGCTGTTTCAGAGATATCAGGGGTGTTATTCTCTCAAAAACAACGGTCGGACGGACGAACGAACGAAATCGCAGCGGCGAGTTTAAGTAGTCCCGTCAGAGCTAACAAAACATATTTTAGCGCGTGCATTTTCAATTAGGCAGCCCTATACGCTCGATCCATCGGCAGAAACCGCATGCTGCTAAATTGAAAATGCACGCGCTGCAATGTGTTTTGTTCGCACTGACGGGACTACTTAATCTCGCCGCTTGGACATCACTCGTGCATTCGTTCACCTTTGCTTCTTTAGAGAATCACACCCCAGGGGTGTTATTCTCTCAAAAACAACGGTCGGACGGACGAACGAACGAAATCGCAGCGGCGAGTTTAAGTAGTCCCGTCTCAGAGCAAACAAAACTAAATCAAGCGCGTGCATTTTCAAAAAATGAAAAATCCGTTGCATACTTGTAAAGATCTAAGCATACATAGGGACAGACAGACAGACAGCAGGAAGCGACTTTGTTTTATCCTATGTAGTGATTATTACTAGTGACCCGCCCTCGCTTCGCTTCGGTTTATGTGAGTATGACATATAGCCTATAACCTTCCTCGATAAATGGGCTATCTAACACTGAAAAAAAATTTCAGATCGGACCAGTAGTTCCTGAGATTAGCGCGTTCAAGCAAACAAACAAAGAAACTCTTCAGCTTTATAATGTTAGTATAGATGGTATCATATCATTATCGAATACTTACTAAAGTAAACCCAGTCCGTTTAGGAAGAAGTTACATATAGAAAGAAGGATAGAGATGTCAATTAGTTCAAAAACCTAATTAATTTGTTTGTTATTGGGTTTGGATTTTATATCACCTAGTATGCCATCTATCGACTAACCGTAACAACAGTTGTTTAACTAACCTTACAGTTAACCTTGACTAAACCCGTGCTTGATTGTTCTCGAAGCGCCGCAGTTTTCTTACGCTTACGCTAGATGTCACTGGTAAGCAATAATGTCATTTAATATTATGTAGATATCGGCCTAAGGAAGTGATATGAAATACCAAAATATATACAGGACTAATACAAAGTTAAATAAAACTTCTATGGTTATCTGACGTGTGGACTATTTAAAGAATATAATCATTAATCATATTATGAGCGCCAATCTAACTTGTGTGTTCCTGTGGAGCATAAACGTAACTTTTCTGGCGTAAACCCTTCGCATAATAATAAAATCTTACTTCCTATAAAACAACCTCCTGTTTCCCTGAAAAATATTTAAAAGAGATCATTTCAAGGAGTTTTTTTTTGCTGTGATCCGGTGTGGGGATAAGACAACCTGGCGAAATTACTAGCATACAGGCATTCCATCTTAATCCTCAGGGTTGGCACCGCATTTGAAGTCTTCGGGTTGCAGTTTTGTGATTTCAAATGTCTGTGGGTTTTTTTTTTATGGCATCGAGTAGACAAACGAGCACACAGGCCACCTGATGGTAAGTGGAAACTGTGACCCATAGACAATCGCAATCACAAGACTGCAATGCAATCCTAAGACTGCAAATGCGTTGCCAACCCTGAGGCTAAGATGGCATGCCTCTATGCTAGTTATTTCACCGGCTGTCTTATCCCTAAACCGTAACACAACAATGCGAACACTGCTGTTTGGCGGTAGGTTAATGGATAAGATGGTGGTAGCGATCCGGACGGACCCTGCACAAGGTCCTACCACCCGCAAAATGGTTTTAGGTCCCAATTACCATCAGGTAGCCTGAGTGCTCGCGTGCCTTCTCCTAGCCATAAAAAAAAAACAAATTGCAGTAACTTCATGAGTTTTGCTTCATAGGTACATAGTTTACGACGTTTTGCCCGTTCAAAGTTTTGGTTCAAAGGTCAAAGATAAAATTTAATCAGGAATAAACTTTTTGAAAAAATATCTAATACCATTTAGACATTTTATAAAAAAATACAATCCCAATTCGGAATTAACACAAAACGCTCGCTGTGGAACGGGATCGCTTCTGGATATTGTTGATAAATCACAGCTATGCAACTTTTCAATAACGTAAATATTGTTCCTAGTCTTGTTTTTAGTTACAACATCATCCACTAGATGTCGCTGTTACATCTGTCTAAAATCCTACATCGCGCTGTTAAGATTTCCCCACGAACAATGACTACCCCAGGCTACCGTCGAGAAGTCATACTTACCTGGCGTAGGGGACACCGTGATCAAACAGGCGGTTCCCCCAGGGCGAGACTCGACCATTGCACTGCGGTTGGGTTGACCCTTGCGATTATCCCTAATGCGGATAACTCGGACGCGTTATTTTTGGTAGTGGGGACTGCGTACGCGCCGTCCCCCTGTGTAATCTTGACAATTGCAAATAGCTTTAGGCTTTAACAGAAAAAGTCCGTTCCTATTCATTCGGTCACTCTCATAATAACAAATCAAATTACCATTATTACCCCATATAGGTTGCGTACTTTTGAAGGTTGCGCATGGTCATATTATTTTTCTCAAAAATGGCCTTTCGTCCACTTTCACAACTGAGATTTCATAACTGGTTATGAATAAGGACTTTTTTCCATTTTCATAACCAGAACCTAGGTACCACTATACACCACTCTTATTTCTTATTTCAAATCAATTGGACAGTGTTGACGGAGCTCCGCTTGCGCGGAGCTCCTATTTCTGGATGGTTTGGCCCTCCGGGCCTGCTGCAAAACTAACATAACCTAAACCTACCTAGTTTCTGGTTATGAAAATGGAAAAAAAAGTGTTGTTTAATAACTGGTTAAGAAACAGTGAAAAAAAATCCTTATTCATAACCAGTTATGAAATCTCAGTTGTGAAAGTGGACGAAAGCAAAAATGGTATGTAATGTTGCCATAACATCGCTAAAAAGTATCCAGAAAGTGAACTCTACCGGAGACTTATTCACAACTGTCCAGTAAGAAGCGAGATTTTAAATTTGGAATCTCCTACTGTCCAGTAAGTAAGTATGTATTTTACTTACTGGACAGTTCTATAGATCTGCTTAGAAAAAAAAACATAGTACCAAACACAGATTAGAGTTTAGCCATTATAACATGGTTATATGAGGGAGGCTCCAAATATATATCTATCTCTCTTTTTGGTATGACATTTTATGAAATAGATATATTTTTGGGGCCTTAAACAGCCATTTTATAGTCTGTGACACTTACGCGTCGCAGAAAAAGTATGCATGTTGCGTTTTGTACTTAGTAATGTTGTAGAAGCATGTCAGACCCGCCATACAACGGCCATACAGCCATATTTAACGCCGAATTTGTATAGACTAATCTCGGACTAAGCCTTATTCCAGTTTGGTAAAATCAATGGTTAGTCCCATAACGCCCAAATCTGGAATTTGTGTCATTTTCATAATAACCGTGTTTCATGGTGACTGATTCAAAACGCCTGATTAGTGATTACTGATACCGACTAAATCTTAAAGTGACTTAAATCCAAAACATCTAAAAGGCAAAATCTCAAATGAATACATTGTCACAGGATAGTAAAGCAGTCATATTAGAAAGTGAATCAACCTGCGATACGAGTAAAATTTCAGGCGTTTTTTGGATAAGGTAATTTTTTCGGTAATCACAGCACAGCGTGATGGAGTCGTTTTTTGTATGGGCTTCCGCTCTGTCGTTTGCGGCTAAAAAGTCGTACATTTCTTTTTGAAATTAGGCCTCTTTACTGATTAACCAACCATATTGCAACTCCAGGTAAACTGCGACTCTGTGGGAGCCCTTCGAAATTACAAATACACGTGTATACAAAATTTCAGCTTCATTGGGCCATGTCAAGATGATTAGAGGTACAAAAGCCCTTCTGTCTCTTTCACACGTTTAAAACTAGAGTGAGAGAATGATTTGCGTTCTTATGTGTTTGACGTCAGAGTGATTGAGAAAGAGAATTTTTAATACGCGTGGGTAGTAAACTGAGACACGGATTATGAAAATAATGTTAAAGTAAACTTTTCTATCACATTAACGTAATTTTAAGATATGAAAAAAAGGAATTAAATTCGATGATTATTTAATTCTTATTATGATACGATTTTTTCATGATTTAAACATTAAGTGACGGTTGCGTAGCCAGGATTTATATTATAAAACTCTTCCGAGATTGACTGACAGACATCGGACAGCCTAAACCACTGAACCAACGGAATAGAAATATTAAGGTAATATTCTTAGGGTACTCTTGGAGGTGCACTAAGATAATATTTTTCGAATATCGACCTGTAACGGACAAGAGTAGGAAGAGTAGCGGGAAACTAATTCTACAGAACTCCTCTAGTTTTGTGTGAATAAATAAATAAAATAAATAAACATCACAATGTCACACCAATTGACCTAGTCCCAAACTAAGCTCTAGGCTTGTATTATGGGTACTAGACAACGATATAAATACTTATATAGAGAAATATTTGCTTAAATATATAGAAAACATCCATGACTGGACGTGAGTGGACGGGTCGGAAGGGGCCGCCCTAGGCGTACTTTTTCGAGTCAAATCGGAGAAATACTGGAAAAGGGCCGAATCTTAAGTACCCGAAACCGACGTGCGTGCATGATGTATGAATGTGGAAGAAGCGAAAGAAATTTGTCGAGAGCGTAGCAAGTGGAAAGAAATAGTCTCTGCCTTCCCCTCTGGGAAACAGGCGTGATTTAATGTATCCATGACTCAGGAACAAATATTCGCGCTCATCACACTAATATCTGCCCTTACCGGGGTTTGAACCCAGGACCGCCAGCTTCGTAGGCAGGGTCACTACCAACTAGGCTAATGCGTCGTCAAAATATGCTACTGCCTAATTTTTTGTTTCATTTCTTTTCCAATCCAAAAATTTCTAATGAAAATTTAATAATTAAAATCTATCTGCGTCATTTCAAAATCTGAACCATTCATAAACTATAATTTTCAATTCTAAGCGTAATTATAGCTACTTAGTTCAGTCGTTGTTATACACAAAACAACATTTTGCATTACCTCTGCTATCATAACTTTTCCAAAGAACAAATTATTGTTACAACTTCAAATACTCCGACCTCCCCGTTCGAGTTACTCGTGCCGCATTTCTAATTCCGATCAAGTTATTTTCAGGGAAATTGCTCTGAATTACCCGCTATTGTGACTGAAAACTCGTGGCGTATTTTTTCAATGGATGCCTTAGTTATACTATTTAATCTTATTCGTTATTGACAGGATACGTTAGAAGTAATTTTTGGATGAGGCAAAGGCACAAAAAATATGGTGTTATTCAGTAACGTATATTTTTTTCTACCTACGTCTACATTCGACCTCTACGTAATAGATAACCAATATAGTTTTCGATCTCGCTATGGTTCGTTCTTAGTGGACAAGGCATTTTGCGTAGTGTAGGATCACTAAGTAAGTAGTTATGAAGTCTTATGTAAACAACCAAACGAACCAATACCATTATTACCCGATAATCACGTGCTTTTAAAATCAAGTGATATCTGAGCAATGATTTATACACTTGATCTTTACTTTTACATTAAGTTTAAGATTAAATAACTATTAATTATACGCTATTTTAAATGAAAAAACACGCGTTATGAATGACACAACCTCATAATGTTATGTGTCAAACAGTACTAATTTGTTTACATCTTTGGCAATTTCAATTGACACAGACTATAGATAACCTGTTTCTTTTATTAAACGAATATACTTTTACTATCTAAATATTATGAAATATCTAGCGATTTGCGGCATGCCCAGACTAGATGGTCATTTTGAAAGTAATTCGTTTGTGACTGATATCGCACAGGATACAGTCAGCCAGTGTACTTGAATCTGAGTAAGCACAGTGATTCTGAATATCATTAATGCCACCTAGCGTTCAATAGAAAACCAGTTTTGAACTAAGTTAGGACACTTTTCAGCTATCGGGCGATAGAGGGCGCTAATAACCAACCGGCCAACCAACCTGAGATAGCGGTGTGACCAAATCCATATCCAGGTATTGGTACTATCGATGAAGGTTATTCTAATTGATATAAAAGGGCATTGGGTAAGTTTGTATGAAGAAAATTGACTTTTTTTTTATGACTTTTACGTAGTTATTTAGAGGACCTCTAAATACACATAGATATAGATAATTTATGGCGTTAAACAATATCAAAGCGGAGATATTTAAGATTTAAGTATTCAGTTTCTGGTACTAAAAGTACGCCCAGGTATGAATATTTTTATATCTCGGCTCCGATGCACTTAAGAGTATTAAATTATACAGAGTGTCCGGAAGATAGTGGCCAACCTGACAGGGCCGGATAGCTCAACTCAGGAGTGTTAGAAGGGTCATAGAAGGGTCATAAAGAAACTTTTATCAGCTTTCTTTTACAGCAAAAAACAACTAAAAAATTCTAATAACGTGGTCGTGACATTGAAAATTGTAAACCAGGGTACCGCATTTCCAAAATTTTGAAAAGTTCGAATATCTCTTTTTCGGTGCGACTTTTACAAAACATGATTTATTATATTTTGAACACTCCTGAGTTGCGCTATCCAGCCCTGTCAGGTTAGCCACTTTTTCCCGGTCACCCTGTAAATACGATGTTCAAGTAATGCGATAGAAAAGTAATTATTTATTATGTTAGCTACTCCATTTCGATAGCTAACGCCATCTATGACCACATTTACCAACTAATACTGTTCGTTTCTATCATTTTCATATTTTTCAAAAATCATATACGTTAGAGTAATTAATATTAATATATGTATAACTTGTTTTCTAGTAGGTACGTGTATTTTTTTCAATAGTTTCTAAAGGAAAGGAGGGGTAGTGTTTTTTATTTATTTATTTATTCATAATAGAATTGTAATTTACAGCTAAACAATGACACGTGACAGTTATCAATTCAATATACATTGCAAAGTTAACACGCTGATACATCGCTGGGTTTCATATAAACTACGCCATGTACACTGTAACATCACCATCAGCCGTAATTGTCGGTTGGTGAAATAGGGGGCTGTGTCTGCTCGTTTGCCTTCTGCACACTACAATTGACTCGTTGATGATTTCTCAAGGGTGTTATTCTCTCAAAAACCACGGACGGTCGGACGGACGAGCGAAATCGCTGCGGCGAGTTTAAGGCCGGGGCCGCACCGGTCAGGCGATGGCGACGCGACAGCGACGCGAATTGATTGGTGTCCGCATTAACAGTAGCGATTAACAAGCGAATCGCTCATACATAGCGAATTGGCTGGCCGCATTGAGCGGGAGCATTTTAGCGCGTGCATTTTCAATTAAGCAGCCGTTGACCGTTTATACGTTCGATCCATCAGCAGAAACCATGCTGCTAAATTGAAAATGCACGCGCTAAAATATGTTTTGTTCGCACTGACGGGACTACTTAAAGTCGCCGCTTGGACATTCACTCGTTCGTCCGTCCGACCGTCGTTGTTGAGAGAATCAGCAGTAGCGAGTCGCGACAGAGAATAAGATCGCTGAACTTTGACCAGATCAAGGGGTAATGTACTTCACTTATTGGGGGATTGACCTACCTATCGTAAATAGATGTCTATTTAATTGTGTGGAGGTTCTGTGGGTTAAACATGACCCCACGTGACCTGTGGTACGGTCGGGCAAAAAAGTGGTCTACCAGTTCTGAAAAAAGTTTCTGTGAGATCTAATTATCGCTAAGGTTGACACTTGTCACTGTCGTAATATTATTGCAAGGGAAAATCGAACTGGTTGTATTATGACGTGCAAATGAACTTCAACCGTAGGGTGGTAGACCACATGTTTGGCCCAATGTACAGTCAACCAATTTGATTCCTAGGCCACTATGGACTTTGTCAACGTGACGTTGTATACCAAATCATAGGGAGTCTCTTACGTTTTGGTTGACAACGTCACTTTAACATAGTCCAAAGTGGCCTAGAAATCAAATTGGTTGACTGTACGTTACTATCAAAAACATTTGAACTAGCAACCCGCCTTTGCTTTGCTTCTGTTTACGTGACTTTTTATGTATGATTATGATTACATTAACTAGTATACATCATGCCTTTCGAAAGAAATGTAGAATAAATAAATATTAGGACACATAAATTGACCTAGTCCCAAACTAAGGTCTAGGTTTGTACTATGGGTACTAGGCAACGATACATTTACTAAGATAGATAAAAAAAAAAAAACAGGCGGGAAGTGTTTCCACAACTTGACTTTTTGCCCCTATTTTGTGTGTAAACTAAAATGATTTTGTTTCAAGTGTAATAGAGGGTCTGATACGTCTGACACTGGAGTAGTGTTAATGGTAATATTTTGTAATAAAATAATCGACAGATCCCACCTGCGCGGAGTTCCAATTTTTGGGTGGCGGTCCTTCGGGTAAAATAAACCGTCTAACTACCTATACCCAGTAGCTTAAACGATTTGCAATTAGGACATTATGGTTTCACTTAGTAATGTATCACATTACCGTATTTTAAAATAAGAAATATCACAAGCTACTGACTTGTATACAAAAGACAGGAATTGTAGATCGATATAATGAATTGCAGACTTGCCCGCTTAACTTAAATAAACAAAATAGCTTTACCATGACACGTCGTTACATGGTGTTTTTTTTATTCGATCAACATCTAGAAATGTAAGAAAGGTCAAGAGAAAAAATATAAAAACAAGGTCACAGTTTATTTCGTAAAATTACATTTGTAAAGCGCAGTTCAGGGGAAATTCCAGGAATCTGAAAAAAAAAGGACAAGAATAAGCCAATTTACAGCACAATCCAACTTCAATCTCATTTCAATTAACTACTCATTGGCCTTATGGCCAGCCAGTTCGGAGCAGACCCTTACAGATTTTGAACTCCTGTAGGCGTAGCCAAGAGCCAACCGGCGTTAGCGTTTTTCCATTCCATCGGCGTGAAATGTATGGGATGACAAGTTGGTCACGTGGTTTATCACAAATAAGCTAGCCAAGAGCACCACGTACGATCGCCTACGGAATATCGAAACGCCCAAAGTAGAGATCGTGCTATCAAACGTGTCTCTGGTTAGCCAAGTGCCAGTTTTGACAACTATTCTTTTCGATATTCCACAGTTGATTGACGCTATCTTTTCTCTCGGCATTGGGTTCACGCTACAGAAGCGATTCCATTGGAATTTGGCGACTTGCGTTCGTTAGAAAAGAAAACGCTTGGTAGCGATGGGCTCTTGGCTAACCCCCCTGGTAGGAGTGACTGAACCCTCGTCTGAATGTATGGCAAACCACCAACACACAAGTTCGTTTTTAATTGTGAGCACAGCAGGGCAATTTATTATTCAAATTAACCTGCAGAATAGGGTCAGTTAGCAGGTATTCCTTACACTTTGGGACACCGTTAACAGTCCCCTTTAATCATTCCGAGATTCAGTGCCCCAGAACCTTCGATCTTCAAATTCTCACGCCATAGAAAATTTTGTTACTAAAAATACAGCCAACCACGTGACTCACGAGTTTTTTAATTTCAACATCGTGTTGACAAATTCAAGCTAAACCTTTTGTTCCAAGTTTCAGTCGAGTTTCAAAGTATTCTTATTGTTTTACTCCTTTAACTTGGTATGAAAAGGAAACCTTTTTTCCCCTTTTCCCAAAATCTTTTTCTGGTAGCAAACTTTCTATTCGCAAAATTAACTTTCTTTTTCTGTAGCGTATCTTACCGAAGATTATATCATCATAATTTCTGAATCCGTATTTATCTGAATAGTTATATCATTCACAGAGTCAACGGCTACGCTGGTGCGGAGCTTCTACTTCTGGGTGGTTTGGCCCTTCGGGCCTGCTGCAAAACTGACATAACCCAAACCTCCATAACTATTTCGGCCTAATTACAGTGGGGAAATTTGCGACTTGGAAAAATCTAGACTGTAAAATATGCGATCAGGAAAAATTAAGAATGGGGAAAATGAAGTTGGGTAAAATGACGAATGGTAAAAATCGCGACTGGAAATCGAGTGTGGGAAACAGATTGATGGGTCAATCAACTTTTTTTTGTAGCTCGTTGCCATGGTTACGTCTTCTGGGTCACTCTTTAAACCCCCAATTTTAAAGTATATAACTCCAGCAAACATCAGGTATGGCGGCATTTACAAGCCCATTATTTTATGGATTTTCTTCCAAGCATATTAGTAGAGTATATTATAACCTATTGTCTAAGAAACTCTATCACTGTTGTCTCCTGGTTTACGGGACCTAATAACAACGACAAAAAGTTGATTCACCCTGATACAGCAAGTCATCGTAGGAATGCATCGCATTCGACAAACATTTGAGTCCGGTTCATAATGTATTGTTTCATTTTTAATCTCCTTATAACACACGCACGCGCACACGCACATAGCTTAATTAGGTACTTACCTATTTACCTGTTACTAGTACTTTAGCTAAGTAGTTTTAGTATTAACTACTTTAAATTTACACCGTAGCATTTAAATCCGAAATTGTTGCCTTATCTTTAGTTTTTGCTGTATCACTGTACACCTACTATTTTATCACCTAGGTATTACCTCAACGAAGAGCGGTGCTTCCCGACACAAGCAATATCAAGCTTAATGGGAAGCTCCATCCATTAACCATGTAATCAAGTGCTTATTATGAAATAAAGAATTATGTATTTTTGGTTTTTTTTTGTATCTGATTTTCATACATAATGGACCCGCCAGCGGGTCGGCGGCAATGAAAGTGTACGTATCATTAGTTTTAAATAACCTGTAGTACCTATTACTGTACTTTTTATGAACATCTAGGTATTTATATTGATACTTACTTATGTATGAGTTCTTAAATAAATAAATAAAATAAATAAATGTCAAGGGCTCACAATGCAAAGGTTTTAGATCTCTCCCATCTTCTTAATAGCGTCCGGCTAGCTATTGCTATCGCACTCGCAACTGACACTTGTTTCATTTCACACATGTTTCATGGAAAAACGAAGATGGCCGATCGCTATAAAGAAACTGGTAATACCTTACAATGCCAAGGATTAGATAATACCTCGATTATACACAGGGTCTCTATTGACTGCCATAATTATTTTTAGTCATAATGTGTGTTAAGTCATAATTTTCGCAAGTCATAATGCATTTTTCTCAGGACATAGTTATTTTTTCAGGATTTTTATAAAACTAACCTAACCTAACCTAACTAATCTACACGATAACCGTTTATTAAAAACTGTAACTTCAGTCTGAAAGAAGTTATGACAAAAAAAAGTATGACTTGCAATACATTATGACCAACGATATGTATGGCAGTCAAAGGGATCCGTAATACACATCATGGTATGGTAACTCACCTTTGAACATGTTGAGCGGGCAGTACTTGAGCGTGTGCGCACGGTCGCCGGTGGCGCCACAGCGCGGGCAGCGCAGCGCACGCAGCACGGGGCAGCGCACGCGGCGCCCGTCGCGCAGCGCATGCGTCGCGCACCACGCCGCCGGCGACCCGTTGTTGCGGCAGAACGCGCACTCCTGGGGGGACCATCATTGAAATCGACTTTTCGAGAAGCTGCAGCTCATGGGTGTCAAAAACCACTTATTAGGGTTCCGTATCTCAAAAGGAAAGAACGGAAACGTTATAGGATCACTTTGTTGTCCGTCTATCTGTCTGTCTGTCTGTTAAGATCCTTTATCTCGGCAACGCGTGGAGGTATACAGTTGAAATGATAACCATATACTTAGGTCTACGGCTCTTGAAGTGAAAAAAACAAAGTTCTAAGTAAACGTAAAAAAGACACGGCCGTTTTTGCCGAAATTTATATTCTGTTGACCTAAGATATCCTGAAAGAAACATGGTGTCAGTAGAAAGTAGCGTTGGATGAAGTGATACAATCGATAAAGACGATCGCTGACGTATAAATCCAACCTATATTAAAAGTTGATATCTCATGAAAAGCCCAACGGATTTTACATACATACACACATACATTAAATCACGCCTGTTTCCCAGGGTAGGCAGAGACCACTTCTTTCCACCTCCTACGAAACTGACACAACTCTTTCGCTTCTCCCACATTCATACATCGAGTCATGCATTCACGTTGGTTTCGGGTACTGAAGATCCGGCCCTTTTCCAAGTATTTCTCCGATATGATTCGAAAAGTACTAGGGCGGCCCCTTCCGACCCTTCCACTCACTTTCCCTCTATATATCTCTTTCGTCAGTCTTCTTTCATCCATCTTTTCCAAATGACCGGACCACACGTACTCACATGTTTAACCTATAACACCCGACCCGACAGTCTGCGTAGGGAGGGCGACGAGCAACTCCTGTCTTACCAGATGCTTCTGAGCATACAGCCGCTGCGCGCGCAGGGTGTCCACAAACGCCACCAGCAGCGTCAACTGCTGCGGCGTCAGTCCCAGCAGCGCCGCCTCCTGCGTCGACAGCACCTCCTCGAACGTGGGGAACGGCCGCTCTGAGAACAGTATTTGGGGGGGTTGGGATGGGCCTTGAGTGCCGCTTCAACCATTGTAGGAACCCTGTTTTGTGCTCACCGCAAAGCTCTTTGGAAGTCTTAAGAAGTCTTGAGTAATGCCAATTCAGATTCCGATTCAGGAAGGTCGATCCATTGGCGCAAAAAGCACTGGTACAGTCACCGTCATAAATAAGATGATTATTTCTGTACCTTGTCGCTTTTAATCGTTTGACAATTTCGTATGACATTTCAAACACGACGTTAAAGTGACAAGGTTCATAAATGATAACTTATTTATGCCGGTGACTGTACCAAATAAATCGTGGTCTTTTACATAGTATAAATACAGGAGTTATTCTCCTGCTGCTTATTAGGAGTTTCTCTTACCTATTGCCACTCGGGCGCTAGACTAGCGTCGATGCGCGTCGCCCGATACTTACTTAATACTCGTACGCACGTAAAACGCAACCTAACGCGGCAACGGTGCGGCGGCCCTGGCGATGTGATTCTCTTATGGCTACCACAGACTCTAAGGCCCGTATTAATAAACTCATCTTGGTTGAGATGCGCGTCACAAGATACGTCAAAGTAAACGTCAAACCATAGAACACTGTCATTTTTGACACATCTCAAGACGAGCATTAGAGTTGAGATTAGTTTATTAATACGGGCCTAAGTCGAGTCGGACGGACAGCCCGAGAGGGACGCAGCTATTTGATGGAGAAAGCTATATACCTAGGTCTCTCATTCTAACACATAGCTGCGTCCCTCTCGGCCTGTCAGTCCGACTGATAGTCTATGGTGGCCATTAAGCAAACTTTATCACGCGATAAATGCAGCCATGTCAGGGCTCCTGAGTCTTTAACAACGAGTTCTGTCTGCACAGTGGAGCAACCTCCTCCGCAACGACGCAACTAACAAAAAAAATACAGGAGACCTAAGGTTGGTTGGTAATGTGAGCATACAGTTAGCTGCATAATAAACGACGTGACAATGGATTAGGGAATATATTCATGACGTTTTTTTCACATTTTCAATAAAAGCTGATTCACACAAAAAACAGTTGAGAAAAGAAAACTCCCGCTTCCGCAACTGACTAACAACACAGCCTGAACCGCTGTACCAATAGACTTTAAATTTCGAAGGAATATTCTATGAGTACCCTAGAAGTGCATGATAAACTGATTTTTTGAAAATCCAACCCCAACGTGAAGTAATGGGGAGAGAAACGGAATATTAATTATACGTGTACCAAGACCAAGGCGTGGCTGTCCACTAGTATGTAGAATTGACAACATTTCATATTTTCAAGACTTTAATTTTATTCGTTTTATAGATACTGTTTGGAAGGAGAAAGACACTAATAGTTTTAAATTTTCTCTAGAATGAATAATTATGTTATTATTAATTTATTAAGATTTACTTATTCTAAAAGGGCGTAACTTCATTTCTACGACACAACACAATGGACATATTACGTTAGTCCAATCTGTATATAAAAAAGTATCATGTCAACCGATAATTCTCTAAGGGCCACTTAGCACTTGCACGAAAAGTTTAACCCTGGGTTAAGACACTAACTCGAGTTAAAATGACAGTTTTCGTATGAATCTAACGTCTACTAACTCGAGTTAGTGCCTTAACCCAGGGTTAAATTCTGCGTGCAAGTGGCCCTAAGTATCTATCCATCTGCAAATAGTGTCAATGTCAAATTTGAAGAATGACAGCTTTTTTTCTCCTGAAAAAGGCAATGGTATTATATCTATTCAGGCATAGTATTGGTAAAACTCGATATTTTTATTAACTTACTTACTTGTAATTTTGTAAATAAAGAAAAATAAATCTAAATAAATATTTTGCCGTGTTCAGGAGGTAAAACCCTTTCGATTCGTATAGTAATTTGCAGGTGTCACCAAAATGAAATGTTGTCAATTGTAGAAGTTAAATAAAACTGTTAACCTGTTTCGTCCTTTTTAGCACATGGTGCCTCAATGTCTTGTTGAACTTCTCGAGCCCTCGTGGCGGTGTCAACTGTCACTTGTGCCTCCAACACAGCTGGGTCCAATTTGACAGCTTGCAATGCATCTGTGAAATATGCCTTGAGGATTTATTCTCACTTTCTTCAATTGTTTGACGAGGTGTTGACCAGCACATTATAGAAAACGACCAATGAGGCTAGACAAGCAACCGATTTTAAACAATTTACAAAATATATGTAATTGACGTAGGCGCTCGACGCGACCATCTGACAGCTTACGTATTGGACCTCTGATCTTATATAGGGTCCAGTAAATAATGGACAAGGTTCCATCCATCGACAGGGCACCTTAGGCTGGTCCCTAAAAAGCACTTAAAGTTTTAGTAAATTGACGTGGTTTTCAAGATAATCTAACTTTTCTATTTTCTTAATAATTGGCACCTTCTTTCACTTTAATGACCGCCTAGGCCACAAATGAAGAGATTTTCTGCTTCTGTTTGTTCCCAAATATTCTCTAATGGTGACGCTAACGGATGTGTATTAGAGCTTTTACTAAACCTATAAGTGCTTTTTACGGACTAGCCTAAGGTGCCTTGTCGATGGATGGAACCTTGTCCATTATTTACCGGACACGGCGGACACCCTGTATAATATACCACAGTCAACTACTAAATTTGTTTAGTTATAGAACCCTGTCGCAGAAAACTAATGAATTATTTTGACGTTATCTGAATCTCGTGACTTGAAGCTGTTACTATGACAGGGTTAGATAGATAGGTACCTACAGGCTTAAATAACTATGCGTCGCACGTGTGTTTTGTAATAAAAAAGTTTGCTAGGCTAGGTTAGTTTTTTTTATTAGTCCTTAAATCCTACTTTTTGTCCTATTTGCATTATTACCGTAAATGGGACCACTGTGCCGCGTAGTGATTGCAACTGATAATTATTTCTAGACGAAGGGCCATTTTTTTTTAAAGATCACAACCTTGTATCTTCCATTTGTATTTCTTGACCGATTTCATTTTTTATTAATACTTTGTTAAGCAATACGATCTAAAAAATCCATAAACTTGGATACAGAATATAACGTCACTTACCTTTATCCTGAGGTTTACGCCTTTCCAGAAGACTTTTCATTGACCTTGATTGATCCTAGAAGAAAATTGTATTGTTTAAAAACAACAATCAAATGAAACTCGTCTTGACCTTGCATCACAGCCACTATTGAATAAAAAAAAGGTATAAAGGAGGGTACGTTACGAGCCGTTACTCTACAGAATATCACATTCGCAAAAGATCATACTAGCAAAACATCATATGCGCATAACATCATACTCGTAATAGTACATTACTTAACAAGGGCTGTAAAAGAAAGAAAGCCCGAAATCGCAGGTATTTTAGACCCGAGCCGTAGGCGAGGGTTGTAAATATGCGATAGAGGGCTTTCTTTTTTACTGCCCGTGATGAGTACACAATTTTACGTCTTCACCTGGCCACAATGGGAGTTTTACCGTGCGCGCAGCGTGCGATAAAACTCACATTATGGCCAGGTGTTACGTAAAACATCATATACGCATTACATCATAATAGCAAAACACGCTATTCGCAAAACATAATATTTACAAATACTCAGGTTTTGTTATAAAATCGTAGGTAGGTTTATGTTATGTTAGATTTATAGCAGGCCCGGAGGGCCAAGCTACCCAGAAATAGGAGCTCCGCGGAAGCGGACCTCCGTCGACACTGTCTAATTCATGTCTTAATAATAGTTAAGTTTTGCTAATGTGATGTTTTGCTACTATGATGATTTGCGAATGTCATGTTTTGCGAATATAATGTTTTGCGAATATGATATCCACCGACGGAGGGATTTTTACGGTAAGTACTAAGTTATAATATAAATTATAACAACCAAAACGAACTTAACCTTGGTTTAGACACCAAAAGTCAAAAATCACCAAAACGCTTTACATTTTATAAAACAACATACAAAATTAATCTATACTAATATTATAAAGCTGAAGAATTTGTTTGTTGCTTGAACGCGCTAATCTCAGGAAAAAAATTATTTCGCAGTGTTAGATAGCACATTTTATCGAGGAGGCGGAGGGAGAAGGGGGGATTTATAATTCATACTCACATAAACGGAAGCGAAGCGAGGGCGGGTCGCTAGTTAGTACATAAAACTGAAGGATTTATTTACTATGATGAACATTGTCATTCACATTGAACATATTTTTTTTTATGGCATAGAGAAGACAAACGAGCACACAGGCCGCCTGATGGTAAGTGGAAACTGTGACCCATAGACATTCGCATTCACAAGACTGCAATGCAATCCTAAGACTGCAAATGCGTTGCCAACCCTGAGGACTAAGATGGAATGCATCTATGCTAGTCATTTCACCGGCTGTCTTATCCCCAAACCGGAACACAACAATGCGAACACTGCTGTTTGGCGGTAGGTTAATGGATAAGACGGTGGTAGCGATCCGGACGGACCCTGCACAAGGTCCTACCACCCGCTAAATGCAGCTAATTTAGCAGTATACCTACGTAAATGTCTTAAAAATATTACAACAATAGACTTATCATAAGCATCAGCCTTTTAAAGTAAACTATAATTTAGATAATCCAATGTCATCATTGAACTAAACCAAAAAAGGGTTTATTTACCCTTGTCTTGTAGATACTCACCTCATAGAACGTCACTACTTCACTTCGTAGAATTTTCGTTTCATAGAAAGCTATTCCCCGAACCCGTGTTCGTTCAGTTTATCTTGTTATTGTTATATTATAAGTCTAAGCTAACCTACGTGAATCACATTTAAGATAACCTGAAATCAACACAGGTTCAGCAGAAAATAACTTTCTATGAAAGAAAAATTCTGCGAAGTGACACGTTCTATGAATTGAGTGTCGGTGAAAAAAGGGGCCACCCAAAAAAAAACTTACTAACCTTTATAGGAAAACAAGGAATTATATGTTGAAAAGTGTTATCCCCAATATTGTTTGATAAGTCGCGAGTTTCAGCTGCAGCCGTAGTCTCCATTTTATAGAAGTAACTTTATAAATGAAAATAATATGACTAAGTAACTGTATCAACTAAAAACTACATGTACAAAAGGCTCGATGAAAAGTACCCTCAAAAATAAACATAAAGTTTATTTGTGTTAAGTAAGTACTTCCTCTTTTCAATGTTACCTATTTAGACAACGGCAAATATGTATGTATTTATTTTTTATTTTGCTGTGAACTAACCTAATTCGTAGTAAATACCTCGGTTAAAAATAAATAAAGGGAATAGAATAAAATTGTGTAATAGTTTTACTGAGCATTGAGTTTTTAGCGCCATACGAATTTCAATAGACTGATTTATTAATTAGGTTTTTAAATAGCCTTAATTTTTAATCCACAGCTAAATTGTATCGCCAGTTTCTCATTTTGTTTCACCTTGTTTTTCTGCTAGACCAACAAAATAAATTAACTACTTATAGTAGAATTTTAAATGTAAGCACTGGCAGCACTGTTACACGCGGCGTGCCGTACTTCGTGCACTTCTCTCCCCGCCAGTCCCCGCGCACCCCGCGTATCTCTTGCGTTCATCCATTGCCCACACCCGCCAGCCAGCCAGTCATGCTCGCCGCCATGTTGGATTGTACAGTTGTCAGTCGTGCTCGACGGAAGAAGCGTCAAGCGTGCTATCCAACGTGAAAATAAACAATGCCACTGTCGCGCCAATTTTGGATTGAATTTCTGGAATTATACAAAGAAAATAGCTGCTTATGGGACATTAAAAGCAGCTCATACACGCGGAGAGACTTAAGAAACAAATCGTACAACATTTTACTCGAAAAATTCCGAGTAATTGACCCAGCGGCAACAATGGATATGGTCAAGAAAAAAATTGATGTGTTTAGAACCGGATTCAGAAGGGAGCAGAGAAAAATGAACGAACAAAGAGACAATTGTTTATCTGAAGGCCTCGAATACAAATCGACGTTATGGTATTACGATACATTATCTTTTTTGGACTTTCAAGCAGAGGATCAACTGGATCAAAAATCCATAATAAAAGAATCAAATGAATCTGACGATCAAAACGAAATTGAATACGTGAGTATGAAAGTAATCGTTTCTTTACTTATAAATTGTTTTAGGTTGGAATTAACTTTTGACAGATGCAGCCATGATGCAGCACTCATCCGACATTTGACATTTTTTGTATAGGTGTCGTCCGTAACAATATCGGCGTTTTTTCGTATCTGTCGTTTTGATATAAAATCAAACAATTTAATGCAATGTAAAGGATTTTTAATAAATACCTCTAAAAATCTTTTACGAAACGAACTTGTTTTGTAAGAAGTTAATTACCTAGGTATAACGTAGATTTCACATGGGATTGTACATAATTTCTACGATAAAATAACGTTTACATTGAGAGTTTTAGGACCTTTATATTTTTCTATGATTTATGTTGACCCAAGTATTAGAAAACACTGGAATCTTTCATCTTGGCCTAATTGTGCAAAATGTGGTTACAGATTTATCACCAAATTTTTTGTTGTTGGTAATTCTGGAGCTCTGTCTACCCCAATCTGGGAATGAAGGCGTGAGTTTATGTGTGTGTATGTATGTATATATTAGAAAACAAAGACTTGAAAGATTAATAACCAGTTAATTAATGTATAAACATATTTAAAGAGTAACATAATCAGATTTGTTTGAAATAGTTATAATGCTAGTTCAACTAGGGTTGTCCTTACTCTGAAGTTATCAACTCTGCACCAAGGACCGGAACCGGTATCCGTTAAAATACACTTTTGATGGGGTATTCGATAGGCTTGTTTTTAAAAACCCCATCAGTGCGGCAAGCGTATCGTCGGCTAGCCGTAATAAAAGGCTAATCAATTGAAACGATTGATTCGGCTTTTCGCTTGCAGACTTACCGGTATCAAAAACCCTTAAAACGCTTGCCGCTTTTAAAGAGGTTTTGAAAGATGTCAAGCTATTTCAATCTATGCGCCTAATTCCTACGACTTATTATTGCATAACTTAACAATAGAAAGGCTAGCAGTCGGTAGGCGCAAGCGGCGAGACGAGCTGCACATGATCGCCACGACAAACAATAGTAAACCTTAAGCCGTTGCCATTCACGCAAAATCTTCAATATTTTATTTGTATTTTATACTTTGTTTTGATTTTTGAACAGTAAGTAATAAATTTGTGAGCGAGCGAGTTAGATTCCGGTGACTTCGGTCGATTTCGGGCTGTTCGGCAAATCGGCACACGGCCGGCACGGGGTGTTTGTTTACCTATTAACGTAATGTTATTCATTGTTTCGTCATTTGTAATGCAAGCCTCTCGCTCAAGTTCAAGTACTTAACATAAAAGTGGTCAGTGATAAACTGATAAAGTTTAAAGTGTGATAGGGTAAGCGTACCAGTGAATGAACAGTGCTAGTGAATGAACAAAATGAGCCGTTTTTCGTAAATCAAGGGTTCTTTTAATTTCTACCCTACAAAGTATTTTTTTTTGATTGGCATCTTTACTAGTAACATCATGGTAACATTAAATTCAACTCAGTTGCTTTAGTTGAACCATGGCGGACATCTAAAGTTGACGTGTCGCAGACGTGTTTTCGTTGTATGGGGCAGTAGTTAGCAGACGGGTAAGTTATCTTGTGTTTGAAGTGATATTGTTCTTATTCCACACAACTGAGATCCGTAGTGTGTGTTTATTTTAAGTCTTAAGGATATATTTTTTCTATTTACAAGCCATATCAAGTGTTTTTGTTTCAAATTGCCATTTTTGGCCAAATGTTTTATAACTGGATCACAGAAACCACTAAAACTAATGAATGAACGACGGTGTTCATTTACTAGAACCGCGTGAATTACTTATTTTACAGTATTGTGAGTTTTCGTTGTTCTATTAGAGTTTCTTTTTCAGAAACATAGCTGTTAGTGGCTTGTCCTTCATGTGGCCAGTATTCGAACAAACTCTTAAATGCTTAAAATGTTCGTTCATTTACTGGTTTATTATTTCCAGTAAATAAACTACCACCAATGTGACTGGTTCATTTATTGGCTTAGCATAAAATTTAAGAGCCAGTTATTGAACTATCGTTATTTGAAAATAACCTATTATACCTACAGCGTTTTCAGGCGGGAAAGTTGCACGTCAATCAACACTAAGTAGTAAAATAACATTTTTATGAATCAATTTAAAAGAAGGATAAAACATAATCAACAATTAAACATTGTTCATTCACTGGTTTCATTTGTTCATTTGCTGGTGTTTCTATGTTCAATCACTGGTGTTTTGGAGTGTTTGCGGCTTAAAATAGCTATAACTTAAAATTAAGCAATGTTATTGTAAAACAAACGTTATAGAAGCAAACTAGTATACTTGATTGATTGATAACGACATTTATATTTGTTGGTAACAACTTCCATTTTATTAAAAAAAATATTTAAAGACGAAATTCTCCTTAAGGGTTCATTCACTGTTACGTTTACCCTACCATCCAATATGGCTCCAATAAAAAAGGACGCCGTGCATCGATATTTTAAATATGATAAATCATCTAACACGAGCACCTGTGAACTATGCCAGAATAAATTAAAGGTACGTACCTACCTATATCATATTTACTCATCCTATTAACACAGAACAGATAGATACTTATCTGTGATGTGCTATTAATTTAAAATACTAATTCTTGGACATAAATCAGAAGGTAAGTAGAGTACCTATACCTATGTAAGTAAATGTTAATCGAAAACCTTTATTTAAATTAAATAATCAAGTTGTCAAAAAACTAAGTTATTAATGTTATTCTTATACATATGGTAAAAGGTAGTTCGAAGTATGGTAGTTAGAATCTCAAATAGGTATATCCTACTAATATTATAAATGCGAAAGTTTGTGTGTGTGTGTGTGTGTGTGTGTGTATGTTGCTCCTTCACGCTGCAACGGGTGGACGGATTTGGATGAAATTTGGAGTGATGATAGCTTATACCTTATACCCTGGATTAACACAGGCTACTTTTTATCCCGGAAAATGGGCCAGTTCCCGAGGGAGCAGCGATAAACGACTTCTACGCGAAAGCTAGTACTTTTTATAATTTTAAGGTAAATAGGTTTGAAGTTATTTAAGAAAATAGGTGAAGATTAACCATTCCCCCTTATCTCCGAAACTACTGGGTACGGGGCCTTAAATTTTGAAAAAAATATAGAAAAATATTACTCCTTTATATTACAGGAAAACCTATAAGAAGTCTACTATTATAGTTTGCCTCATTTGGGTTCGTTCCAATGTCCAGTAACATAAATAAACTAATACCCACAAAGAACTCGTGTCAGTTTATTTTATACTGGACTTTATTTTTCGCTTCGTTTACGGAACCCCCGGGCCACTTTGACGCGAGTAACGCGAGTTTATTATTTACTAGCTTCTGCCCGCGACTTCGTCCGCTTAGATTTCGATTATCGTTATGCCCTCGAGAACTTTAAAATTTTCCGTGATGAAAAGTAACCTATGAGTTAATCCAGGGTATAAGCTATCTCCATTCCAAATTTCATCGAAATTACACACACGCGCACACACACACACACACACACACACACACACACACACACACACACACACACACACACACACACACACACACACACACACACACACACACACACACACACACACACACACACACACACACACACACACACACACACACACACACACACACACACACACACACACACACACACACACACACACACACACACACACACACACACACACACACACACACACACACACACACACACACACACACACACACACACACACACACACACACACACACACACACACACACACACACACACACACACACACACACACACACACACACACACACACACACACACACACACACACACACACACACACACACACACACACACACACACACACACACACACACACACACACACACACACACACACACACACACACACACACACACACACACACACACACACACACACACACACACACACACACACACACACACACACACACACACACACACACACACACACACACACACACACACACACACACACACACACACACACACACACACACACACACACACACACACACACACACACACACACACACACACACACACACACACACACACACACACACACACACACACACACACACACACACACACACACACACACACACACACACACACACACACACACACACACACACACACACACACACACACACACACACACACACACACACACACACACACACACACACACACACACACACACACACACACACACACACACACACACACACACACACACACACACACACACACACACACACACACACACACACACACACACACACACACACACACAAACTCTCGCTTTTATAATATTAGTAGGATATATATATTTATTTTATATTATTATTTATATTATTTTATTTTATAATGTAATAAGACCATAATTATTATATAAAACCTAAACTTTAACAATTCAACAATACGTTATACAGTGTCGCCCGAATGCGCTGGTGAGAAAGAGACCACAATCAGGATTAACCCAACCCTATTGATACGCTGTTTATTCAAGCTGCCAACACCTTGTCGGACAACAAGCGCAATGGAAGCGGTAACCTTATTCGAAAAGGTAGTCCTAACGATACGGCAACACAATCGATAGGGCTATCCGTTGTACGGTTAGCCAATGTGTAGGCTTTTGAATCGAAAGCGCTAAGCGAATGAAGGGGTTTTCCGGTCCTTGCTCTGCACAGGACGCACATGTTGTATTTTCTCGGTTGTCGCTCAGTGCGTCCCTATCGTTACGTACTAGATAGAAAGGGAGATCCGTGCGACAAACAAATCGCGGACAACATGTGCTAGTCCTAGGTACTAAAAGTTGGGGTCAAAACTACAAAAAAAAACACTGATGGTTGAGTAATGGGACTTTTGAACGGGCCCTGTTTTGCTGCAATTTGTGGCCGGTAACTAGTGCTATCTTACTCTTACTTCGTATGTTAGAGCAGGATGCTTATAGTTACTGGGTACACATTGCCGTGAAAATGTTGCTCGTTTAGAAGCTCCCTTTTGCAATCTTTTAACACATATCTCCATTTAAATCCTGCGTAGATAGGAGAATTATGTTTCACACACGTGACTCATAGAGGTTTAGTGAATTTATTTTATTACTAGCTTCTGCCCGCGGCTCCGTCCGCGTGGAACTCGTTTATATCGTAGCTCCATACAAATTTTCACCCTCTATTTCAACCCTTTAGGAGATGCATTTCGGGAAGAAACTATCCTGTGTCCTTTCCCATGATTCAAACTATCTTTGCACCAAATTTCACCTAAAGGTGGAGTTGGACTTTTGGTTGGTTGGTGCGCTCGAACGTTCCCTAATACATTTCCGTACTGTATAATACTATCGCTCTGTCGCCGCGTCACTATCGCTGCGTTAGTGACGCCGGAGCCGCGCTGGTCGGAAGTCCACCTTAAATCGGTATTGTATTGTATTGTATTGTATTATTTATTGGTAAAAATCAATATTTTACATGTCATGGTTATATAATACTTAAAACAGTCAATTTATAGTCATATACAATTTTAAATACATTTGATACATTTTAGATTCAATAAGCATTTTGTTACATTTTTTATTAATCATTATTTAATCATTATTCAATAAGAAACAATTTATGTAGCTATTTCACACAGAGTTAATATCTTTTAACATCTTGTTACGAATTCGTCTATTGTGTAGCACGCTAGATCTAGGAGCAGATTTTTAAGCGTGAAGAGGTAACAGACAGACAGACAGACAGACACACTTTCGCATTTATAATATTAGTATGAATAGTATGGATTCAACGTGGCTTAAATGACTACAATTTTACAAGCTTTTCTTTAACTTGCAATGTATGTATGTAAGTATGTATGTATGTACAGGTCAAATCATGCAATCATGCAAAGTGTTAAATTTGACGCACTTCCCGGTTACCGATGAAGCTCAAAATTTGCATGTGTACATTGGATGACAATTCAATACTATTATGACATGAGCTGATCTGATGGAGTTCGGAAGTGAGTGGACCGGTCGGAAGGGGCCGCCCTAGGCGTACTTTTTCGAGACAAATCAGAGAAATACTGGAAAAGGGCCGAATCTTAAGTACCCGAAACAAACGTGCGTGCATGACTCGATGTATGAATGTGGAAGAAGCGAAAGAAATTTGTCAAGATCGTAGCAAATGGAAAGAAGTGGTCTCTGCCTACGTGCCTACCCCTCTGGGAAACAGGCGTGATTGAAACTATGTATGTATGTAACTATTTAACGTTTCTTTCTTACCATTACAGATTGATATACCGGACGACTTTAGTACACCTTTGCCGAAAAAAATAAACAAAATGAAGAAAAGAAAAGTGGAAGAGGTCCGGCAGTCAGAAGAAACTCATTCATATTCATATATCTCAAGCGAAGAGGATGACTGTTCTATTTACTGCGCTAGTCTTAAACTACAGATGCGCGAGTTGGACACTGAACAAAAGTACATAGCACAGAAGTTAATTTCCGATGTAATATTTTTGGCGCGAATGTCACAACTGACGTTAGATTCGTCGGTTAGCTAGATCGCCGCCATTGTACACGTTGAAGCTATAGATGGTTGTTTGTGAAAGATCGCTAGATGGCGTTGTACGAGCGAAGTGATTTAAGAGTATTTTTAAACAACGTTCCATATTTGGCTAGTGATGGGCGGCTTGTAAGTTTCGAAAGTAAAAGATTTACTTAAACTGCAGTATTTGTAAAACTTTCAATAGTGATACTTTTACCTAAAATTTCATGCAATATTCTGAAAATTACCAACGTGAAATCGTTTAATTTCTGAAAATTATATAGATTCGACATGTAACATAAGTAACGGAAACTTTTCATGAAATTTAAATGAGATTTACTTGTGTCAGAATCATTTCCATCTAATTATGTAACTTTCAGACGCTGTAATTATCGCAGTTAAGGAAAGTTTTGCAATGTTTCAGAAACCAGCCATTGCTGTATTTGGCGCGTTTTCAATTTCGCCATTTGTCACTTGTGCTCAAAACAAAAGATAATTTTTTTCAAACTTCGAATCATCCTTCAATTTGTGTTATTTTAAGTGGTTCACAAATTGTACAAATTGGCCTTTTATTATAGTTGTAAATAAATATGAATAAAATATTTCTGACAAGTTATTGACAGTTCACCTGCAGCAAAACAATCGATTTGGCCAAAACCTCGGTTTAGTTGTCAAAATGTGTAGTTTTAAATCTAGTTTGAAGTTTCCTTTATCTTTTTCATGCAAGTGGCTCTTGGTTGTTTTTTGTTTGACTATTCTATTGCGGTAGCTAATTAGGTAGTACTGTAGTTATTTATGCAACTGTCACATAATGAAGCCTCTTACGATTTCGAGTCCCAAAGTTAGAACTCTTTTTTATTTTTGCATTTTCTTTTCTCGTTAACTTGCTTTGATTTTTCTACCAACAAGTTAGGGGCGTAGTGAGTAAACAGTAAATAATTTCGGAATAGTTCGTTTTTATCTTGCTTTCTCAGTCAACTTTAGTACCCACCTGTGGATAAGGTAATTCATACTTAGTTTTAAAAATGGGATGTAATAGTTTTCTTTGGTATTGGTTTGTCATTAGGTCATTACTGATATGATGATTCAAATGATAATCTTTTTTCTGTAAGTTAGGCTCCAAAGGTTTGAGTTTCCAAGAGGAGGCCAATGTTAATGTTTAATGTTTAATGTTTATTTGGGCACAAACGGTACAAGTAAAAAAAAAATATAACAGAAAAACTTACATAACACATTGACCAGTAAAGTTGCCACAATTAACTAATACAGTACAGAGTAACACGTTAGTTAAGAAGAAAACTATCCGTGATAAGGTTAACGATTGTTATTACAATGCTGTAATAGATATTACAGAACTGTTATTATCATGGCAACGCTCATCGCATAACTGTTATCACCTGCCTTAAAGGATATTATTCGATTGACCTTTATTATTTATATTATTTAAAAGTGGGTTAGTTTGATAAGCTATTGTGTAAGAAGGATACAGATAAGGTAAACTCGCGAATGTTGAGAAAAATACTGTTATTTATTGGACATTGATAATAACGTCGTCACTATTGTAGATATTAAATATCTACACCATTGGTGGTGAATTTTAAACATGTAGTGTAGTTACCAGAGTTGTTGTGGCGTTGTCAGGCAGCAGTGTTCGCATTGTTGTGTTTCAGTTGAGGGACCAAAGCCGGTGTTATTGGCATAAACACTTTCATCGTAGTCCTCAGGGTTAGAAATAAATCCGAAATATTTTAAAAGTATGACTTAAAAACCTAATCTTTTTGTTCGCGTCATTCTAGGCGTGTACGTCATTCCGCTAGTATACCGTAGCAAACCATGGTAGCAAACTATGTCAGTTCTAGAATCAGGATGTCGCATAATCGATAATCTATTTTTTTTTTATGTCATAGAGAAGACAAACGAGCACACAGGCCACCTGATGGTAAGTGGAAACTGTGACCCATAGACATTCGCATTCACAGGACTGCGATGCAATCCTAAGACTGCAAACGCGTTGCCAACCCTGAGGACTAAGATGGAATGCCTCTATGCTAGTCATTTCACCGGCTGTCTTATCCCCAAACCGGAACACAACAATGCGAACACTGCTGTTTGGCGGTAGGTTAATGGATAAGATGGTGGTAGCGATCCGGACGGGCCCTGCACAAGGTCCTACCACCCGCAAAACACAGAACATAACCACAGAACACAGTCGTCATCACAGAACGATAAATGACGCGTTCTATGTTTAAGCAGATCTTCAAGCGTCACGAAACAAAATCAATCAGTTAAATCGTCACGAATTGCGACTTACTGCGTCCGTTATCACACGAATGTAATCGATTTTATCGCTTTACCGTATACTACGTACTATGAGACTGGATATTGGCGAGTGAGAATTGTATTTTCGTAGTTTGAACAATACACGTGATACTCCGTGGTCTAAATCAGTTTTGTTGTGCGCACGCGCGCGTGCGTGTTTTGAGTGTTTTGTCCGTGTGAAAACGTTTTCGAAATGTTTGAAGCACTTAATACTGTTCGACGCCGAGTCGCTTTATTGGTGTAGCAGTGCATAGCCTTAGAAAGGATGCATTCGGCGGAAGTTATCGATATCGAAAATGAATAGATATAAATTGCCGGGCGCTGTGTCAAGCGTTAATGTCAATAGATACCTACTATTAGGGTCTCTATTGACTGCCATAATTATTTTTAGTCATAATGTGTCTTAAGTCATAATTTTCGCAAGTCATAATGCATTTTTCTCAGGACACAGTTATTTTTTCAGGATTTATGTAAAACTAACCTAACCTAACCAAACTAATCTACACGATAAACGTTTATTTAAAACTGTAACTTCAGCCTGAAAGAAGTTATGACCAAAAAAAGTATGACTAACAATAACAATACATTATGACCAACGATATGTATGGCAGTCAAAGGGATCCGCTACTATTAACTTTGACATTATTCGAGAATCAAACATTGTTCATAAGTAGGTCCCAATTTCACCAAACGATGTTAAATTTAATCAGTGTTAATTGACGGTTCGTTCATACATTTTGGCAGCAGGGGTGTTATTCTCTCAAAAACAACGGACGGTCGGACGAACGAGCGAAATTGCAGCGGCGAGTTTAAGTAGTCCTGTCAGAGCGAACAAGACACATTTTAGCGCGTGCATTTTCTATTAAGCAGCCTTATACGTTCGATCCATCACCAGAAACCATGCTGCTTAATTGAAAATGCACGCGCTAAAATATGTTTTGTTCGCACTGACGGGACTACTTAAAACTCGCCGCTGGGACATTCGACCGTCCGTCCGCCCGACCGTCGTTGTTCAGAGAATCACTACCGGATTCAATGTACGCCATCGCCGTCGTAAATATGTAATTTTCCTCCCTTGTGACACAATCTACTATTTCTCGACTGTTTGTTACATGAATCAGCTTCTATTGAAGCTGTGAAAAAAGTCATGAATATTCCCTATTGGAATTATACCTCCGCGTTTCTTCGTTTATAAATATTGTATGAAAAACTGTAAGGCTACAAACGCATAGACAGGTGGCCTTCTTAGCGCCTTACTTTTAGGCATTTAAAAAAATGTAAACAAAACAACCACGTGATATAGTTCATCAGCCAATAGAAGTAGACAGTGTTCTGCTTCTATTGGCTGCCGTCAAAGTCGTCGTACGTCAAAGTTCGATAAAACAGTTTTGATTGGTTGCTTAACAAAGTCGCGTGATTTGGAATGTTTACATTTTTTTAAATACCTAAAAGTATAGACTATAGCGAGTCGCCTGGCGAGTAGCGAAAAGAAACTAACGTTCTAGAATCATCACAACCGGCCACATAGATACGCTAAGCAACTAGCAAAGACTCCAAGCGCGCAGTGTGGCCGGCTGTGGAAATTGTAGAACATTTGTTTCACTTTGCCACTCGCCAGACGACTCGCTACTCTCTAGGCCAGAGGTTCCCAAACTCTTTTGTTTCATAGACCACTTTCAAAATTTTGCTGGATCCGGTGGACCCCCGGCAGCCAATCCGTCGTAGGATATCATATTCGCAAAACATGATATTCGCAAAACATGACATTCGCAAATCATCATAGTAGCAAAACTGTTATTAAGACACGAATTAGACAGTGTCGACGGAGCTCCGCTGCTGCGGAGCTCCTATTTCTGTGTAGTTTAGCCCTCCAGGCCTGCTATAAATCTAACATAACCTAAACCTACCTACGATTTTATAACAAAACCCGACTATTTGTAAATATCATGTTTTGCGAATATCGTGTTTTGCTAGTATGATGTTATGCGTATATGATGTTTTGCTAGTATGATCTTTTGCGAATGTTATATTATTATTTTGTTGAGTAACTGCCGGCAGCTACATTACTACCAATTTCTAAATCTCGAAAAAATAGTGAAGATTAGATTATCTATGGAAACTTTCGTTGTGGCTGTTTCAGCGACGTCTAATCAGTTAAAAAAAAAGGTGAGAATCGATTGCTTGATAGTGTTAATTATTTAATAATAAAGTCGACTAAATCATCGCAGTCGAATCGTTCACTTCGAGGTCTCGACGCGTTGTACTGAATATGGAATACGTAAGTTTTTACAAGTAACACCCACTGAGCTTCTTAAAATATAATCTGCCTATTGATAGGATAAATCAAGCCAACATTTTAGTTCTTCACTATCGAAACCAAATTAATTTTCATGCACTCCCACTTACGATTGTGGACCCCCATTTTTTGTCACGCCCAACGTAGACCCCCGTCGAGTCTCCCGTGGACGCCTGGGGGTCCACCTGGACCACTTTGGGAATCATTGTTAAGTGTGCAAAATGTGGTTACAGAATTATCAAAAAGTTTTTAGAGTTGGAAATTCTGTAGCTCTGCCTACCCCACTCTGGGAATAAAGGCGTGAGTTTATGTATGTATGTATGTATGTATGTTTCTCTAGGCGCTAAGCAAGCCGCCTGTCTGTGCGTTTGTCGCCTAACAATTTCAGTAAGTAGGCCTACATACCTAATGCACTTAGCCGCCATTATATAAATCAGAATAGAATGCACAATCGATGGCTATCGATCGGCAGATTTCCCACGGTGACTTCGCTTCAAGGCAGTCTTTTAAAAGTTATAATCTTATGTAGGTACTTTAGATAATAGCTTTGTTGTTTTCTAAAAGGCCATTCTGATGGAATATTTATATATTCTTAGAACACATACTTTACTGAAGAAAACCTGCTTTGAACCTGATTCAAGTGCGAGTTGGACCCGCGCACCGAGACTTCCGTATCTTTTTTCTTTTTTTTATATATACAAGGGGACTATGGTCACACCAATTGACCTAGTCCCAAACTAAGCTCTAGGCTTGTACTATGGGTACTAGACAACGATTTAAATACTTATATAGAGAAATATATACTTAAATACATAGAGAACATCCATGACTCAGGAACAAATATTTGCGGTCATCACACAAATATCTGCCCTTACCGGGATATGAACACAGGACCTCAAGCTTCGTAGGCAGGGTCACTACCAACTAGGCTGTCGTCAAATCGTATAGCCGCATAGTAGGTATTATTATATTCTTATTTGAATTCGATTTCGAATCGAATTAGCGCCAGCCCGACTCACACTTGTTTTTTTAAATATTTGTTGTTTTTCTCTAGGGTTTGTACAGTCACGAGATTTAATTTGGTACCCACCTTAGGTCCAAAGTCAATCTGACAATCAATAAGGTTATGTTTCCTAAAAGTTACAAATGACTTGACATCTCTAATGACATTGACGACTTCAAGCATATTTTTTGAAATGGGTCCCAAATTAAGACTGCGCCGAGCGTACGCCGGATGAACAGTGGCGCCCTCATTACTATTATTGTGTTTTCTAATAAGCTAAAGTATTTACTTGAAATTGGACGGTATGTTTTTGTACTACAAAGGAAAACACAACTTATAGGGTATATCATATAGTTTAATAACAATTCACCTTCGAGTTATCAACTTAACGGAAAAAAGTGGCCACCTTTTCCCGTTAAGCTGACTACTCAAAGGGTAATTGTTATTAAGTATGTTACGTATCCCATAAATTGTGTTTTAGCTTGCGCTACAAAAACGCATCGTCTGATTCCAAAGAAATTCTTTAGTTAATTAGAAAACACAATAATAGTAATGAGGGCGCCACTGGACGCTCGGCGTTTGCTCGGTGCAGTCTTAACATCAGGACCATTACCGTGAGTTGCTATCTAAATCTCATAAAACGTTCTACAGACGATAGTGAGTTAACGATTTTCGTATAGTTTTAAATACTTATGTTATATCAGTCAAAATCCGAGGAGACTAAAGTAGTAGGTGCAGGGTAGTGATGCTCTAAACAACGAAGGTCGAACGGACGGACGAGTGATGTCCAAGCGGCGAGTTTAAGTAGACCCGTCAGAGCGAACAAAACACATTTTAGCGCATGGATTTTCAATTAAGCAGCCTTATACGTTCGACCCATATCGGCAGGAACCATGCTGCTAAATTGAAAATGCACGCGCTACAATGTGTTTTGTTCGCTCTGACGGGACTAATTAATCTCGCCGCTTGGACATCACTCGTTCATTCGTTCACCTTTGCTTCTTGAGAGAATCACACCCCAGCCTTTTTAGTAAAATAAACTCACTAGTTATAACAATATCACTTTTTAATAACCAACTTTTACATCACTTGTCTCTCCGACCATTTCAACAATCCACCGTTACAACCGAAATGACGCCAACCTCCTCTTACCGCCATTTCTTAATATCCGCTCAATACGATAACTTTCTAAAGAAATTTATGATATTATATTACAGACCCAAAAAAGGTTATACTGTAGATAATTTAAATATAATGAATATTTAATAAATAGTACATTTAATTATTACACTTAGGTCAAACGCATAATCATTATTGATACAAAATAACTGCCCAAAACATTAAATTGTATGGCCCACATTGAGCACTGATATCGTACCTAAGTACCTATATATATTATGAATATGTTATAGGCTATTTGTCCTTCGTCTGTTGTATAATGCAAGTTCTTATCTCTGACGTCGGATACGAATTTCGTTACGATGAATATGATAACGTACGTTGGCCGAGGAAATACAATAAAATTTGCACTTTACTGCATACGCGGCCATTTCTAGGGTTCCGTGTCCGTAGGGAACCCAACGGGACCCTGATAATATGCCTAAGCTGTGGGCCTAATATCGCTGCATTTATCGCGTGAAATTTTTTGGATAAGGCAACCGTCACCTTCTGACACGTAAACAAGTACACGTGTCAAAAAGTGACGGATGTTTTATCCACATTTGACACGCGATATAGACGCTGCCATACCTACTGGGCCCACTGTTCGTCCGTCGTAACATTAAAGAGGTATCTTTTCGACCGTAATACACTCAGGAGCAAAAGTATCGGGTCAGAGTGCGTTTTTCATACAAACGAGGCTATTTCGAAGCCTTGGTTCCTCGCTAGGGGATGCTTGTAGTGAAATCTGATGATGGATGCCCCGAGCATCGATACAGGACTTCCAGAGTGCCTAGGACACCCAACTAGTGTTCCATAGGACTCGAGCCTTTTTAGCCCGAATTTTAAAGCTCCGGAGGTTTTTTATAGCTGGCTTAATGGAATGGGTTTCAAAGAGCTAATGATTTTAAAAAGGCCGTAGTCTTAAAAAAGGCTATAGCCTTTTTTGAAGGGTTTTAGCTTTTTTAAAGGCTTAAGCCTTTTTATAACGTTGTAGCCGCTGACTTGAGCCGAGCTGAGCCTTATAAAATCTTTAACTCGTAATCATATACCGTGAACATTTTAGATTATAATAAAACGAATGTGCTTATTACGTAACATATTCTTAAAAATCATTTGTGTATTTCTGTTGCCGCTATACAACAAATAATTAAACTCATAAATATCAATTAAATATTTTTATAAATTTAATAATATTTTAGCCTCCGAGCCTAAAGAAGCTTGGAGGCCAAAATATTTTTAAGTCTCAATATTTTGACAAGGACTTTAAGTCTAAAAATATATAGCCTTTTATTAAGGTTACGAGCTCCGAGAGTCAAGGCTGCCAAAAGTGCCAAATATAATAAGGCTTGGGGGCTAAAGAGCTTTATAGGCTTTCAGCCCTCTAGGCGTTAAAATCGAAGCCAACCTTAAAAAAAAGAGCTAAAAGGCTAGAGTCCCTTGGAACACTACACCCAACTGATTGAATTTGCGGTTAACGCCAGAATTGTGCATGTTCAGAAAAACATCTAAAATGACAATAAAATGTAAGGAAATCCAAATGCGAACCCAAACTCTCTCGCTGTGGTGTCAACTGATTGTGCGATCAGTTAGGTGTCTTAAGAACTTTTGACCTCCTCTATTGAACCTCGGAGTACCCACCTTTAAACCTCACTCAAAATAACCCCTGGCTAGGAACCAAGGCTTCAAAATAGCCTCGTTTGTATGAAAAACGCACTCTGACCAGATATTTTTGCTCCTGAGTGTAGATAGAGAGCGGCGGGCGATCACGATCTTTTTCTTTTTGAAATCGAAGGTTTGTCTGCATACAAAATGAAAACAATTGTTCCGCTTTGAAGCAGACTGCCATTGCGAGTGCGTTAGGCAATAGCCTCTCAGGTTGATTTTTTTGGTATCCTGCCTTTTGACCAGATTATCATTTGACAAACTATATCATTTTGCAGACTTTTTCGCAAAAACGTGTATACATGTGCTTAAACCATTACATGTTACAGAGGTTACACGGGCTTATTAAATAAGTTAGGTTAGGTTAGACTTTTGACCACATGAAATTGTAAAATAATGCAAGCAAGTAGGGGAAATAAAAGTTTGTAAAATGATTTAAATGAATTATATATCTACTGGCAAAACTAAGCATCACACGTTTAATTGAATTTTCATTGTCATGTGATGATTTGGTACTTAATGTGAAAATTAGTGAACCGATTTAAAAAAAAAGTTAAATTTTAAAAGAGATTCCCAAGAAATGTTTTTTTCAATTAAGTATTATTTTTTGTTGCATCAGTAAAAACGGTAAAACATACAAGTGTCAGATTTGGTATTATTATAGTAGGTATAAACCCTAAAAAATAACAAATACTGAAAAAATATCAAAAGTGAGTTGGGATGGGGTTGATTTGAGCCGAAATCGAATTCAAATTCGTTCGAATAGCACTTGACTTGTTTTTAGAAAGTGCGTGTCATTCCTTGCGGGAATAATATTACAGAAGCGAAAGGGAAGCAGAAAACGTATTCTCATACAACGATAGGACCCTGTCGCAATAGGGTAGTGTATAAACGCCACATAACTCAAGTTTGAGTGACGTGGTCTGTCATTGCGATAAAATACTACAGTGAGCGTGAATGATACCAGTATGATATGATATGAGATATGACGTAGCGTAGATATAATTATGATATCTACATATCAGACGGAAAACGATTAGGCGTATTTTTTTATCATAGAGGAATGCAAACAAACATGCGGTTTATCTTACACAAACTCATGAAGTCTTTATTATTTTGCTAAATTATCATTTGCTTTTTTTATTATAGCTGTAATCTAACATTAGCTACGTACAGCCAGCAGCAGAAAAAGCTACGCACTCGAAGAGGTCAAAATGATCTGACTCGACTCTATTGTCAAGAGAATATGTCGTGTCTTGATCATTTTCAGCATGTTACAGTGATCGGAATAGGTAGTGCAATTTCGGGTGAATGACCTCAAACATTATAAATAATATGGATAAGACCCGGGATTCCGGGATTCGTATTTTTATAAATAATAAAATAATTATTAAAAACCGGGCAAGAGCATGTCGGACCATGCTCAGTGTAGGGTTCCGAAGCCGTAACGACAAACCCAAAAAACTATCTCAAAAATCAACATGTATTCTCTATTTAATTTTCTATTTAAAGTTATAAGTGTTTATATATTTCGTCAATACCAACTTTGTAGTATAATAATTGCAACTAGCAGTATAATAATTGTCAAAATTAGAAATAAATAACTTTTTTAACTTACTGTGGGGCTAGGTCAATTTGTGTAATGTCCAATATTTATTTTAAACCAAACACAAACTTTAAAACTTTTCAAAGTGAAAATCCGAGATTGCAAGTTATATCCATACTAAGCTTACGCACCGAAATCCCGTAAAATTGCACTACCTATTCCGATCACTACGTCATATTCTGCTTAGCTACTTTTGATGCTGACTGTACATCCTACTAATAATAAATGAATGAGGAAGTTTGAGTGTTAGTTTATTACCCCCTCACTCCGCAACAGCGAAACAAATTTGAATGAAATGGAGTCAGCTAATACCCAGGGTAGTGATTCTTTAAACAACGCCGGTCGTACGGACTGTCGAGTGATATCCAAGCGGCGAGATTAAGTAGTCCCGTCAGTGCGAACAAAACACATTGTAGCGCGTGCATTTTCAATTTAGCAGCATGGTTCCTGCCGATGGGTCGAACGTATAAGGCTGCTTAATTGAAAATGCTCGCGATAAAAAAGGGGGGCGTAAAGCCAGCACTACTGGTCTTCCGTTGGAACCGCTTGGTGAAGAGACGGAAAGTGACACACTTAACACAAAATAACATAAAATGAAAAACATCAAGGATCAAAATTGCAATCATTTGTTCGAGACTATCTCGAAAGATCATAAAAATTACACCCTGTTAAGGTTGGCAACACTAAGGAAACAGAAAACAAAAGACTAGTCTATAGGAATGCAAACACAGCAAGCAAAGCAATATAGGATACGTAACAATACCAAAAATTGGTACTTAGACTTTTAAGAAATAAAATAAAAACAATGTGTAGTGGTTTTACATTTACAAAAATTACAACAAACAAGTAGGTATTTTATTTTATTTATTTTTATGGCATGGAGATGACAAACGAGCACACAGGCCACCTGATGGTAAGTGGAAACTGTGACCCATAGACATTCGCATTCACAAGACTGCAGAGCAAATCCTAAGACTGCAAATGCGTTGCTAACCCTGAGGACTAAGATGGAATGCCTCTATGCTAGTCATTTCACCGGCTGTCTTATCCCCAAACCGGAATACAACAATGCGAACACTGCTGTTTGGCGGTAGGTTAATGGATAAGACGGTGGTAGCGATCCGGACGGACCCTGCACAAGGTCCTACCACCCGCAAATACAATATATACAATTTTAATGAAAACCCCTAGATCTGCTAAAATAATTCAACCAGTTTCATAGAGAGTAATTAATAATTTTTGATATTTATTGCAGATGTTGTTTGAACATCTGGTAATGAAATACATAGCAAATAAACGATTAGTAAATAGCCACATGGTAACGAAGCGCCAACTATTAGTACCATATACAGCTGTCATAGTGACCATGAAATCACATAAAAAACCGGACAAGTGAGAGTCGGGCTTACGCACGAAGCGTTCCGTACCATTACGAGTATCTATGGAGAGATTCAAAAAAATAGCACACCCTTGACTTTTTCTTCAGATTTGGGAAAAAATCCGCACGGTCGTTGTGATCGTCATTCTGAACAATAAAAAATAGTACTCCCGATATGTCCCCAAAAATATGAATGGAATTGTCCGTTTGATTTGTTAGATGGATTCCGCGAAGGCGTTATTTATTTACCGATCGCGAAAAAAAACTCTGCGGAAAAAACACTATCACGGAGCAACGAGACATTAAATAAAGCTACGAGTAAAGAGGCGAAGAGGAAATTTATCGATCGCGGAAAAATGCGAATCGGAAAAAAACTACAACGAAATAACGCTTTCGCGGAATCCATCTAACAAATCGTTTGTTCTACGATAGCCCTCCTTAAATATTTACTTTATTCTGTTATTAGTACTTAGTTGTTGTTATAGCGGCAACGGAAATACATCATCCGTGAAAATTTCTAGCCATTATCGTCCGTCTAGACAACTTGGTAACAGAGAGACAGACGGATGGACAGTGGAGTCTTAGTTATCTAAAAAATATCTATCTGATGGTGAAAACTGCATCAAAATCTATGCTGTAGTTTTTGAGATCATACAGACAGAAGCGGCGGGGGACTTTGTTTTATAATATTATGTAGTGATTCTTCTATTTTTACTCCTGGGTGGCAGCCAAACTTAAACAATTAAAACATTGTTAGTTTCTGGTTTAAATTTAATCACGGTTGTTCGATCAATATGATCTAGCCCTACTTCGTATTAAGACTTCGCCGAGCAAACACCGAGCGTCCAGTGGTGCCCTCATTACTATTATTGTGTTTTCTAATTAACTAAAGAATTTCCTTGCAATCAGACGATACGTTTTTGTAGCGCAAGTAAAAACACAATTTATAGGATACGTAACAAACTTTAATAACAATTACCCTTTGAGTAGTCAGCTTAACGGGAAAAGGTGGCCACTTTTTTCCGTTAAGTTGATAACTCGAAGGTGAATTGTTATTAAACTATGTGACATGCCCTGCGAAGTGTGTTTTCATTTGTAATACTTACAAAAACCTACCGACCAATTTCAAGAAAATACTTTTGTTTATTAGAAAAAACAATAATAGTAATGAGGGCGCCACTGGACGCTCGGCGTTTGCTCGGCGCAGTCTTTCAAGCAGGGGCTATATAACGTCAGTGGGGCAATTACGTCGAGTGGCTTTATCTCGCGTTTTAAAGTTCGTATCGAAAAGTTACATCTATTGACGAGTAGATTTTTTTTCTCTCTTCGATACGAACTTTAGAACGGGAGTTAAAGCCAATTGACGTAATTACCCCATTGACGTAATAGCCCCGCTTGGCGTTACTAAAGACTTCGTACGCATAGTACCTATTAGTTCCCCGCTACTCCCCCTATTTCTTTCCGTTGGGGGGTCAACTTCCGGAAAATCCTTCCTAACCTTCCTTAGTACACCCCTAGACCTCATAAGGAACCTAGACGCCAAATTTGGAATTTCTAGACCCAGCGGTTAGGGCTGTGCGTTAATTATGTCAGTCAGTTTCTTTTATATAACTATAGATGTATATAGATTATTGCTGTTCCAATAATTACATGTTCATATCCCGTCTAAATAATTCCGTTGTATCCGGCTCTCCGCTCCAGTAATCACCCCCACCCCCCTCACCTTGTCCCACTTACCTACCCCTATTCCTCTCGGGCGGGCTATTTCGATGAGGAGCAATTGGATTTTCCATACAAATTTAAAAATTATAGTAGTCGTATGAATTGTTACAATTAAGTACCCCCCCGCCTGACCTTATATAAATTTGTAGCTACTCATTTCCATCTTCAATTCCTTCAGTTTTCCCGCAGTATTGTCCTTTTCTAAGTTCCTCGAAAATGTTTTTCAGGATGACGACCTTGCCTTTGCCACTACATCGTACCGTTAATACCGTACCCAAATGGTTTTGTAACTTATGATGAGTCACCTGTATCTACCTGTATACCTGTGTGTCGTACCTGTATGTTGGTCACAGGCGTCACAGCAGTCTTTCTCAGCAACTACCTAACAAATATAAATTTGCTAGTTTTATCTATTTGTCGACAGATGGCGTAAGCAGTACTCATTTTCAAGATGGGATTAAATTATTTTTACGGGACCAAGGGCAGCTAGCGCCATCTACAATACGAATTAATGTTCAATTTCATTCCAGCGCCACATGGCAAAATTTTCATATGAAAAAAAAAACTATTATTTTGATATCTAATGTAATTTAGCTATTTGACGACAGATGGCGGTAGCTGTCTTCATTACCAAACAATTGGGAAATAGTTCCGATGCGAAGCACTTTATGGGAAAAATGGGACAATCGAGCAAAGTGTCAGCTGATGGTAAGTGATCATCGCGACCCATAAACACACGCACATAGGAATGCGCTGCCAACCTTTGAGGAAAGATTAGGCTTGTTTTCCGAAGGCCCCTACGTCGTATTGGATCGGGAATACAGACGCCGAGAGCTGATGCGTGCTGATGCTACGTGGCAAAATGACTCGAAAATGGCACGGTGGTAGATTTCCATCAGGATGGTTTCTATTCACTTTTTAAAATATCCGTACTTCCAATCGTACTCTCAACATCTCTCAACCATACATACATAAACTCACGCCTTTATTCCCAGAGAATTTCCAACAACTATAAAAACTTTTTGATAATTCTGTAACCACATTTTGCACACTTAGGCGAAGAGACCAGTGTATTAGTGACAGTTTGCAAGCCCATCGCCTAACAGTACTACACGCCTTTATTACCTTAGTCGGCTTTTACGACATCCACGGAAAGATACGGAGTGGCACTATTCTAATCCGGCTACCACACGGACCACTCACGGATCTCTCAACCAGTCCTCTTTTAAAATCCCTCTGATGTTCCATAGCAATGATTGCCTTTCATCACGCAACCTGTCGGCTGAACCACCGTTCAATATTTAAAGGAAGTTCAAACAAAACTAGTTTGTGAACCAAATTGGCCGTTGTTTGTTCTTATTAAAATTCGACTCCGTGCCCCTTGCCCACAAAAAATCGGTAATAAATGGCTGCCCCGCGGCTCGCGCGTCATACCTGCATTATGCATGCTGTTGCAAGCAAGATCAAGTACGAATAAACTGGCCATCGAATAATTTATCTTTTTAGGGTTCCATACTTGGGACTTCAATTTAACCGGTTATTAACCGGTTTCGTATGTAAACAACCGGTTAAAACCGGTTATAACCGGTTATAACCGGTTATAACCGGTTATAACCAGTTATTTGCAATCCTTATTCCGTACCAAAATGGTAAAAAAAGAAACATGGTGAGAATTCGGTGTCTGTCTGTCAGTATATATGTCACACACAGCAGTTTTTCTGAGAATCTATAGAAGCTATCAACTTGAAATTTGAAATAGTTGTATAACTTGCTATGCTTGATATGTTTTTTTATATTGATTTGAAAGGAGGGGGGGGGGGGGGGGTCTAGAAGGGCGGGTTGAAAAATGAAAGTGATTTGATTTTAGCAAACGAAAGGGTTCAGTCTGTAGGTACATTTCATAACTTTTTTTTTATAATTTTCCGTGACGTACTCATTGGTTTATAGCCAAAAAAATACCGTTCCCCTCGACCCTTATCTCCGAAGTTTGTGACCCAAAAAAATATTTTAGGCGGAAAATAAAATGAACACGTGACAATCAAGTCACCATAAACGCAGGTGACAAACAAATCACGTCAAATAAAGACGTTGCCTTAGCATTCGAAGATTATTTTTCAAACATAGCCTCTAATACAACGAAATGTCTTAAATCATCCGCGGTTGAAGCTCAATCATTACTTTGCACTAATGTCAGTAAATGTAATATAAACTTTGAATTCAGCCCTGTAAATTCAGAATCAATAGTCAAGGTATTTAAATCGCTTAGTTTAAAAAAGACTGAGGATTTGTGGGGCACATCAGTTAGAGTACTATTTCATATCATAGATGTAATTGCACCCCATTTATCATTAATTTACAATAATTGTTTATCAGAGGGGATCTTTCCAGATCTCATGAAATATAGTAAAGTCATACCTCTTTTTAAATCGGGCGAGATGAGTGATTTAACGAACTTCCGTCCCATTTCCATACTACCCGTTTTAAGTAAAGTCTTTGAGAAACTAATGCTGAATGATATGTTAGGTCACTTTAATAGAAATAAAATACTTAACAGTAACCAGTTTGGGTTTACCCGAGGTCGATCAACAATAGATGCGGCTTCTGTGCTCATTAAATATATATATAACAGTTGGGAGAAATCTTGTGATGCAGTAGGAATATTTTGTGATCTTTCTAAAGCTTTCGATTGCGTGGATCATTCGACCCTAATTTTAAAATTAAAACATTATGGATTGTCCAATAAAGCTTCAAGTCTCATGTCTTCTTATCTAAGTGATAGAACTCAAACAGTTGTTGTAAACAAAACGCAATCTGTTGGAGCTACAGTGAAATTAGGTGTGCCGCAAGGCTCAATTTTAGGCCCTTTTTTATTTCTGGTTTATATAAATGACTTACCACCAACAGTAGATAAACTTTGTGAGATTGTACTTTTTGCTGATGATACTTCATTAATTTTCAAAGTAGATAGAAAGTCCATTGACTACAGTAGGATAAACGCCACACTAGTTAAAGTACTTAATTGGTTTACTAGTAACAATTTACTACTAAATGCTAAAAAAACTAAATGTGTTAGGTTCGCTTTGCCTAATGTTAAACCGGTAGATTCTAGTATTTTTCTAAATGAAGAGTGTCTGCAAATGGTAGATAAGGCAGTTTTTCTAGGCATAACCATAGATAAAAATTTGCAATGGAGTCCCCATATAGCGGTACTGGCAGGTAAACTAAGTTCGGCAGCTTACGCGGTTAGGAAAATTAGACAACTAACTAATGTTGAGACAGCTCGCATAGTTTATTATAGTTATTTCCATAGTGTGATGTCGTACGGTATTCTGGTTTGGGGTAAGGCAGCTGAAATACAAAGTATATTTGTCTTACAAAAAAGGGCTATTCGTTCTATTTATAACTTAAATTCCCGTGACTCCTTAAGAGAACTTTTTAAAGAAATTCACATCTTAACTGTAGCGTCTCAATTTATTTATGAGAATATTATTTATGTTATTAAAAATTTAAATTCTTTCACCAAAAATTCCGATGTACATAATCTAAATACAAGAAATAAAAATAAAATTGTTATCCGAAAATTCCGCGTCCGTAAAGTATATAAATCATTTGTTGGTCAATGCATTCATTTCTATAACAAATTACCTGACGAAGCTTTAACATTACCCTTTCCAGCACTTAAAAATTACTTAAAAAAGTCGTTAATATCTAAAGCGTACTATAGGGTCGAGGACTATCTAACAGATAAAAATGCTTGGCCTAAACCCGAAACTTAGTCATTCATAATTTGTAAAATTGCAAAGTTGTTTGTCTAGGGGACACCGTTTTTTTTTTCCCCTCTCCTCTCTTCCCCCCCCCCCCCCCTGTCTCTCTCGTAATGTTTTTGACATGTTTTCCTGCTGAACTACGCATGCTATTTGCTATTTGATATTATATTTAATTTAATATTTATTGCTGTATATAATGCTAGATTAAGTACTACCATTGTAACATGTTTAAAAAATGACTGACTGCTGAGTTTCTTGCGGCGTTTCTTCTCGGCAGTGGTCTCCTCTTGGGAAGCGCTGGTAGATTCATGACATGTAAAAGTGCCCGTGCGGCCTACTTACTGAATAAATATCTTTTATCTTTTTATCTTATCTTGAATTTGTTGAACTCTGGAAAAATTATAATTTTTTTACAAAATCTGTATTCAAAATTTCGCTACTCAAAATGGACCCTATTACACAGGTCATAAAGTTCGAAACAAACCGAGTATTTTCTTTTGCCTTTTTTCAACGATATTATCTTAAATACGGAACCATCAGTGCGCGAGTCCGACTCACTCTTGACCGTTTTTTTTTAAAATAGAAATTAATATTCCGGCGCTGCATCGCCTTGCCAGTGGAAAAGCACCTTTATGCTTGCCACTTAAGCCGCATCAGCTCTGTTTGGAGATGTAATGGAGCAAGGTGTCTACGCAGCGGGCCTATTATAGTCGTGTTTATCGATGTTGATAAAATATCTGTCACTTTCTGACCAGTCAGCAAGTGCGAAAGTGACGGATGCTTTATCCACCGCGATAATGACGACCATAATTCGGGCCCAGCGTTGCTATTGCCTAACGCACTCGCAATCTCAATTGGCTTCAAAGCGGAACAATCGTCTTCATTTTGTATGCAGACAATCCTTCGATTTTCAAAATGAAAACAATGCAATTGCGAGTGCGTTAAGCAATTGCCCCTCGGTTGCATTCCAAACTAGAACAACCCCTCATTCCACGTAGCCAAAGACATTATCGTTAGATCTCTTACCATTATTTTTAGATATGCCGCACGTTAACCGAGGCAAGGGACCGACGAATGATGTCATTTTAATGTAGTCTTGTAAAGATCCACTCTGGCAATCTAAGGAAATCCGTGATGTCCTAGACAATCTGCGTCATAAAGTAAAAACAGAAAATGGCAATAAACAAGTAGTTAAGTGTGTTTTCCTATATATTTTAGTGCATGCCATCGGGATCGTAGGATCGTAGATTGCGTTGTCTGTCAATCAGTCACGGGAAAGTTTTACTCCGACCACAGACCAATGAAAACCCGCGTGTTGTGCCGTATGTTGCAATTGGGATTGACCAAAAAAAATATCTCACGGTTTTTACTTTCTAATTCGAAAGAATAGGAAATTTTAAGACACCTATTTCATTAATTTTGTATTTGACCCCATAGTTTTGTTTTTATATTTTTATTTCTTTAGCAGACATTTTATGGGTGACATGATTGTTTTAAATTTGGGTTAGCATTTTCTAATAAATTACAACAATTAAATGATATCCAATGAAAAAAAGTTATTGTAATATTGTATTAAAACATACTATTTCAAGCTGTTTTCGCCTAACCCGTAAGATACACCTAGGAGGGCTTCAAGCCGAAAACGAAAGTCAAACAAAGGTTAAATATACTTTTGTCGAAATATTCAAAATAGATTAATATTTCAAAAACTTAATAATGCAGAACGGCTTTAAAACGCTATTCCTCGAAATGGTTTTCGAATTGAAGTAATTGTAAAAATATGAACAATCCCAAATGTGCTGTGTCCGTGTATAGTAGCCTGGTAATAGTGGTAATATATGCGCGAAATAATAAAATGCATGGGAATAAAACATAAGTTATTATATCACCATTGTTAAATATTTGCCATCGCTGTTTACGGTATTTACATTCCGGCTATGTATTATATTATCTATAGTTTACTTAGCTATTAAAAACAATTTACGATCTACCACATAGATTATGTAAATGTACAGTCAACCAATTTGATTTCTAGGCCACATTGGACTATGTTAAAGTGACGTTGTCAACCAAAACGTAAGAGACTCCCTATGATTTGGGTTACAACGTCACGTTGACAAAGTCCATAGTGGCCTAGGAATCAAATTGGTTGACTGTACCGTAATAGTTTGGCGAATAGTTTACGTGAAACGTGATCTAAACGTGTCTAGTGACGTTAAGGTTAAGTAAATACATATTTATTGACATACTAACTTCTGCCCGTGACTCCGTCCGCGTGTAACTCGTTTATTCGCCACCTTAGGGGATGAATTACGGGAAAAAACTATACTAGCTTTCCTAGGATAGTTTTTTCCTAGGATTTCCTAGGATTCCTAGGATTTCCTAGGATTCAAACTATCTTTGCACCAAATTTCACCTAAATCGGTTCGGCGGTTTAAGCGTGAAGAGGTAACAGACAGACAGACACACTTTCGCATTTATAATATTATATTATATATTTATTATACTAGTTTCTGCCTCCGTGACTCTCCGTGATTTGGTGACAATAGGACCACCTTCGAAGTATACCAAAACCAAAAAAAATAATGTAATCGATCCACAATTAACGGAAAAAGCGGTGACAAACGTGAAAAAAAAACTCAGTGGAACGTAGAACCTCCGCCTTTTTTGAAGTCGGTTAAAAGTCGTCACGAAAGAACGACTTGACGTCACTAACTGATGTGATGAGTGCGGCCGTTTGTCACATGTCATGTGACAAATGTATGCATAATAGTTGCAATCAATCCTCTATCGACATTTTAACGACCAGCCAATGACGATAAATTATATATTAATTATCCATGTAGTTCTATTTACATTATGATTTATTTTTAATTACATTACATATCTCCGGTTACACGCAGAGGTCACGCAGATGGTATCTACACGTCAAAGCTAGACATAACTTTTAAAACGAGCCTATATTTCGCTCTTGTTTTGTCCCGCTCGTACTTGGACAAAAAAGTGAAATATTGGCAGAGTGCAAAGCGGGTGGAGGGGGTAGCCTAAACGATCACAGCGCTCGCTACGGCTAAAATTGTCATTTTTGTCGCTGACTTGAGCTGTCAAATCCATATTGCAGTAAACATTTTCTAATCGTTTTTGAGATAAAAATATGGTCCTGGTAAGATGTGTTGTTGTGAATTGTAATAACACCGAGAAGAATAGCGACTGTAAATTTTACCAATTTCCAAGACCATGGTGGAAACGAGACCAAAGAAATAAGTGGATATTTGCCGTAAACGAAACCCCGTTTTAGTCACGAGTAGGCTCATTTCTCAATGAAAACAATTTTTTTAATATTATTGGCAATAATGTTACTGGCTACCATTGTCCAAAATTGTGTAATATAGTAAAATAACACAAGATTTCATTAATATTTTTCACAATATTTACTTACTTCTTGTTTGACATAGGTGACAATATTGTCCATAATGGCCTCCTGTCACGTGGCGCTGTCGTCGCGCTCGGTCCCAATAGAGCGAGATAAATAGAAACAGACCAGTCTTTAATTTGGGATACACTGGGCACCCAAGACTTCCCGAATTCTTTAAGCCATATATTAAACATACATAAAGTGTTAAACACACATACATAATTCAATTCAATTCAATTCAAACATTTATTCATAAAATATTACATTTTATAAGTCAATTTGATTATTAGTTACATTATTATTACTCCATTACATATATAAAATTCAATTGTTACACATTATTTGATTATTATAATTAATTAATTAAATATTGTCTACATGTCAATGTCACATTTCACACTACAAAAAACTCGTCAATGGAATACAATGCATCGGTAATCAATTTCGCCTTCAGCAATCTTACAAAGGACCCGTAACTAGTTGCTTCTTTAATGGCTGGAGGGATTCTATTATAAATCTTAGGACCAATAAACTTAAGACATTTTTTAGACTTAGCAAGTCGCGTAAGGGGCAGGGACAGCTCATGTCTCCTTCTGGTATTGGAGCCGTGCGCGTCAGCGTTGGTGCGGAACTGCGCGATGTGACTCCTAACATACTTCGCGACCTCCAATATGTAAAGGCTGGGTAAGGTTAATATCTTGTGCTCTCTGAACAAGTCTCTAGCAGGGTGATCCCAGCACACACCAGCGATGACGCGCACCGCTTTTTTTTGAAGTCTAAACACTCGATCACGCTCAGCGGCGGAGCCCCATAGATCTATACCGTATGATACGAGGGAGTTGAAATAGCCGTAGTAGGCTTTTTTAACATTGGTTGGATGGAGGCTCGGGCGCAGTCTGCTGAGAGCGAAGCATGCAGAGGATAGCCGGTGACACAGGGTGTCAATGTGGGGTGACCACTTTAAACCGGCGTCGATTGATAGCCCTAAGTACGTGACCTGATTGACCTGAGGTACAGGTTGGTTGTTACATGTAATATTTAATGTGTGATCGGTGACGCCCCTAAGACTAAAGTGAATTATATTGGTTTTCTCCACATTCAGAACCATGCCGTTAGCTGAGAACCAGGATGAAATTTTATTCATTACAGTTTGTAATTTTAATTTTAATTCAGAATAATTCCCAGCGGAGACAATAACACACCCGTCGTCAGCAAATAGTACAAACTCCGCTTCATTAGCAGCCGTGGTGAAGTCATTCATTAACAAAATAAATAGGTTGTTTCCCATTACGGAACCTTGAGGGACAGCGCAGGGACCAAGCTCCAATAAATCAGACCTTGACCCGTGCACCACCGTTAGTTGTTTACGGGTATCCAAAAATGATCTAATCACTTTGTGAAAGTTGCCGCAGACGCCATAGTGATCAAGTTTTGCCAACAGGAGGGGGTGGCTCACCAGCTCGAAGGCGCGCGACAGGTCGCAGAATATAGCCGCCACCTGCCGTCGCCCGTCCAGGTGCCCCGTCACTCTAGCTATAACGTCGCGGGCTGCGTCGATTGTTGAGCGACCCCGTTGGTACGCGTATTGCTGGCTATTTAAAATGAAATTTTTATTAAAATAAGACATGAGCGTGTCACTCAAAAGCCGCTCAAATATTTTTGAGAAGATCGGGATCAACGAAATCGGTCTAAAGTTTTTCAGCATATGCTTTTCACCTTTGCCCTTATAGATGGGTTGAACTTTGACCTTTTTCAAGTTAGTGGGGTATAAACCACTTTCTACGCATTTGTTAAACAATGAACAAAGTAAGTCTATAATAAACGGCGGGAGCAAATCAAATAGCTGCGTGGACATATCATTGATGTCGGTGGAGCACTTGCGTTTAATTTTTTGCACAACTTTACTCACCTGTTGAGGCGTAAACTTATCAACGTTTAATACACATTCGTGCTTACACATATACTTACTAAGGTACGAGAGGGCTGACAAGACATCACTGTGTGCGTTGGAGTTTATGTTGGCGTTAACAAAGAACCGGTTTAGATCGCCCGCTACGGCGGCGGCGGTGTGCTGCTCGTCACACCGACCAGCTGATTTGCTTATCAGTATGTCGAGGGCGTCCCCTTTGTTACCATGTCTGCCAGTCTCGTTTGCAATAATGCGCCATGAGGAACTTCACTCACGTTCAATTGTTAAAAGCGAAGATCTGGTAAAGATACACACCCCACCACCCAGGTGGTTAGTTCGACAAAACTTAGCACTAAGTTTGAGGTTCATTATATTAATAGATGTTATTTCAGTTACTGTCAGCCAGTGTTCGGATAGACAAAGTACATCTTTTTCTTTCAGAAGTTCTAGTTCGCACTCTAACTTATACGTCTTATTTTTCAATCGATTGATGTTTTGGTGAATAACTGTTATGATTCTTGAATCCATCTTTAGCTCGGTGGTTTTGGGGCCGGTAGGCCTTGCGGTAGTCCCTTTGGTACTAGTGTTCATATTTGTATCTGACGGGCTAGGCATTTGTTGAGGTAAACAAGTTTGGTGGCCTTTGCGATTACTTTTATTTTGTTGCACCTTGTGTGTTGCTTGCTGCGACGACAGGCGGGCTTCTCGCACGCCGGTCGCTGCGACGAAACCACTCACTTACTTCAATCCCTGGTGGCCAACTACTTGGCATCATGAAGTAGTCATATTTATCGCTAGGTACCGTTATGCAAAAGGAAGCGTAGTATTTGTGTTTAAGAGTTAATTGGACTACATTGTAGCCCTCGCATTCGTTTTTCTTTTTCATGTATCGCGTCAGGCTATCGGCTGTAGTGTCATACTTGAAGAAACACGCGTGAATGCGCCTTACTTGGTCCATTGTTTGTATTTCGGAATCTGTAGATCCATTGCCTTTTATTACGGATCTACGGACGACTTTCCGGTTTCTTTTTCTAGACCGTGCTTCGGTCCATGTCGAATCGTGCTCGAATTTATCTTTGAAGTCTGTGATGACGGGTGTAGACTCTGTAGCAGGTTCTGGGCAGACAATTTCTGCATAATTTTGCCGTGGTGTTTTTTCATCCCCTGGCGGAATTGGCAGTTCATTTTTCTCGACGGTGTTAACGTCAATTGAATTTGCAATAGGTGTTGGAGGAGTAGCAGGTGCATTCGATTTTCTGCTTTGCGACGCGCTGTTCAGCGCTGCAGTTGCGTTGATGCGCGCCTGTCTTATAGGACGAGGCTGAGCCACTGTTTGTGCAACGGTCGGTTTTTTTGGCTGAGTCTTGAGGGTAGACTGTTTGTCCTCCATTTTAGTCGTTAGCTCACGTATAAGTTGGGATTGGCTAGATATTTTCTTATTTTGTTCACTTATGATGCTCTCTAAGCAATTCACTTTATCAATTAGCTCGGACACACATTGGAGCACCTTTTGGACATCACTTTCGATACTGTTAAGCGACATTATGCATTTATTACGAATAAGAACTACGGAGTAATATCTCACGCGTTAAACCCGACCGAGGCGCGGGGGGGACTGATACATACATACATACCGTCACGCCTTCATCCCAGAGTGGGGTAGGCAGAGTTACACAATTACCAACAACTCTAACATCACCTAATTAAAACTGATAATGACAACTCCATGCATTTCGAGTCGATGGAATAGAAAGCCTTGGACCATTACGCTGACGTAATCGATTTAAAAAAACTATCCTTATTTTTGGGGTGCGTATCTACTCACATAACTTTTTAAGTCCTATTATCGGAAGTCCGAAAATGTTTCTCATACCATTTTACATCATAAACATAATGATCACTCTTCATACTCTTCATAAAAAAAAAATATACTAAAGATCGGAACTCATAATCATCTGAATTCATAACCATAACGCCAATATTCATGGAACAGTACACTTTTCAAAATTTCTTAAATATCTTACGTGTTTAGGTTAGGTTAGGTTAGATTTATAAAAATCCTCAAAAAGTAACAGTTTCTTAAAAGAAGGCATTATGAGTTGTGATAATTATGACTTCAAAAGTATGAACAAAAAAGTATGAGGAAAAAAAATATGAAGAGTGATTATTATGAATACAAATCGGTAGTAAAACAAAAAATAGGAATAAGAATTTTATGTGAGCTCAATAAATGATGATGTTATATAGTTTAGTATAGTTTAGTGATATGATATCAGTATAATTAAAACTTTCATATTAAATATTTGCATGACTTATTTAAGTCTAGATGTATGGTTCTAATTTTTAGTTTTAAGATCAACATAATATGTATACTAAATATGTCTAACGCAAATAAATACATTTCATTTCATTTCATTTCATTTCATTTCATTTCAATATGGACCCTTATTTTTGATATTGTTGCGACACAACGCGACACGCTACCGTCTGGCAGCTTACCTCAATCAACATTTTCGATAGCGTAAACGTTCGTAGAATGCATCTTTTCTATAAGTTACTACAATTATATTAACTATAAGGGCATGCTTCGATGGTTCGGTCATTTGGAAAGGATGGATGAAAGAAGATTGACGAAAGAGATATACAGTAAAGGAAATTGATTCATAGACCATTTTGTGAGCATTTCTAAAAAAGTTTGTACATTTCATTTACGACTCCGATTTGCGAAAAAAGTTGCAGGTAGGTAGGGTAAATGATACTGAGCCTAAATAACATAGTCTCCCAAAATGTCCCAATTAATTTGTATGGAAACTTCCTTTTTTGTTACCAAAATTCTTCCGTTCGTGATAACAAAAAAGGAAGTTTCCATACAAATTAATTGGGACATTTTGGGAGACTATGTTATTTAGGCTCAGTATCATTTACCCTACCTAACTGCAATTTTTTTCGCAAATCGGAGTCGTAAATGAAATGTACAAACTTTTTTAGAAATGCTCTTGTACTATGTCGTAGTGACGTAATCAATCAAAACGTAAGTGACTTCTTATGATTTTATTTACAGTGTCACTTTGACATGGTCCAAAATGGTCTAGGAATCAATTTCCTTGACTGTACAGAGCGAAAGTGAGTGGACGGGTCGGAAGGGACCGCCCTAGGCGTACTTTTTCGAGTCAAATCGGAGAAATACTGGAAAAGGGGCGAATCTTAAAGTACCCGAAACCGACGTGCGTGCATGACTCGATGTATGAATGTGGAAGAAGCGAAAGTTTGTCAAGATCGTAGCAAGTGGAAAGAAGTGGTCTCTGCCTACCCCTCTGGGAAACAGGCGTGATTTATTGTATGTATGTATGTATTACGCACTTTTTTTTTTATTTTAATACCTTGCTTTATTTACTGTATTTTTTTTGTAATTATCCAATGTATAGGTCTAACCTAACCTTACCCTAAGCCATACGATAAACAAATAAATTGGTAATTTTCTGCTTGAGACACCCACAAAAAAAATGTGTAAAAGTTTAGCGCTCTCGAAAGTCTGCTGAAATACGGAAGTATCGCGTTTTCCGGGAACGAGAAAATTCATGTTGCTGTTTCATGGGAAACCGGGAAAAACAAAGTTGGACTCTGGAAACGTGTAACCTGCGTATTTCAAGGTTCTTAACAAACTTTCGAGATCCCTGAAGCCACGTGACGTTGTGAAGCGTTTATTCTTTTATTTTTTTACTACAAATTTTCACCCTCTATTTCACCCCCTTAGGGGATGAATTTCGGGAAAAAAACTATCCTATGTCCTTTCCCAGGATTCAAAGTATCCTTTCACCAAACTCGTTTATATCGTAGCTCCATACAAATTTTCATCCTCTATTTCACCCCCTTAGGGGATGAATTTCGGGAAAAAAACTATCCTATGTCCTTTCCCAGGATTCAAAGTATCCTTTCACCAAACTCGTTTATATCGTAGCTCCATACAAATTTTCATCCTCTATTTCACCCCCTTAGGGGATGAATTTCGGGAAAAAAACTATCCTATGTCCTTTCCCAGGATTCAAAGTATCCTTTCACCAAACTCGTTTATATCGTAGCTCCATACAAATTTTCATCCTCTATTTCACCCCCTAGAGGGATGAATCTTTGCACTAAATTTCACCTAAATCGGTTCAGCGGTTTAAGCGTGAAGAGGTAACAGACAGACAGACAGACACACTTTCGCATTTATAATATTAGTATGGATATATGGTTTTTTATGATAGAGGCCTGCCTTCATAAGCCGTATCTCAAATGTAATAGCCACAGCATATTCAATCCATTTTTTTTATTAAGGGGCCTACCTATGATGCCACAAACCCCAAAAGAATGAAAAGGGAAGACTTTACGTCTTCCGCGCGAAGAATATGAGATGGAGATAGTGCGAGCGCCTTGATGGCAGCGTCAAGTTCAATTAATTGCTGTTTACTTTAAAACAGCAACATTTATTGAAAAATGGTTGACCAGGATTAAGAAGTCACATATAGGAGAGGGCTATGGAGAGGGCTATGCTCGGGGTTTCTCTGCGTGATAGAATCAGAAATGATGATACCTATCCGCAGTAGAACTAAGGTTAACGACATAGCCCGAAGAATAGCTAAACTTAAATGGCAGTGGGCGGGGCACATTGCTCGCAGGACTGATGGTCGATGGGATCAGAAGGTTCTTGAGTCGCGTCCGCGGATCGGGAGACGAGCTGTAGGTAGGCCTCAAACAAGATGGAGTGACGACCTTGTAAAGATCGCGGGAACGCGGTGGATGCGAAAAGCACAAGACTGGCCCGAGTGGAGAGCCTTGGGGGAGGCCTGTGTCCAGCAGTGGACGTCTTTCGGCAGACGTGATGATAAAGGTACTCAAATATTGAATCAAAAATCATCGTTAAAGTCTTGAGAGGGTTTCGAAGATTTAACCGAAAACATGCAAAAAAGGTGTCACATTTGAAAAATAAAACTATCGAGGATTATATTCCTAATCATGTTTTGACGTTTGCCAGTCTCAAGCAAATATGATCAAGTTTAATATAACTAGGCTATCTGCACCGTTACAATATGGAATAGTGACCAAGGTAACCATTATCCTCCTCTTTGGGATGTCGGGTAATAAATTTATATGTTATTGATGTGACAACCTACATTCGTTTGGTTAGTCATACAATTAAATAGCTATTAGTGACAACGCGGTACTTCCCAATTTGAGTCAAACCATCTGTGGTATAGTCCATTAGTTTAGGGACTGGCAGAAATGTAAACAAGCTAAACCACATGGCCCTGTTCAACAGCCAATCAAAACTGACGTTTGACTGGTTTTACATCTCTTACATTTCACATACGGCATGAAAGTGATGCAACTAAAATATTTGACCAATAGGCAGGTGAAGTACCACCAATATTGTTGGTATTATCGATTATTGATATGTGATTAGTTTTATACTTTGATTGCGCTTTGAAAGGTTCAGCAAACCTTTAGGCTTAATCAAGATGTAAACGTTACTAACGTTTCTGATTTGTTTGAAATGTATGGAATTGAGTTGACATAAAGCAGTCGACGCGAAAATCACTAACATAGCGTTATGGTCCCCTGGTACCTACTCGAACAACGTAGTTAAGTGAAATGAAATGAAAATGAATGAAAATGAAATGAAATGAAAAATAATTTATTTGGCACATAAAAAAAACAGTTTGCAATTATAAAAAAAGTCTTAACCTAAATACATTTTTCTTTAAGGCCAAAATGGTCTCAGCTCAGCTTTATGCCTCTGAATGTGATAAACACATTCAGAGACACTGGTTTTCAGTGAGACCAGGGAGAGAATGGCAATCGAAGGTGTCAAAAATAAAAAATAAAAAAATTAAATAACTACAATAATATCAATAACATTTTGAGATCATACAGAGATTTATTGTGTATGTATACACACAAAAATAAAAACATATCTTATACTATTCACGAGTGTGTGTATGTTTGTGTGCGTGTGTGTGTGCGTCTGTGTTTGTGTGTGTGTGCGTGTGTGCGCGTCTGTGTGTTTGTGTGAGTGTGTACAACTACTTACGATCCAGATATTTGGGAAGTTAATAAATAATTCTTGAAATGATTTTTAAAGTTAGCTACTGATTTCCAACGTAACTGCAATGGAAAATAACAGAGTTAATCTCACTGTAAAATCATCACCCCATTTCGATCTAAAACTTGTTAAAATCACTTACTTATTTACTTACTAAACAGACATCTAACAAACGTGCCTTGATTTGGTATCACTAAGTTATTTTAAAATAACAATAACAAGCCTTTCATCAATAATAGACGCAATTACTGTGTAACTCCAATGCTATCTTCACATTATTTCTAACAACAAACAATCAAATTTACTAAAGCAAATAACATGCAAATATGTCCTTCTATCTCAAAGGACTACACACATAGACAGTTACATATACATTTGATTCCCGGCACTAAAAATGAATGCCAAGTGCAATAATTTACAACTCATATCCCTAAACGATGGAAACCATTGCTTCGATTACCATCGCGTAGTTCTCACGAATTATTTTCTTACAAGTGTAAGCTAACGAGCATTGGAACGGGTGCGCATGTTAGTAGCGGCTTGTGGAGTGTTGACAGACAGTGTTGCACCGCTATGCATAAACGCAGTATAACGTAACATACATAATAGGTGCATAGGATTTTAACGCGTGAACAGCAACGTGACCGTTGTGGTGTTATTCTCCGATGTAACAAGTTTTATTCTTTAAAAAAAGTATTTTATCTACATATCATAACTTTAATATCATATGTTCAGAAATGATAAGCAAATGGCCTATATTAAGTAACCTGTATCTGTGGTCGTGTTTTAATAAATAAATAAATAAATACTATCAGTGGACAATGTCACATTAATTGATCTAGTCCCAAACTAAGCTCAAGGCTTGTATTATGGGTACTAGACAACGATATAAATACTTATATAGACAAATATATACTTAAATATATAGAAAACATCCATGACTCAGGAACAAATATTCGCGCTCATCACACTAATATAACAAATAATTGTAACAACAAATGTAACACATAAATGCAATAAATGATATGACTATGACTATGACTATATCTGCCCTTACTGGGATTTGGATTTTAATATCAAGGATCGTTCTCGCGAACCGTTCAAATCACCATTCCAAGCGGTAAATAGGTATTTTCGTCACAAAATAATAATATAAGAGGTTTTTGCGGCATAGGATTACGTCCGTTATTAAACTCATGGGCTCGAAATAATTGTGTCAAATCTCATTACTTTCCGGTTTCAAATCACCAACTAATATATCAGCAGTATTTTTTTTTTCTTTTTATGGCATAGAGAAGACAAACGGGCACACAGGCCACCTGATGGTAAGTGGAAACTGTGACCCATAGACATTTGCATTCACAAGACTGCCATGCAATCCTAAGACTGCAAATGCGTTGCCAACCCTGAGGACTAAGAAGGAATGCCTCTATGCTAGTCATTTCACCGGCTGTCTTATCCCCAAACCGGAACACAACAATGCGAACACTGCTGTTTGGCGGTAGGTTAATGGATAAGATGGTGGTAGCGATCCGGACGGACCCTGCATAAGGTCCTACCACCCGCAAACGTTAACTGAAAATAAATCTTCATATTTTATACGAACATGTAATAACCCAACTTATATTATTCTCTACAAGTTTTCTCATTTTTAGAAATATGTTATCATAGAAAGAATCGAAATTAGATTTTTGTCCGACAATAGCAACAAAAACCATTCTCTTCCACGATTCCAAAAATATAAAGGGCATTGGGTAAATTTGTTCGAAGAATATTGTCATTTTTTTTTTTCAACGGCTTGGTTAATTTTTACATAGTTATTACACATAGATACATCTAATTTATGGCGTTTAATAACATCGGAGCCGAGATATTAAGGATTTAAGTGTTCAGTTTTTGGTATGTACTAAAAGTACGCCCAGGTAAGAATATTAAATATCTCGGCTCCGATGCACTTAAGAGTATTACATTATGTAACAAAACATGTTTATTTTCAATTATTCTATCATAATTTACCACTTTTACTAATGGCCGCTCACCTTGAAAATGTACGACTTTTACAAATGACAACACTTTTACCCAAACCCCTTTGGTCCAAGTAGTTTCCTGTGCCGCGGTAGCAATTATTGCATGTCATTTAGGTAATTTTAATTTTATTGTATTGTTTTATACATAATGTATTATTTTATGTCGTTTTCCAATAAATTCTAAACAAAAACTTTCCAATGTTTCGAATCGATACGATACGACGGTTACAAGTAGGTAAAATAGACTAGTCGATTTGTTTACATACTTGGTGCGAAGTGCACCAATGATTAAACAACCGCAATTCATGTATAATATTTACAAAATAGGTATCTGCCTCCGCTGTCCGTCCGTCCGTCCGTCCCAACTTAAAACAGTTGTATCTTTTAAACCGTAATAGATATTGGATTGCTTTTTGTTTCAGAATGTGTTGTTACAGTGGATTTACCAGCAAACCTAAAAAAATAAAGAATGTTTAATAACAAAGCGAGTCCTTACACAAGAAACGTTTTTATTCAACAATTCGTTCATTGAATACAAAACGGACACATTCCAAAATGAGTCAGTGTTGCATTTTAAAATTAGAAGCTGTTCGTATAAGATTTTTAATGCAAGAGCAAATTATTTTGGAATGTGTCCGTTTAGTATTCAATTAGCGAATTTTTGTTTGTTGTTTTGTTGTATCGTAAAATTTGGTATAATTCTAGTACAAGTTGGGCTCACGGTGACCTATACTTGACCGGTTTTTTTTGTATCCCGTTTAGGCCGTCTATAGTTAGATAATACTCTGTCTACGGTGTGCATAGCAACATTAAATATTTCAGAATAACCCTATCGTCAATTATCCTTTGGTCCCAATAGAGACTCGAGTAGCTACACAACGTGCTATCTACTCTAGCAGCCTCTTATCATTGTTACTTTAATTATTAACTAGCTTCTGCCTGCGACTACGTCCGCGTAGATTTCGACTATCCCTCGAGAACTTTAAAATTTTCCGGGTTGAAAGATAAGCTATCTGCATTCCAAATTTCATCCAAATCCGTCCAGCCGTAAAGAAGTAACACACACACACAAACTTTCGCATTTATAATATTAGTAGGATAAATAGAAAACCCAGATATAGGTAAAAAAAACCTACGTAAATGACCTCTTACATGTAGTTGTATGTAACACAAACAAGTATAGACCGTTCGACATTCTAAATTTGAAATTTGACATAAATTCCACATTAGTTTAGTACACAACTAGGTACATGCAAGAGGTCATTTACTTAAGTTTTTCACCTCTACACACAAAGTATAACCCCTATTTTTGCGTTGGGAGAGATAAAAACAAAAACCTACCTAACCAGCATCATTATTTGATTAATAGGTTCGAGTATAACCACACCTTTTTATAATCGAGCCTGTAGTTCAGGGTAGTGATTCTGTAAACAACGCCGGTCGTGCGGACTGTCGAGTGATATCCAAGCGGCGAGATTAAGTAGTCCCGTCAGTGCGAACAAAACACATTGTAGCGCGTGCATTTTCAATTAAGCAGCCTTATACATTCGACCCATCGTACTGCTAAATTGAAAATGCACGCGCTACAATGTGTTTTGTTCGCACTGACGGGACTACTTAATCTCGCCGCTTGGATATCACTCGACAGTCCGCACGACCGGCGTTGTTTACAGAATCACTACCCTGTCTCTACAAGAAACAGTCAAGCGCATTCAGAAATACCTCTCAGCGAAATAAGTACGCCCACAATGTTTCAAATCATTGAATTCCCATATGTGGCAATCGTAACGTAAGCAATTAAATTATCACTCCTTCCCCTGTTCACCCGGGAAGTTAACGGCTATAAATACACCCGGGCACTTGCAACAATATTGGAATTCCCGGGGTGTTTTAGCAGCTTTATTTAGCACCAGCAACCCGCCCTCGCTTCGCTTCGGTTTATGTGAGTATGATATATAGAAGATTGACGAAAGAGATATACAGATCGAAAGTGAGTGGACGGGTCGGAAGGGGCCGCCCTAGGCGTACTTTTTCGAGTCAAATCGGAGAAATACTGGAAAAGGGCCGAATCTTAAGTACCTACCCAAAACCGACGTGCGTGCATGACTCGATGTATGAATGTGGAAGAAGCGAAATTTGTCAAGATCGTAGCAAATGGAAAGAAGTGGTCTCTGCCTACCCCTCTGGGAAACAGGCGTGATTTAATGTATGTATGTATGTATGTATGATATATAGCCACCGAGTATACAACCTTCCTCGATTAATGGGCTATCTAACACTGAAATAATTTTTCAAATCGGACCAGCATTTCCTGAGATTAGCGCGTTCAAGCAAACAAACAAACAAACAAACTCTTCAGCTTTATAATATATGTTTATATTTTAGCAGCAACCTTCGATCGTATAGACAGAAGCCATGATGCCAAAAATTGAAAATGCACGCGCTAAAAAGTGTTTTGTTCGCTCTGACGGGACCTTCCTTCGTTCGTCCGACCGCGTTTTTGAGAGAACCACCTGGTATTGATGAAAATTATAACGGTACATACAAGTCGATTGGCGAATTTTAACGTTTAACTTGGTTTATTTATATAAACTAACCCTTCAATGATAATGGGTTTGAAAACCCGATACTCATAATTTCCATCGCAACTCAAACAAACCCGCAGAGGGCGATCGATCTGCGGTGAGAACTTTATATAAGTTACAAGCCGCCCGCACCCGGCGCCGCCCGGGGGTAATTAAAAAAAAAAACGGAACCCTTATAGGATCCTAATGGGCGGACGACGGATGCAAATCACGTAAAAATAATGTCAAACGATATCCGTAATATGGATATCACTCCAATTGATTTCAAAAAGAAAACATCACTGCAAAAAAAGTTATAGAATTTTATTGTTGAAGTAAATATCTTTCTTTTTCCTTTATTCGGTATTTTGAGTAGATTCCTCGCATAGTTTACTATCTATTTATTGGGAAATTACCTTTCCTCATCTATAGACGTATGAGTAGAGACGTATATTTCAGTACTTTCGTAAAAGAGTCAATCAACTTATCTTTGTAGGTCGTTGCCATGGTTACGTCTCCTGGGTCACTCTTGAAAAACACGATTTTAAAATATATAAATCCGGCAAACATCAGTTTTTGTGGCAATTACAAGCCCATTCTCTTGTGTTTTCTTCCAAGCGTATTGTATATTATTTTTTTCTAAGAAACTATATCACTGTTGTCTCCTGGCATACGGGACAGAATAACAACAGCAAAATGTTGATTCACCCAAAATACAAAATATGTAGGTACTGATTTATAACAAAAAGTGCATATATTTTCACACATAAATAGTACTCAGAATTTAGTAAAAATCTTATCCATCTTGTGCTTTCGTCACCATATTGCATCCGTCGTCCGCCCATTAAGGATCACTCGTGCGTCTGTCTGTCTGTCCGTCCGTCTGTCACAGGCTCGGTCTGGCACATACGTCGGTGTACATGTAATGTATACCACAGGCCCTTGCCAATATGCATTACGCTAACTATCGTTTCTATTCGTTTCGTTTTTCAACCAATCGCGTCACTGGTAGATGACGTGATACTGTAGGTACTATTACTTATTCTGTGGTAATACGAAAAATATGCGCTTTAAAGTTTAATATTTCATAAACGGATCCCTTAATCGAAAAATTGTATCCACAAACCCGCCATATTTTTGAAAGACCTACCCAATGACATTCCACACTGTGGGGTAGACGAGAAAAAATAAAATCAGCACATTACGAGTATAGAAAGTACACAAAAAAAAAACTACATTTTATTTTATCACTTTGTTGGCGTGACTAGTAATGTATATCCATGCCAAATTACAGCTTTCTAGTACTAAGTCTCTGAGCTAGGCTGCGGACGGACGGACGGACATTGCGAAACTATAAGAATTCTTAGTTTAACTACGGAACCCAAAACACGAAATGAATAGAAACGCTAGTTAGCGTAATGCATCTTGGCAAGGGCCTCAGGTTCAATTCCGAGCAAGGCCAAAAAAAAATGCTTGATAAGCGCGAGTATTTGTTCCTGAGACTCGAATGTTTCTTATCACACCGGAGCACAGCAATTCAAACACTGCTATGCTCCGGACACACTTAAACACATACCCTCCTAAGGCCCAACGAAAATTCAGCTTGTAGTCACTACGACCCGTAGTCCTACCAGTAGTACTATTATTTTGTAGTCATTCAGGCCTAAGTACTTCAAAGACTTACTTAGGGGACACGCCACAATTCGTTTAGCGCAAAATTTTAAAAGAAAATGGCGGTTTTTCCATGAAGTCCTACTGGTAGGACCGTGGTACGGTATGACTACACAACTGTCGAAGGAGCTGGGTCTGAATGACAAAGTTAATAAGTACTACGGGTAGGACCTTGAGCCTTAGGAGGTTAAAAAAATATATCTATCTATACACCGTGTTTTTTTTGATTTACGATAACTTCGTCATATTACTAGGTATATCCATAGAAACTAATTGGTAGATTAGATTTTTAAATATTGGCAAAAAAAAATTTTTTTCTGTTTAGAACAAACTAATTGAATGTTATATCTTTGATCATTCTAAAAGGGCCTTTAGAGTTAACTAATACTGAGTGTCAAATAATACGTCAATGTTGGCGTAACCATGGAATTAGTAAGTAATAACGTACATCTGGAAGGTGCATTCCACCGATAACGCGAGCCGAAAGAAATGTACCTGTATATGGATCTGGGGATCTGTGTATTCTGTGTGGTCTCCTATAATTCGAAATTGACACTTGAATGACAACTTAATACTAGATTTTGTTTGAAAGCTTTCAATGCTTGTATTTTGTTCTACCTGCTATTATTAAGAAGTTCAAGACGGCAGCTACTTTTTCTCAGCCTGTCCACGGATTCATTGACGGTTGACGGTTGACGTCTCCAAAATCGATATCTGACTACACAGATGCCCAGATATCGATTTTGGAGACAATCAGTTGAATAACTAAAAAGTTTAAGATGGCGGCTACTGTTCCTCAAATTGTCAACGGATTAGTTGTCGGAGACCACACAGATCCAAAGATCCACAGATATCGATTTGGGAGTAAGTTGAATAAGTAAGAATAAGAGTAACAGTTGAATAAGTAAATATTGTTTCGTTTACTGCCCCACCGGCTTGTAAAATTAATTTGTCCGTAAATTGCAATTCAAATATGGTCACCTTTAGAAAGGGACGCAGTAAGCTTTAGTACATTTCTTTTGGCTCGCGTTATCGGTGTAGTGTACCTTCCAGATGTACGTTAGTAGGTACAGTCACCACCCGCGAATGTTACGCCACTTGCCACTCTTCTTAATTTAGCCGTGTACTACACTCGGGTAATATGTCAAGTCGGCTGTCAACCCAAAATGCATTACACGGTTAAATTAAGAAGAGTGGCAAGTGGCGTAACATTCGCGGGTGGTGACTGTACTTACTAATTCCATGGACGCGTATACAAACCTAACAATTGGAAACTCTTTACTCATAAGAATTAAAAGAAAATTGTTGTTATCAATTAAGAGCCTTTTATACTAGTTCAACGTGATTAACTGATTAAATTTAAAAATTAAATATCTTTACTACCGTAAGAGTTATCATTTGTCTGTCTTTGGGAAATTAACTTTAATTGACCTAAAGAACGTTCCCTTAAAGTTATCGTAAATCAAAAAAAACACGGTGTATAAGCTCACCCCACAAATATTTGACAATATTAAGAACCCAGGACCACTCTACACCTCGTCATCGAATTAGAATCGACTCGACTCGATATTATCGACTTAATGATTTTATGACGTTCAAACGTAATTCAACCTTAGCATAACATATTTGGCCGACTGTACAAGACCAAGGTCAACGTTAAACAATGGATTATAATTTTCTTTGTGTAATCGTCAACTGCGTCAGTTTACTCGATATGTACTAGATTCTTGAATAAAGTAAGTAACTAGTAAAATTCATTTTCAGTAGAACATCGTATTTACACCAAAATTTTCCGGTAGCGCCCACACTACGATAGTGCGATAGAAGATGCTTCGGGTTTGTACTTATCTTTCACTCACTCTCATACGATCTGATCAAGAGCGAGTGAGAGAGATGTACAAAACCGAAGCTTCTTCTCACAGACTGTACTATCATTGTGTTTTCTAATATACTCTAAAGTATTGTCTTGATAAAGGATGTTTTTTTGCTGTACAAATGAATAAACAATGTAAGTATAGCATAAAAGACAAAATTCAATGACTTTAAATGTCGATAAAAGATAAAACATAAAAGATGTTTATTCAGTAAGTAGGCCGCACGGGCACTTTTACACGTCAACAATCTACCAGCGCGCGCTTCGCAAGAGACCACTGCTGAGAAGAAACGCCGCAAGAAACTCAACAGTTAGTCGTTTTTTAAATATACAATTATAAAACTTAACCTAGCATTACATAAAACAATGAATCTAACATACGATAAGAAATAAATGTATTCACGCGTAGTTGAGCAGGAAAATGTGTCAAAACTCTGAATTTTCTCCAGAACTAATATTTACCAGATATTTACCAACACTCGATTTACTTACATTGATTAACTTTGACGTCGTTTGATGAAATTGATAAGTACTTAAACTTAACCTTCGATTTATTAACCTACTCACTCATAATTGTTATTAAGTTATTGTCACATACCCTATAAATTGTGCATTCTGTAGGTACAACAAAAAACCATCCATCTATTATAAATTATAAATCAATACTTTATTATTAGAAAACACATTATTAAAGAGGGCGCCACTGCCGCAGTCTTTCTCAGCTAGCGTATCGATATGAACTGCAACGAATTATGTAATTACTAATTTACCTATGTAAAATACGATAATTAACAATACTAGATCCCCGTGGTGTTCTGATTCCCACGATACAGGCTATGCTGTGGTAGACATTGTTATCCCTATAAAATCTGCAGTTGTTTTTCGATAGTACAAACAATACTACTGTAGCACAATTACAGTACAATACTACAATTGTGCTACACGTTGCGATAGCTCTTAAAATGATCTTCGAGTTTGTCCTTCACTCACTCCATAGATACATACATACATACATACATGCATACATACCTTCACGCCTGTCTCCCAATGGGGTAGGCAGAGATTATTTCCCTTTCTATCAATTCTTTATATTATTCTTTTTTTTTCTCCCTCCACTTTTAAACCTGGTGTCTCTCAGAATCCCTAACAACGTTTGTCCTAACCATCCGTTGAAAGGTGTTTCGATAAATTAATAAGTACCTAAGTCGGGATACCGAGCATCACTCGGGTTAAAATCGAGTTTTCCTGATGATGACTTTTCTTTACATTTTGCCAAACCGATCGATATGAAAGGGCATTGGGTAAAGTTTGAAGAATACGGTCATTTTTTTTCAGTGGCCACGGATGATTTTTACATAGTTATTAAGAGGATCTTGAAATGCACATAGATATATATAATTTATGGCGTTTAATAATATCGGAGCCGAGATATTTAAGATTTAAGTGCTAAGTTTTTGGTACTAAAAGTACACTTAGGTAAGAATATTAAATATCTCGGCTCCGATGCACTTAAGAGTATTACATTAAATAACAAAACATGTTGATTTTGAATTATTCTATCATAATTTACGACTTTTACTAATGGCCGCTCACCTTGATAATGTATGACTTTTACAAATGACAACACTTCTACCCAAACCCCTTTGGTACAGGGATAGTTTACAGCAGAAATGGATCGGTACGTAATGGCGAAAAAGAACTACGCAGACGAGGAATCTATCAAATCAAATCAAACTCATTTATTTCTTTGCATGTAGACATTTTCCATAGATACTTAGGTTGCCAACATTGATGTATGGTAGTGAATCTTGGGTATGGCAGAAGAAGAACGAAAGTAGGATTAATGCAGTTGAAATGAGAGCTCTAAGAAGTATGTGTGGAGTTAGAATGATAGATAGAGTAAGAAATAGCGAGATCCGAGAACGATGTGGATTGAAAGAAGATGAAGTGAGTGACTAAAATCGAAAAGGGTATGCTAAGGTGGTTTGGTCATTTAGAAAGGATGGATGAAAAAAGAGTTACGAAAGAGATATGGCGAGTGAGAATGAGCGGAGATGTCCGTAGGGGACGTCCTAGACGGACCTACAGTGATCAGATTCGCGATGTACTGATTAAGGGCCAAATCAAAAGCACCCGAAACCGCCGTACGGTGCATGAAGAGATTGATGAATGTAGAGGAAGCGAAAATTGTGTGTTTAGATCGGTGCAACTGGCGTTCCATAATCTCTGCCTACCCTATTGGGAGACAGGCGTGAAGGTATGTATGTATGTATGTACTTAGGTTGCACAGATTGCAGTAAGTAATGAAAAACGTGGCAGGGCGTGAAAACAGCTGTTGAGCTGTATTTGAGCTCACCCGTGGTCAGACATGAAGAATGCATGGAGAGATTAGGTACATTGACTAGTTACATAAAACTAAGCTTTAATAAATATAAATATGAAGTAATAGTGACAAAACTTTCATATAATTATGTTACATTTGTCCTAAAATTTTAATTTTTGGAGGACTTTTAAGTTTATCTTGTAGAATGTGTCCCGTCCCGGCAGTAGGTACAGTCGAAGTCATAAAATATGTTTACACTTTAGTACCTTGTCTACGAGTATTTAACGTCATGTTTAAACTGTCATATGAAATTGTTACACCGATTAAAGTGACAAAGTACTAAAGTGTAAACATATTTATGACTTCGACTGTACCAGAATACTGTTGCGGCATCCTCCTGCCTGTAGTAGGAGGCGATTAAAAATAGTCCTCGGGGTCGTGGGCGGTAAAAGGGTGGGAAGTGGGGACCCGTGAGACTAGATAAGTTGCTTAACGCTAAGGCCCACTTGCGTGGACCAGAGTTAGCGTCTTAACCCGAGGTTAGGCGGCAAACCACGTGCAAAAGTAGACGCTTAACTCGGGTTGAGGGCTAACTCTGGTCCGCGCAAGTCCGCGTAAGACGCTACGTAACGTAAAAATAAATAAATATAAGGGGACAATCTCACACCAATTGAACTAGTCCCAAACAAAGCTCTATGCTTGTACTATGGGTACTAGACAACGATATAAATACTTATATAGATAAATATATACTTAAATACATAGAAAACATCCATGACTCAGGAACAAATATTCGCGCTCATTACACAAATATCTGCCCTTACCGGGATTCGAACCCAGGACCACTAGCTTCGTAGGCAGGGTCACTACCCACTAGGCCAGCGTCGTCGTCAAAGGAATTGACGTAGGCCGTCTGAAAGCTTACGTTAAAAAAAAGCGGGGCAGAGTATCTAGCGGGGAAAAGAAACAAGTGCCGTAGCCCCGTATGTTCTTAGGTACCAGGATGGACTCACCCTACCTCCCCTATACCTGTTACTCCCAGTAGCGTAACTATAGGGAGGCACAGGTGGTAAAATGCCATGGGCCCCCCGAGGGACCCCCGTTTCGAAAGGCCATGAGCACAGGAGGAACATTCATTCATTCATTCATCGGTTTATGTGTGTATGATATAATAGCCTATAGCCTTCCTCGATAAATGGGCTAACACTAGAATAATTTTTCAAATCGGTCAAGTAATTCCTTAGATTAGAGCGTTCAAGAAAACAAACAAAGTCATCAGCTTAATAATGTTAGTATATAATATAAGAATATAATAGTATATAGAAGTACAGATAAAAGATAAAGGAAGGACCCTATCCGACGAATTTGCCACGGGCCTCAGTAGACATACCTATAGTCTATACTATTAGGTATTTAAAAAAATGTGTACATTCCAAATCACGTGACTTTGTTAAACAACCAATCAAAACTGTTTTATCGAGCTTTGACGTACGACGACTTTGACGGCAGCCAATAGAAGCAGAACACTGTCTACTTCTATTGGCTGACGAACTATATCACGTGGTTGTTTCATTTACATTTTTTTAAATGCCTAAAAGTATACACTATAGTTACGCCACTGGTTCCTCCAAAAGACGGTTCCTCACAAACTTAAACAACTACCTATTAGTACAGAGGTTGAGGTCGTATTACTATCCAGCAGGGAAATCAACTGCGATATATTACTTTATACCTCCCTTTCTCTGACTGGAACTCGAAAAATAGCCTTCGATGAAATGAAATTCGGTGAAATGATACAATCGATGACGTGAGATTCGATGAAAACTAAATAGTTTTACCCCGAAAACTAGTACAATCAAGAGCATAAATAAGTGATAATTATGTGCCTTGTCACGTGTTGTGTTTGAAATCATGTACAAATTTGTGAAACGATTGAAAGCGACAAGGTACAGAAATGATCACTTATTTATGCTGTTGACTGTACCTAATCCACAAAGAGTGTCGATTTTAAAAACATTAAAGAAATATAAAATGCCATAAAACTACTTAGTTATATTAGTTATATTACCCTCCAGTATTTAATTACTTTTTCATTTAATGAAGCCTCTGGTTAATAAATAACTAGATACCTAGGTATCCAATTCTTTTGTATCTAATACAACTGAAAAGATATTTGTCCGAAGGTCTTCCTTTTATCCTTCACGTACCTACTCACTAAGAGAGTCCTTTCCAATTTAAATTAAACGTTCTCTGTGTACAGTCAAGGACTTTAATTGTTAAGCCACTATGGAACCCTGTCATAATGACAGCGTCAAACCATATGAAAGAAATTACGCTAAAATTAATGATCAACGTTATGCGACGGGGTTCCATAGTGGCTTAACAATTAAAGTCCTTGACTGTACTTTAAACTGGACATTTCAAAATTATTTGTATTAGAATTTTGATTTAATTAGGTACTGCTGGCCTATTGCCTAACGCACTCGCAATCGACTTCAAAGTGATACAATTGTTTTCATTTTGTATTCAGATTCACCTTCGAATCGATTTTCACAATGAAAACGATTACTTATTACAATTATTTTTTCATCACACTTGCTCGTAAATAGTGTCCTAACATGCTAGAAAAATCGACCGTAAATCCAAAATAATACCCGCGGGCCTTTTTTTACCATTACGCTTCTAACGTGCGTAATAGCTTTTTTTTTTAATATAATACGTGGACTCAAACTATCACAATACGTCAGGACCCCAATTCTTGTGCCATTCGATATGAAGTTTCATTCGAGATGAAATGTCAGTTGAATACTAATTCCTAAAAATCTCGCATAATAAACTAATTGATCTCATATTATGTCACTAGAATCGGACTCCGAACACGTTTGACATTATCTGTGGTAAGTCACAGACAATGATGTAGTCTGCCGCTAATAAGTTAAAAATATGATCTTTTGTCTGATTTTATTTCATTTCCTCGCAATTGTGATGAAAAACATTGTATGTTACACGGGTGGTAAAGGAAATACAAAGCTCGAGTCATTAAAGCCCTCAGCCTTCGGCTTCGGGCTTCTAACAGACTCTCGTTTGTAATTCTTTCTTTACCACCCTTAATACACAATGTACTATTTATTATTACTCTTCTTCTTCAATCGTTTTCATTTTGAAAATCGAAGGCTTGTCTGGATACAAAATGACAACAATTGTTCCACTTTGTAGTCGATTACGATTGCGAGTGCGTTAGGGTCTTTTAAACATATAAGAGCGAATGCGCGCGAATTCACAAAAAAAAAAGTTTGTAAAATGAAACACCTGTTGAAATATGTGTGGTAATGAATGCGTATTTCTTCTATTTTTTAAGTATGCGACATTTTTTTTTATGCGACAATGATTTGTTTGCATGTTTGTCCCCAAATCACGCATTCATTAGGTTTTTTTCCACAGTAGAAAAATAACGACCCAATTCGGATATTTGAATTTTTGTTGTACATAATTATAGAGGATAGGTATAGTCATTTTTTTTTTTAAATCCATCGGAAAGGTCTGAAATCTGCAGCAAGGCGAAGCCGCTGGCGGGAAGCTAGTATAATAATAATAATTATTATTATAACTTTATTCAACAAACAACTAACTAGGTAATACAATTTTAGTAGGTAAGATAACTTTATTACAAAAACACATCTTTCTACTAGCACATGTTGCTATCAGTTGTAACCAGAGATGCGATTTATTTGAAATACTTCTATTTAAAATGCAAATACAAAATGCAAAATAGCTATTTTGTATTTTGCATTTAAATGCTTTTTACTAAGAAGCATTTTGTATTTTATTTGAAATACCTTTTGAGATATATTTTGCATTTTTAATATTCATTTCAAAATGCAAAATACTTTGTGATTAAGTTTAGCCAACATTACCAGTCAAACAAAATGAAATTTATGAACGAATCACGCTTGTATTGCCGAATTTGACCGATAGAGGCGCCTGCTAGCCATTCGCGCCATTTTTACTTCTTCAAACTAAAACGACGAACATACTTTAGACGCCGACGATTCGATTTAAGCGATTTAAATGATTATGAGACCTCACAGAAGAAAAATGAGTGATGAGGTATTCGAACAACTGGTATTGTTAAAAAGCGTAATAAAATAAATAAAAATATCTGAGATTTGGTCAAAAGGTATTTTATTTTGAAAAAGTATTTGGAAAATACCTATTTTGCATTTAGCATTTCAAATACAAAACGCAAAACTATTTGGTATTTTGCATTTGAAATAGTAAATCTGAAAAGTATTTTGCATTTTGTATTTAAATGCTTTTTTAAAACCATTTTGTACATCTCTGGTTGTAACTTACATTCTAGAGTACAACGATATCCTTTACTCCCCGTACTAGTTAAAAACGGTATCACGGTGGAGTAAGATTCGCCATGCATACAATTTAGATATGAAAAACCAGTATTGACTGCTAGAAGTAAAACAATAATATAAAAATAACTTAACAGTATCAATTTAAGTAAACTAAATCGGTTCTCTATTGGATGGCATAAAATTATTTGTCATATTATTGTTACGCATACCTAATTGCTTTTAGCCGAATTAGCAATGGGCATACTCATCTTTACGCATAAAATTAAAAAGCATAAATACAAAAAGCATATTCGTCATTAAGACTAACGTCAAATAGCATAAATACGAAAAGTCATAATAATAAATTAGCATAATTACAAAGCGCATAACAGTATTTGTCCTAAAAAATAGTCATGGGCAAATGGCAAGTTTTGTGTTAATATATAATTTAGGAAGTAAGGCGAGGTCGACGGAGGACCTCCTATTTTTGCGTTGCTTGGGCGCTTCGCGCCTGGATATCATACTAACCTAACCTAACCTAATGTACCTAACGTGATGTAACGTAACCTCATACCTAGAACACAAAATCATGCCGAAGCATGGCATAACAGATTTGCACATTTTGTGGGAAAACATCATCCCCATTTTTATTATTTAGCAAGAAAGATTACCCAAGAAATAACACACCAAATTACAGCAATTGAACAAAGACAAGTTGGGATAGAACCACCAACAAAAAAGAAAAAATACATCAATAAACAGCAACGTATAGACAATATTATCAGTAAGAAAAATTAATACACAACAAAAATAGCATTTCTACAAGCCATAGCCAGTAATCTAAAACTCAAATGAACAAGCACCACTAGAAATAAATATATATAATACATGTATGTAGGTAAATGATTTCAAGTAAACTTATAATAAATGCAAGGTAACAATGAAACTGTGTTTTATTCATTTAGGGAAGTAAAATTATGGTTAATGACATATATGACAAACAATTAATAGCCGAAACAATAATATGCCTAATGTGTATTAGTCTAATAGAAATTAGTCCAACTGTAATTATTCTAATAGCTTAATATGCCAAAAAAGTAGTATGCCAAAGTATTGCTATGCGAAAGTACTATTATGCCAATACAAATTATGCCAAATGAATTATGCGAAACAATAATAGTCTAAAAAACATTATGCGATTGAAGGGGATTCCACTAAATAAGGTAAACCACATACATACATACATAAGCTCACGCCTTTATTCCCAGAGTGGGGTAGGCAGAGCTACAGAATTACTAACAACTCTAAAAACTTGTTAATAATTCTGTAACCACATTTTGCACAATTAGACTTAGATGTTTACCAGTGTATTAGTGACAGGTTGCAAGCCCATCGCCTAACAGTACTACACAGCCTTTATTTCCTTAGTCGTCTCTTACGACATCCACGGGAAGACATGGAGTGGCACTATTCTGAAACCATTAATATTAAAGGCGCTTCATAGCATTAACTTTAAATAAAAACAAATTATGTAGGTACTTACTTACTTACCTATCTGACGGATTTCGGATACATATTTGTCATAAATATGATCCATTTCCTGAACTAACACATAAGATGCTACTTACAAAAACTTCACTCGCAGAAGTTATTAAGTACCTACAAAATTATATTCCTTCTGAGCTAATTGCGATGCAGTAAAATGCAACACAGCATTATTTACGGAGCACGTTGCAATGTCATCGGGGTTTTTAGCAACAAAGTTGCAGCCCTCATAGTAGGCAACATTCTACGACGCAACATAACCATAAAGAGATAAAAAGCAGGGTAGTGATTCTGTAAACAACGCCGGTCGTGCGGACTGTCGAGTGATATTCAAGCGGCGAGATTAAGTAGTCCCGTCAGTGCGAACAAAACACATTGTAGCGCGTGCATTTTCAATTTAGCAGCACGATGGGTCGAACGTATAAGGCTGCTTAATTGAAAATGCACGCGCTACAATGTGTTTTGTTCGCACTGACGGGACTACTTAATCTCGCCGCTTGGTATCACTCGACAGTCCGCACGACGACCGGCGTTGTTTACAGAATCACTACCCAGTATGAGCACATAATTATATCCATAGATCTAATTACTCTGACACTTGCATTTTTTTTTACTTTGGCTCCTGCGGACCTCCCTATAGTATGGTTGCGTTTCTCGCGTGCAAAAATGTGTATAAGCATCCGTCACTTTCGTACTTATATGTGTCAGAAAGTGACGGAAGTTTTATCCACATTATGTCTCGCGATAAACGCAGTCATATTAGGGTACCTAGTGATTCTCTGAATAACGACGGTCGGACGGAAATATGTTTTGTTCGCACTGACGGGACTACTTGATCCCGTCAGTGCGAACAAAACATATTTTAGCGCGTGCATTTTCAATTTAGCAGCATGGTTTCTGCCGATGGATCGAACGTATAAGGCTAAATGTGTTTTGTTCGCTCTGACGGGACTACCTAAACTCGCCGCTGCGATTTATTTTAGATGTGGCAACCAGCCATTGTATGTTTTTTTGCACGACCTTAATTGTAAGGTACGGTATCGTGTGTAAGTCCGACTCGCACATGGCCAGATTATTTCATACATTTTATAATATACCTAACATTGCAACGCTTTCCAGCAAGAATGTTGCTTCTGGGTTTTGCTTCCTCTGTAAATATATTTGTAAATGCACATACGGTTGCCAAGTAATTTGATTACATTCAAATATGCACGAGCTGCATTTTGAAACATGATGCAAGATACGTCCGTACCTAAAATAGTTAAGAATATGTACCTACTTGCATTGTATTTCTAACAGAATTAAAACGGATCAAAGTGGCAAGGCTGGAAGCATAATTTATTCATTTATACCTGCGATACCTAATGCACAAAACAAAGTAAAATATCATACATGTAGGAAACGTAGAATATCCCGTGTAGCCAAATGTCAAGTCCCTTTGTATGCTTAGATCTTTAAAACTACGCAACGGATTTTGATGCGGTTTTTTAAATAGATAGAGTTATTCAAGAGGAAGGTTGTTATGTATAATAAACTCTGTTTTTTGTACGGGTGTTACTGAAAACTAGTGACCGACCGAAACATGTTATTTTGCCGAAACCGAAACCGAAACCGAAGGTTTGGTTTCATTGTAGTTTCGGCCGAAACCGAAACCGAACTTTTTATAACAAAACACATTGTAGCGCGTGCATTTTCAATTTAGCAGCACGATGGGTCGAACGTATAAGGCTGCTTAATTGAAAATGCACGCGCTACAATGTGTTTTGTTCGCACTGACGGGACTACTTAATCTCGCCGCTTGGTATCACTCGACAGTCCGCACGACGACCGGCGTTGTTTACAGAATCACTACCCAGTATGAGCACATAATTATATCCATAGATCTAATTACTCTGACACTTGCATTTTTTTTTACTTTGGCTCCTGCGGACCTCCCTATAGTATGGTTGCGTTTCTCGCGTGCAAAAATGTGTATAAGCATCCGTCACTTTCGTACTTATATGTGTCAGAAAGTGACGGAAGTTTTATCCACATTATGTCTCGCGATAAACGCAGTCATATTAGGGTACCTAGTGATTCTCTGAATAACGACGGTCGGACGGAAATATGTTTTGTTCGCACTGACGGGACTACTTGATCCCGTCAGTGCGAACAAAACATATTTTAGCGCGTGCATTTTCAATTTAGCAGCATGGTTTCTGCCGATGGATCGAACGTATAAGGCTAAATGTGTTTTGTTCGCTCTGACGGGACTACCTAAACTCGCCGCTGCGATTTATTTTAGATGTGGCAACCAGCCATTGTATGTTTTTTTGCACGACCTTAATTGTAAGGTACGGTATCGTGTGTAAGTCCGACTCGCACATGGCCAGATTATTTCATACATTTTATAATATACCTAACATTGCAACGCTTTCCAGCAAGAATGTTGCTTCTGGGTTTTGCTTCCTCTGTAAATATATTTGTAAATGCACATACGGTTGCCAAGTAATTTGATTACATTCAAATATGCACGAGCTGCATTTTGAAACATGATGCAAGATACGTCCGTACCTAAAATAGTTAAGAATATGTACCTACTTGCATTGTATTTCTAACAGAATTAAAACGGATCAAAGTGGCAAGGCTGGAAGCATAATTTATTCATTTATACCTGCGATACCTAATGCACAAAACAAAGTAAAATATCATACATGTAGGAAACGTAGAATATCCCGTGTAGCCAAATGTCAAGTCCCTTTGTATGCTTAGATCTTTAAAACTACGCAACGGATTTTGATGCGGTTTTTTAAATAGATAGAGTTATTCAAGAGGAAGGTTGTTATGTATAATAAACTCTGTTTTTTGTACGGGTGTTACTGAAAACTAGTGACCGACCGAAACATGTTATTTTGCCGAAACCGAAACCGAAACCGAAGGTTTGGTTTCATTGTAGTTTCGGCCGAAACCGAAACCGAACTTTTTATAAAAAAAAAGTCCTTAAAAAGTCGAAAAAATGTTAGTAAGCCCGTTTTTTTCTAAAATTAATATCTCGCCGACCTATAATTACAGGTTTCTACTTTCAAAGATTTATCACAATGAAATTTCAGCACAGTTACAGAGGTTCTGTTTGAAAATTTAACTACCCTATAAAGTGAAAAAAATACATTATTTGTAACACAAGGTACGATGTTGTAAGTTTCGGCGCGGCCGAAGGGTTCGGCCGTTTTTGGCCGAAACCGAAACTCGGGCCGAAACTTGATTTTTTGGCCGAAACTGGCCGAAACCGAAACCGAAATTTCGGTCGGACACTACTGAAAACTCACATAAACCGAAGTGAAGCGACGGCGAGCCCTTTCACACTAGCATTTCTGCCGGCGATTTCTCGACGGAGCGGGAACGCGGTGTGCACGCGGCGTGCACGCGGCGAGCACGCTGCGATATCTTCGCAATTATTTGCCGCCAGCGTGCCGCCGCGGTAACGCCGCGTGGACGCGGCGATCAAGCCGCGTATGGTCACTAATATTGACATTAATAAAAAAATGGACTCCGACGATCAGATATTTCTAGCTGTTTTACTGATAAGGCGATTAAAACGTTTTTTTTTATGGTGCATAGCTCTTCCCAATATTACTATATTATATTACTATATTCCGCAATAGACATATCCCAAAGGGCTAGGCGTTAACGTATTTCCTCAATAAACAATTCAATATTAAACTGTAATGCCATTGTACACGTCTCTCGTTATCGTTGCGTACATTAAAAAGTGTCAGATTCATATAAACTGCCAAATTTAAGTATTTTAACAAATTAACCTGTTAACCTACACGCACTTAATAAATATAAATGAACGCGAACAGCAGTATTGTTTCTACCCACAATACTGTTAAATTAATTAAATGTACGGGCTCAGTTATACCACCGCGGTGAAGCCGCGTTCACACGGCGTCACAGCGGCGGCATGCTGGCGGCGAATAATCGCGAATTCGCGCGTTCTCGCCGCGTTTCCGCTCCGCCGAGAAACCGCCGGCAAAAACGCTAGTGTGAAAGGTCTCTTACAAGAAATATCAGGGTAGTGATTCTCTCAACAAAGACGGTCGTACGGACGAACGAGTGAATGTCCTGAATAATGCTTAATTGATAATTCACGCGCTATAAATGTGTTTTATTCGCTCTGACGGGATTACTTTTAAACTAAACTCGCCGCTGCGATTTCGCTCGTTTGTCCGTTCGACCGTCGTTGTTGAGAGAATCACTACCCAGGGCCTCTAATAAAAGGAATAAATGTTTTTTTTTTCTTATTTCTTTCTTCTTTACAATAACATATTGCTTTTGACTTGTTATGGACGTAATGATATTGTTTTGAACTCGGTTCGGTCATTACTATCAGTAAATAAGAGCTATAATGATAAACAACCTCGACCGATCGATCGAATGATCGACAATATATCACGCCAAAAACATTTCAATTAACATCTGTTTAACCTTAAGGCCAGCAAGTTCGGAGCAGACCCCTTACAGGTTCTGAACTCCTGGTAGTATGATCTGAATGATTGTCAAATTAGAACAGCTTGACGAACTGTATTCCTTCAAGGAGACCTGACATGGTCTTAACCCGGTAGAATAGAGCCCATCCTTACCATGAGTTACAATAATAATTACCGTACACGGTAGCGAGTCGAATGCTCTGTCCCTTGCACTCTATAAGAATACTACGAGGTCTGCCAGCGACGACAGAGCGAGTACGTTAATTGTATCTCATGGTAAGGCAGTACCCTTAACCCCCACAGACGTAGGAGTATTACAGAGTGCGTTCAATAGATCGACGCCGTTTTTAAGAGAACAATACCCCAGGGATACATGGTGCCCGAACAGGATCGCCCCCGTCTGGACCGCCTAAGGTTGCGTTTCCACCAAAGCTGTACAAGGCAGCGAAGCGGTGTTGCGAGGAAAAATCCACTAATAGGATAGTGAGGCTAGTAAAACAAAAGAATCCTAGCACTAATCCGTGCCCGTAGCATTTCCTACACTTGCTATGAGGCTAAACGGGCACTGAACGTGATATTTGAAATATACTTCTGTGATCTGTGTCCAAGTACTCTTCATTTTTTTAGCCAAAAAAACACAGGCCACCACATGTGATGGTAAGTTGACCAATAGACATTTGCATTCTCAAGACTGCAATCTTAAGAATGCAAAATTCAAAATTCAAAATATTTATTCAGTAAATAGGCCACATGTGGGCTCTTTTACACGTCGGTAACATAGGGTGAGTCTACCAGCGCTTCGGACGAGACCATCATTGCGGAGAAGAAGCGCCGCAAGAAAGTCCAGCAGAAGGTCATTTTTTAAATCTTAAAAACAAAATAGTACTTAAAACTAAGTTACATTAAGTAAAGTAAGTTACATTAGGTAATAAACTTATAAATAATAAATTCTTATAACTACCAAAAATCAAATCATTACAAACCATCAACCATCCACCATCAACCATCAACCATCAACCATCATTATAATATAAACCCTAAATTAAAAAAAAAACTATGAGAACAACACGACGAGGTCTCTACGTCAAAAGCCATAACTAGAATTATTTATATAACAACAAGTCCTTGCAACCCTGAGACCGCCAATGCGTGGTCACTAGGGAAGGGACTAAGATAGAATGCGTCTATGCCAGTAATTTTGCCGCCGACCTGTTGATAGATCTCACTCGAGAATATTGTAGGTCATAATGATTGCTTAGTTACAAAGCTGTAAACTAAAGCGTGTATATAAAATAGATGTCCCCGACTCATTATCTCCACTGTTCACATTTTCCAAGCACCCTGCCGGTTCTAATAAACGTGTTTAATTCTGATAAACAAGCTTCCAATGCCTGCTATACCCACGCTAAAACAAGGCCGGCTGTTGCCAGGCAACGGGCTCGAGCCAAGGGCGGCTTTACAAATGCAAACCTCCCCTTGTAACCTCCTAACACCCTCACATTCTACTCCTCATTTTCACCACTATATACAATGGAATAAGGTAGTCTTAATTTTGATGGACTGAGGCTTTTATGCCGTTTAGAAATACGGTGAAATGCCTGGTCGATTTCCCCGGGAAAATTTGCTTTCAGTCCAGCTGGATTTCAATTTGAAAGGGAGGTGGGTGCAGGTGAAATTACATCCCCCTGTTGCATCATGCACTTAGTATTGATAGATAGGATACAGGGTGTGTGCGGGTGAGATAAATGAAGGGAGTGGCACAAGTAAGAAAGGGAAAACTAAAAAATCGATATTGCAACATGTTGAATAGAGACCGTTACAAGTCGTCAAGCGTATATATTCCTGAAGAAAATATTTTAACAAATGGCATGCACTTCTATGTATAATAAAAGCACGTATGTTTTATTAATGTTCATGCACGCTTGAAATACCAATACATATAGAATGCAATGCTTTGTTATATGTCAAAGGTGTGTGTGAGAGAAACAATAGACGATGCAGCGAGGAATTAGAACGATGAATGCCATTGACTCGATTTTGAGTCACATTTATATGGAAATATGAATATATGGTTACTGAGGCCCGGCAAGTTTAGGTTCCCACATAAAATGGGAATGTTTAGTTGAATTCATCATTAAATGTTAACTACCTATTGCGCATTTTTAAAATACGCTTTACCTGGTGAAATTATTATGTTTTTCCTGCCAAGTGCTTAGTAAATTCATTGTTATTCAGGTCGTGCGGTATTTACACAAATTCGTTTCGTGTCAAAGCGAAATCGTGAAAAATGTTTTGAAGATTACATTCGTTTTTTAGGGTTCCTCGTTAAACATGCCTCCGCTCGTCCGTCCGTCTGTCTTAACTTTAAAAACCTGTACTTTTTGAACCGCATTAGACAGCGTTTTTTTTTAGATTTACTAACAAATATAAAAAATCTTAAATAAATAAACATAAATACTGTTTCTACGACACAAAAAATATATTTTTGCTGTCAAAAGCGTCAAATTTGGTATGACACAAACCCTGACAAAAACAGCAATTATTAAAAAAAGGGGTCGGCTCGCTCTGCTTCGATTCTAAATCGAATTTAAATAGAATATGATAATACTGGAAGAGATCCCTTAAAGGGATAAGTTCGCCTTTGTCCATGTTAATCTTAGGTTTATGTACGAATTTACTGGTAATTGTTTTTTTTTATTGTGCAATAAAGAGTTTACATACATACATACATAGAAGAGAATGTCGGTGATGGGTATCGGAAATTACTGAATGATAGATCCGAGAACGATGTGGATTGAAAGAAGATGCAGTGACTAAGATCGAAAAGGGTATGCTAAGGTGGTTTGGTCATTTAGAAAGGATGGATGAAAAAAGAGTCACGAAAGAGATATGGCGAGCGAGAATGAGAGGAGATGTCCGTAGGGGACGTCCTAGACGGACCTACAGTGATCAGATTCGCGATGTACTGATTAAAAAGCACCAAGGGCCAAGTCAAAAGCACCCGAAACCGCCGTACGTGCATGAAGAGATTGATGAATGTAGAGGAAGCGAAAATTGTGTGTTTAGATCGGTGCACCTGGTGTTCCATAATCTCTGCCTACCCCATTGGGAGACAGGCGTGAAGGTATGTATGTATGTATGTATGTATGTATGTGTATGTATGTACATACATACATACCTATTCTGTGCAGTGGCAAGGAACCCTCGGGGTGCGAGTCCGACTCGTGCTTGATCGACTTTTTGCTATCTCTGAAAATGTCACGTAAGCTTTAGGTAACTACGAAACTAACCTGATTGAGAAAATAGAAGAACATGCAAACAAATCCCAAAATTAAACGGTTACAAAAAAACTTTTGCTCGTATGTTGTAATATTATTATGTTGCTTAAGAACTCGCTTATTTCTTTTCACTTGCCCAAAATTATCGAAGAAAAATAGCTCGGAACAAACGCTGATAACCCCTTTAACAAATATCTACAGTCCGTTTAAGTTTACCAAGATCGGCCGAGTTACTTCAATTAATAATTCGTGTCTAAAAGTGTTTCCCTTTGAACCTTTTCTTACACGTGTGTTTTGTCATGCCGTTTTGAAAAGGGTCAGTCTCTTTATAAAACAAGCACTTAACGAGAATACTTAAAACCAAATTACAGGCCCTCGCACTTCCAGCCCCCTTAACTCAATGTAAATATGACAGAATATTGGAATTCGTCATTTTTACAAGCTTGTGTAGAGCGGGATGGAATTGGCTATCCAGCTCTGCAGCAAATGTGGATTTAGACCTTGTCCAGAAGGGGCGAATTCGTCGCGAATCGTATCGCGCGAATTCATACGCGCGTTGTCGAGGTACTAGACATCAATACATCGCGTCCACAAGCATCGCGCGAATTCAAAATACGCGCGTAAATCGCGTGCACTACGCCAGACTCTCGACTCGCGCTTGATTCGCGCGTATTGCGCGTGAGTCGAGATACTAGGGACGCCTTTTTGCGTCCAGTTAACGCGCGTTTAACTCCATGTTTCGTACTGAATTCCTCCTCAAATGCTCGCGCGTTAGTACGCACCTTGTGGACGCAACGGTCGCGCGTCATACGCGCGAGAGAATCGCGACGAATTCGCCCTTTCTGGACAAGCTCTAAGCATCCGTCACTCACTCATATAAGTGTCAGAAAGTGATGGATGTTTTATCCACATTTTGTCACGCGATAAACGCATCCATATTTGGGAGTAAAGTGATTTTTAAATAGTAAGATGTTATGTTATTCAAGCGATCAGTTGTATCCCGATATATTTAGTCTGTACCAGCTAGCGAGTATTGTCGAGAACTGGCGAATACTGATGGCCATATCATCCCTCCTACTTCAGCCGCCGGCCCTCTCGCTGCGGCCCCAAGCGCAACACAAAATCCCGGGTAGGTGTGCTCCCTTCACTGGGGCTCACCACCCTCCGCCCTGTGAAGCTGTAACGGTGCATTGCACCAACAAAATAGGTAAACAAAAAAAGATGACCGTATTATGATGGCGACCATCCACATAATCCTCATGTAAGGCCCAGTTGCATTGGTTGATAGACCACATGCTTGAAGAAATGTATTGACGAGCGTTCTAACATTATTGCGCTGGAAGGTCTTTTAAGCTCTTTAGGAGTTTCTGTTACCTATACGGCTTGGCCGCTAGGATTGACCATGTATGAAAATTACATGACGACAGTTTTGCGTCAATGCGCGCCGCTCGATACTTGATATGCGCGCAACCAAACGCGACGACCAGATCACCAGATCTAGCTCCTGCCAGCCACCTTGCGAAGACTTTTGCAATATCTTGCGAACATCTTACACTGATCAGATTCACGATGTACTGAATAAGAGCCAAATCCAAAGCACCCGAAACCGACGTATTCGTACGTGCTTGGATGAAGCGAAAGTTGTATGTTTAGACAGGTGCCGAAGTTCCATAGTATTTGCCTACCCCATTGGGAGAAAGGCGAGAAGTTATGAATGTATCTTATAAATAAATTAACTTTTGCCCGCGACTGCGTCCGCGTAGAATTCGTAATTCTGCCATCCCACGGGAACAGTGATTTATATGTCGGTATTAAACGTTGTTTATGTGGTATTCCAGACTACAATCTATCTCTATGCCAAGTTTCACCCACATCCGTTCAACCGTTGGCGTTGATTGAGTAACAAATATCCAAACTTTGTCAGTTTCACACCGAATCAGCGGTCAGTACCCGGCGTCCTCCAGGGTCTTTGGTCTCTCTCGTTAGGTACTCACTAGAGAGATAGAAAGGGAGATCCGAGCGACAAACTTGTCGTGGGTAACTTGTGCTACCCGTGCTGCTGTCCTGGGGTGTTATTCTCTCAAAAACAATGGACGGTCGGACAAATGAGCCAAATCGCAGCGACGAGTTTAGGTAGTCCCGTCAGAGCGAACCAAACACTTTTTAGCGCGTGCATTCTTAATTTGGCAGTATGGTTTCTTTCGATGAGATCGAACGCTGCCTAATTGTGAATGCACGCGCTAAAATGTGTTTTGTTTGCTATGACGGGACTACTTAAACACCCCTGCACCATAGGTAAAGCCGCCTCTGCGCCGCAGCCAGGCTATTGATGGCACGCGGGCGCTACATGGGCTAAAGCCGCCTCTGTCAGCTCAGAGGTGGCTTTAGCTATGGTGCATGGTGTGCAACGCACAAGGGGGCAGGGTCAGGGTTTCAATTAGGCTGCCTCATACTGCCAAATTGAAAATGCACGCGGTAAAAAGTGTTATGTTCGCTCTGACGGGACTACTTAAACTCGCCGCTGCGACATTCACTCATTCGTTCGTCCGATTTGTGAGAGAATCACACCCCTGCAGGTAGTATGATTGCGTTTATCGCGACAAAATGTGGATAAACCAGCCGTGACACTTTTACTGTCACTCTCGTACAGTACCCTAACGAAAATGTTAAGCACTTTAGTGCACCGTCATAATAAACTCCAAACTGAACGTCAAATGAGAAGTATGACAATAAACACTAGCAGTCACAATGGCAAGGTTGTAAGTATGCTCAACATTTTTATTGGGTGACTGTACTTATAAACGTGCCAGTAAGAGACGGATGTTTTATCCACATCGTGTCACGCGATAAAAGCTAATCATACTAGGCCCCTCGCAAAGAGTATATGCGTCGCTCGCGGCGCCGGCGCCGGGGTATTGAATATTGACGGCGCTACACAGGCTAAAGTGGCCTCTGCTTCGCTTTTATGATAGTAGTAAGATCACTTTATGTATTCCTGGGTCAAGTCAAGGCTAGTTTTGTTACATCAGTCACCCTCACCTCCCACCATTTTCTCGGAAACACTTTGACCATAAATTGGTTGGTGTAATGAAGTGCTCTTCATTCTCTTTTCTTTTAGATGTAATTTTCTTTTACTAGCGCTCTATAAACATAATCATATTAATTTTTATGTAATTACTGGAATTACGTGGATAATTTACTAGGTTTTGTAGTAAGTAGTTAACAATTATTATGAGCAAATTTATACCAAAGTATCAAAAATTGAATAACCTTGCAAAAACTAAATTAACCGAGACGTAGTTGCTGTTAACCTAAGAGAAACACATTTGTCACTATTCTCTTCTCTTAAAATATATGAGCTGAGTAAAAAGTGCTCTGCGTTTTGAACCTAAATTATTTTAACCCTGGCCCTTCGGGGACATTAACAAAAGATAGTTTTATCTGCATTGGTTATTGAATTTGCGATGTGTATTAGCTTAAGAAGGTATAAAGCTGCGCGTGCGCTGCACTGCCGTCCTAACAAAGAAGGCCTAACTGCATAGTGATAGTTTAAGCATATTAAATTTAATGCAGTTACCAAATAGAGTACATAATGCTTTAAAATACATTGTAGTTAGCCACTTTCTTTGGCAGGACGGCAACTCTGCCCTAAGGTTAATAGGCAGTATCTCAGACAAAACTCCTATAGAAATATCAACCTTATTACTAACAGAAGAAAATTAAAACTGTTTTGGTTATTGAGTTTGGGATACTGCTTAGCACGGAAGACTGACGTAACGTTGCAGCGATGGATCGCTTGCCGACAGCCTATTAACCGAGTGCGCGAAGGCCAGGTCGACGCCCGACCAAAGTCACCTTCCGATAACCGCACTGTTATCTCTATAGATATGGCGTTTAAGTGCAACGGTGATCTAAATGCACACCCTGTGTGTAAATACGGAACCATTTCATTATTAACCGAGTTCAAAAAAAGGGGGTTCTGAATTCGTCAAGTTTTTTTTAAATGTAGGATTATATATACCTACATACATTAAATCACGCCGGTTTCCCAGAGGGATAGGCAGAGACCACTTCTTTCCATTTGCTACGATCTTGACAAATTTCTTTCGCTTCTTCCACATTCATACATCGAGTCATGCACACACGTCGGTTTCGGGTACTTAAGATTCGGCCCTTTTCCAGTATTTCTCCGATTTTTTCGATTATATTCCCCAATTATACGTAATGTCTTCCTTTTTACTTTATATTCTTTTTTTTTATGTGTGCGTTGAATAAATATTCTCTATTCTATTCTATTCTATTTAAATATTCAAAGACCGTTGGACCAATTTGATAAATATGGTTTGGTTTGAAAAAATTTTTCTTTCTTGTTTTTAACTTTGTTGAAAATATTCTCTCCGTATTATCTGATTTTAATCATTTTTATTTTGACTTTGTATGATTGTTTATGATATTGTGTACCTAATTAGTTATGAGTCCCAGTTACTTGAAATAAATGAATTTTAATTTTTTTTTTTTAAAGGATTTTTTTAGGACCTACCTAACAGAAGCTACTCGTTTCCCGACACGAGGCAATTATATTTTCTACATTGTAACATTGGAAATATTACGAAATAAAGCTTGCTCTGCGCACGCTCATCCTGTTCTATCCTATACTACTTAGAACTGACCAGGTCTGGTTGCCCTGAAAATCAATGCCACGGCACTAATTTGTCTGACACTATGCTGAGTGGCATCCTTTTCTAATGCATTATAAGATAATAATTATAATATCAGGGGACTATGTCACACCAATTGACCTAGTCCCAAACTAAGCTCTATGGCTTGTACTATGGGTACTAGACAACGATATAAATACTTATATAGAGAAATATATACTTAAATACATAGAAAACATCCATGACTCAGGAACAAATATTTGCGCTCACCACACAAATATCTGCCCTTACCGGGATTTGAACCCAGGACCTCTAGCTTCATAGGTAGGGTCACTACCAATCAGGCTATCGCGTCGTCAGATACCTAGTTAAATAATAGTATTAGTATAGTATTCTAAATATTTTTTCCACTGTATTTCATTTTATTATTATTGTTTCGTGTTTTGCACCAAATAAACGATTTTCTCCTTCTAAGTATTTATGGAAAGTTACAAACGAATTATACTCCAAATGTTTTCAAAGGAAAATTGCTCGTTAATCATTTGAAGTTCATAATGTCAAGTATTTAAGAAGAGGGTTGGACGGGTTATCACCTCAGCATCTTAAAGACCTGACGACCCCGTCTTTAGGGGAGGCGGGACAAAGTTTGATTAATAACCTCACTGCTCTAGTTAATCTAATGCTATCAGGTCGTGTACACGTCGAAATTGTCCCACTCCTCTATGGCGCTAATCTCGTAGCTTTAGCAAAAAAAGACGGTGGTATCCGTCCGATAGCCGTTGGCTGCACGCTTAGGCGCTTGGCATCGAAGCTTTGCTGTCGCAAATTTCACAAGAGGCTGTCAGACACTTTTAAGCCTCGACAGCTAGGTTTCGGTGTCAAGGGAGGATGTGAGGCAGCTGTTCACGCAGCGCGTTCTTTTTTGAATAGTCCGGACTATGAGGTTTTTCTTAAAATCGACGTCAAAAATGCTTTTAATTCGGTCAATCGTGGTGCCCTTCTAGCAGCTATTAAAAAGGAACTTCCAGAAATATACACTTATTTGTGGCAATGTTATGGGGCACCGTCAAAATTACTTTTTGGGGACAAAATTATTTCATCATGCATGGGTTGCCAACAGGGAGACCCCCTTGGTCCTGCCATATTCAGTTTAGCTATTCATCCGATTATTTCAGATCTAAATTCAAAATTCAACCTTTGGTACCTTGATGACGGATCTCTTGGCGGAGATGCCTTAACAGTATTTCAAGACCTAGAAATTATCATTAACAAATTTTCAGATATTGGTCTTTCATTAAATTTCACAAAGTGCGAAATTTATCTGCAAGATAACCTTTCTTCAGAAAAAAAAATTGAAATCATCACAAAATTTAACGCAGTCATGCCCAACATTTCGGTCCACTCTAATACCTCTCTGACTCTTTTAGGTTCTCCAATTTTCGACGAAGCCATTAATCCTGTAATAAATTGTAAACTAAATCATTTTAAAAATACTTCAGGTCTTTTGTTTGAAATGAACCCCCACATGGCTTTGTTCATCATTCGGTTTTGTCTTTTTACTCCAAAATTTATGTATTTGCTACGCAGTTGCCCAATTTGGAAATTTCCCTCTATCATGGCTGCTATCGATAATTCCCTTCAGGAAACTCTATCTAAATTATTAAATATAAATTTTGACAAAACTTCTTGGACTCAAGCGGTTCTCCCAGTACGTTTTGGTGGACTGGGTATTCGTTGCTCATCAAGTGTAGCTCTACCGGCGTTCCTGTCCTCTGCTTATGGTTCGATGTCTCTCGTCAGTATTATATTAAATCTCCCACAGATACTTGACGTTGAGATAGCGAACCTGGTGGAGGCCAGGGATGCCTGGTGTGAGTCATGCCCTGGAGTGGATATGCCAACGCATAAACACATTCAAAGAGCTTGGGATACCCCTCGTCTTATGGCAATTCATGCAGCCCTTTTAGACAATAGTCCGGACGATTCAGATCGCGCCCGTCTTCTCGCTGTCACAGCTAATGAGTCGGGCCATTGGCTCCAAGCCCTTCCCTCTCGCAATATAGGTACAGTCCTGGACTCAAGCTGCTTGCGAATATCAATCTGCCTGCGGCTTGGAGCCAAGATCTGTGTGCCTCATTCTTGCAACTGCGGCAAGGAGGTGGATGAGCTTGGTAGACATGGTCTTTCTTGTTCAAGGAGTGCCGGCCGCATGTTCCGCCACGGCGCCATAAATGATTTGATCCGTCGTTCGCTTGCTACCGCCTCTCTACCTGCTGTTTTAGAACCAGCAGGTATGATCAGAGACGATGGGAAGCGCCCAGACGGAGCAACATTGGTGCCGTGGAAGCTTGGTAGGGCTCTGGTGTGGGACGCAACTTGTGTTGACACTTTTGCCCTATCTCACTTACAAGCAACCCGAAATCAGGCCGGCGCAGCAGCTGATCAGGCCCAAACCCTCAAACGTCGTAAATATTCATCATTAATTAATGATTACGAATTTGCGGCGCTTGCAGTGGAGACTCTGGGACCTTGGTCTGCTGACATGAAACTTTTTATAAAGACCCTGTCTACTAAGCTTATTGACGCCTCCGGGGATCCCAGAGCGGGCGCTTACCTCTCCCAAAGGATAGGTTTAACTATCCAGAGAGGTAACGCAGCCAGCATCATGGGTACAATGCCACGAACGGATCTATTAGAGGGGGTATTCTTTTTGTAGTTGTGTACACAAATATATTTAATAATTCTAGTTTTAAGTAGATAATAGGTTTTACATTAGTTATTAATTATTATAATTATTATTGTTTACTGTATATTAGTTATTATTAAAGTTTTTATAACACCCTACGTAGACAAAGTGAAAAAATCCAGTGAGCAAAACGAAAAAAAAAAAAAAAGTATTTGAGTTGACCGTAAATTTTCCTGTTTAATTTCCTTCGGGAAAGATTTTGGTCGTGTTTCTGCAAATTGGTCCCCTGCTCCCGGATGCATAATTACGGAATGTCCCACGAGCAAACAATCATTTACAAGATATACGCGTAGGTATTTAATTGCTTATTTCTCGTATCAGTCATGATCATGACATTAGTCCTAGCCAGTCTTTCCTATATGTCGATATTTTTCGACATACTTCAACGGAATAGATCCCGACATTCGAGTGTCGTCTCTATTGGAAGCCAAAAAAATGACGATCCCATTGACCCCAAATGACCTTCCTGATGAACCTAGCTTTCATATAAAAAAGCGTGTGAATCGTTCCATCCGTTAGCGAGCCACGATGACATAGGTACACAGATACACAATTTAAACAGCACCCTTTTTCTTTCATCGAGGTAAAAACAACTGAATGCTAACCAAGCATTGTTAAATGATAACTTTTCTTTACCTGCATCATATTCTGCGTACTGAACTAAACAAAACTTAACCGCAGTCAAGTAACCGAAAGAGAATAGAATACTACGTTTGGCTTATTTTTTGCAGGTTGAACATAAGCCTTTTCTACCACAAAATTTCATTGAAGTGTAAATATTATTTCCAACAAGTTATAGAAAGTTATGATTTATGAAACTAGAACGTTAACTCAATGTCGCTAAGGACGCTACACATTTTGTTTTTACTTCAGCATTCAGAACTCATTCAATTCCAGGTCCCCACGTCTTTGATCTTTCGTCTACACGTGCCTTTTTGAAGCCTTTTCTACCACTAAATTTCATTGAAGTGTAAATATTATTTCCAACAAGTTATAGAAAGTTATGATTTATGAAACTAGAACGTTAACTCAATGTCGCTAAGGACGCTACACATTTTGTTTTTACTTCAGCATTCAGAACTCATTCAATTCCAGGTCCCCACGTCTTTGATCTTTCGTCTACACGTGCCTCTTTTGAACCTTATCAATGACATATTAATTTCCGTTCAAATTCCATCCAATAAGGAAACAACTACGATTATTTATCCTACCTAGTTCAAAAATCAAAAACGTGATGGGTATAAAAACTTAATCTAGTGCGGTTTTTGTCAATACTTTTTGCGGGTTTTGGACCATGACTTGCCAAACTCGATCCTTAATTTGCTAGTGCGAAGTCCAAGTTCCCTGACTTTTCTAGGGTACCGTAGTCAAACAATAACCGTACCTACAGATACCTCGGAGTACCCGTTTGTCTGTCAATTAGTGAGTCACAACCACTTCACCTTGAAGGACTAGGTAAAGCTAGAAAGACAGTCTTTGTATATTCACGTGTTATGCACGTGCATAAAATGTTATTTCCTTAGTTCATTATTTATTTTTGCTCTAATACGTGCAGCGTGTTTTGACACCTGCGTTAAATTTATTGTCTATTGTTATCTAGTTTTATCGTTATTGTTATAGCTAGTATTTAGGTCCGGCGTAGTAAAAAAAGCGTTACAGGAAGTCAAGGCGACAATGGCCTTCTTCAATCAAGACTATGCCAAGTGTAGTGGTTTCGGCTTTTGATGTTTATCTACCAGCAAATTTTTCATCAGATTCTCAATATACTGGGAACCTACAACTAAATATTCAAACTAAAGTATGGTTATTTGTGTCCAATATTTAAAAAGTAGTTTGTTTGTTTTGGGTAGTATAAAGGCGTATAGTACTGTTAGGCGATGGGCTTGCAACCTGTCACTAATACACTGGTAAACATCTTAGCCTAAGTGTGCAAAATGTGGTTACAGAATTATCAACAAGTTTTTAGAGTTGTTGGTAATTCTGTAGCTCTGCCTACCCCACTCTGGGAATGCGTGAGTTTATGTATGTATGTATGTTGTTTTGGGTAGGTACTAGGTATATTGTAAATAAAGTATTTTGAGATTCTCGTATTTTGGGAATGAACGATCTAAAAGTTATCGATTATTTATCGATGATCTATAAGTTAGGTTAAGCCCGATTCGCGCTTGCCCGGTTTTTTACAATAAGTAGTCAAGGTACTAAATGATTTCCACGAGGCACTTATTCCCTATACTAAACATTAAAATACAAATAAGTACAACAAAAACATCAAATGTTTCATTTCAATCCCCGCCCCGTCTTCAAATCTTAGTGTTTTTTTCTGTTAAATAATTTGCTAATGAACTATGTTTTAACACAGCTAATATGACTTCTGTTTAGGATTCGAAACACCTTGATGAACTGGAATAAGAATTATTTATACAAACTTACGGCGCCCGCGACTTTGTCTACGTGGAAATTACAAAATAGAGCACCACAGGGTTTCGTTGACTAACAGTACTTATAGTTATCGTATTGAGATAATACCTGGGGGTTATTATGACATAGCAATGCAGTTCTGTTTACGCTAAGAGAAATGGACAGAGCATTATAGCTGCTATAGACCATTCCTTTACTCTCGCCGTAAAATATACTGCATAGACATGTCATAATAACCCCCCTGATTCACACTTTGCGAAGTGCAATTTCGAATTTCATACATTTGCTGTCAAAGTATAAATCAAGCATAAATCGAAAGCAATTAGGTTTTATTGAGTAAAGTAGAGCCACAGGTAGAACATGATTTCATGATTATTCGGATTGATACCAGCCGCTGTATTCCACCACCGTACAACTCGTACCAAACTATCATTTCACCAACACCATCTTAATAGCTGGAAATCCACTACCGTGCGTTTTTCAACCTTCTTGCCACGCACCTTGTTCACGTGGAATCAGCTCTAGACGTCTGTATTTGGGTAAGGCCACGGAGCGTTCGAACCGCCCCCGCGAGAGTGTTACCAAAACAATACATGTAACATTACAAAAAGCATTTATTTTCCAGGTATTATGTAAGAACCTAATCATAACTACCTATTGTAATTAAAAATAAATGCCACAGACATAAATCTTTGTCTATTTTGGTAACACACAAGACAGGGCGGTTCGAACGCCCCGTGGCCTTACCCATTTCCGAACCAATACGACTTGGGGGCTTTCAAAAATGAGCCAACTCTTTCCTCAATGGCCGGCAGGGCACCGGCGATTCCTCTGGTGTTGCGGGGGTTTATGGGTCGCGATGGTCACTTACCATCAGGTGGTTCGCTTCCACGTCTCCCTCCTTTTTTTCTCTTTTTTCTCTCAAGGCATCGTAAGCGCCCATGAGATGTGATGATTTTCCAGGAGCTAGACATTACCTTCCAAAAGGTTTAAACAAAGTAGAGGCCCTAGACAAGATGCTTAACGCTATCGACAACGATTTTCGTAAAATTTTAAAGTGTATTGCTTGACACGACCATCTGGCAGCTGACGTCAATCCTGTAGATTTTCGATAACGTTAACGATCTCGCCACGCATTTTGTCCCGTTCATAGTGTGAATATCACATTCACAAGAACATCATCATATATACACATAACATCATACTAGAAAAACATCATTATACCTACCTACGCATAACATCATACTAGCAAAACACACACTAATAGTCGGGTTTGGTTATAGGATCGTAGGTAGGTTTAGGTCATGTTAGGTTTACAGTACCTAGACCCGGAGGGCCAAACCACCTAGACACAGGAGCTCCAGTCAGACGCAGCCTAATTCATGTCTTACTAATAATTATGTTTTGCTACTATGATGATTTACCAATGTCATGTTTTACTTGTATGATATTTTGAGAATATCATGTTTTACGAATATGATATCCAACGACGGACAAGAGGCCCTCCGTCGTTGGATTCAAAGTTGGTGGCTGGAGTGTGGTGGTGCTGGCTATATCGCAATACCTATAATCTAAATATATAAAAGGAGAAACTGACTGACTGACATATCAACGCACAGCCTAAACGGCTAAACGTAGGCACTTGAAATTTGGAAGGGACGTAGCTTAGGAACCGTAGGGGTGCACTAAGAAAGGAATTCCCGAAATTCCCACGGGAACGGGAATTAGCGGGAAAATTATTAACTCAAAAAAAATGTTTTGCCCAACGAAGTGGACACGGGAACAGCTAGTATTGATATAAATTTTGAAGTCAATTTGACGACTATCAGTTTAAGGCAATATGACGACTATCAGTTTGTTCACACTACGGACAACTGGGTTATTTTTCCAGGGTTCCGCACCTAGTAGGGAATTTTTATTCCCAGTTGTCCGCAGTGTGAACAAAGGACACTTGGGAATAAGTTGTTTAACTTTGAGATGATTTTAGTTTAAATCAATGTGTGTGGCTGATGGTAACTAGGATAAACAAAACGCAGCCCTATTGCAGTCAAACATTGCAACCTTAAACACGCAAGACCACGATACTGATAACGGCTACAACTTTTGTAAGAGTTCTCGTATTGAGTCGAAATTTGCGCGACATATTGACCAGACTTTTATCTTTAAATACTGATATAAATGTATTCCAAGCAACTAAATATCCGCTTATACTCCGGTCAATCTTCATGTCTCATTAAATTGACCTTACGATTTCACATCAATTTGCAGAAATACGAAAACAGACCAACTTTCGTGCTTCATAAGCTGGTTTTTAAGTGTCGTTAAGATAATAATGCTGGTCTCTGAACATACCCAGAGATGAGAAGCTTCATAACATTAAATAGAAAATTTTCCTGGTTAACAAAGACTAATCTTTAAAGCGTTTTCAAAAAGTGTTTTTTTTTGAAAACTTGTGCGTGTTTTAATCGGTGCCGGCCGTGAATGTTAAAAGATCGTATCGGAAATTGCGGCGACTATGTGGAATGATGATTAGTTCCTAAAAATGTACTTGAATTAAGCTTTATAATTATTATTTTTTTAAATTAATAAATAAACAAAAATTAGTTTTATTTGACTAAACCTTTGTGACAGAACTTAAGGACCGACTATGTTGTATACGTAAATGATTCAAGCGTCGCTTCACCGTCCTCTTAACCCAGAATAGGTTTTATCTGTGTGCCAAATTTCTTATAAACCATTTCAGCCGTTACAAACTCTCACATTCACAACAATAAGTTGATACTTTATTTCCTTTGTTATTTACCCTAATCGTATCCGAACCTAACCTAACCAATTCAAGGGACGCTCGTTCGTTCACACGCAATTCCGCCTGACGCGTCGCTTTTTTTGGCACCGGGTCAAACAAAATGGCGTCGGGTCACCTTCATGTTTGGCGTTCGTTGACCGTGGTCAGGGCCGGGTCGTCCCTGACCTCCGTGACCCCTGAAATGCTAATGGCCACTTACGACGCGCGCTTCCATTTTTAAAGTTATGACTCGTTACCACAGAGTAAATAATACTTGTTACCGCGTTTATTGTTGTGACGCGAATTACGTAACAAGCAGCTGTTTTTTTCTCACCGGCCAGTGTTTGAGTTTCTTGCTGAAGGTTTTTATGTTACCAAGTAGGTAGGTAGGTACGTAATTTGACTATGAAATAAACTCACGTGTGGTGTGGTCACACAAGAATTTACATTCACGCTAATTTAAATAATTTAAATGATATTTAACAAAGTGTTAACCTCGTTCGCAGGCTTAGCAGCCCGCAATCTTAACTTCCGTCTGGTAAAGTTCAAATAGAACCGCCAGCAAGGCCGCCTGTGAAGATCCAAACGTTTAAATGTATGATTTTAATCACCGCTTTTATAACATTTTGCTTGTACCTGTGGCGACCTTCACGGGCCTATTTTTCGGAATCGTCTTAAATTCTTTATTATTACTTACTAATATATTCGTGATCTTGGGTTAAGGTCACGTCATGGGCACTTGAAGCGGGCTAAACGAGTCGATAACCAGTTCATGACAAGGTAGTTCTCGGATTTAGATACTTTATTATGTATTAAACTACGAAAGTTTGTTAAAAAAGGACTAGGAATACTGGGATAGAGGCATTCTATCTTGGTCCTTAGAAGTGTAGACTGTATATTACTCGATTGCCTTATCCTTGACATTAAAAAAAACATACGAAATAGGTACCTAGGCGGAACACTGCAGCTGCCTTGTGGAAGGTAATCTAGACTCAATGTTCTATTTTTAATATGATTTTTTGATGAAATTGGATATTTTCTTTACTACTTTCCGTAGTTTATGATCTAAATCGAATATACGTAGGTACAATTTAAAGCAAAACTTTATTCCTCGTTAGACTACCAGTATAATTCGCTATATTGATTTTAGCGTGACGTCATTCTTAACAGACAATAGCGGTGTCACCTGTCGTTGGAAACAAAAGCTACTTACCAAGATATACTTAGTGAAAATATAATTTAACTATAATACAGGGTGACAAGTATCTCAACCTAATCCTTGATATGGGTCATACTAGAGCTAATTTGCAATAATTTTGTCCCAGTTACTAGAGCTCTAATGTCACTAGTTTTCGAGTTATTTGATTATTTAGGTATTTAAAAAAAAAAGTCTTGATCTAGAACTGTCAATCGTGAAATAAATACTTCACTCTACTAAAAATGCATTTTCCCAATAGCTGATGAACGAGTTAATGCTTTAAAGAAAGATGCTCGCGCGAAAATTCCAAAAACCCGTGAAATAATAGGTTCTTAAATCACAAACCAGTTCATTTTTGGAAAAATCGTTCCCGTCGACGAGGAACTGTCCAAATAAATGTCTAACACTTGACTAAAATAATGAAAGAAAAAAAGAATGTAAATAAACAAATGCTTTATTGCCAAGGACAGGTTGACATATTTTTCTTTTTATTGGATAAATAATGTTGGGTACACACCGTAATATTTCCTCAATTGGCTTTGAGACGGCGCCGCTCCCTTGTGGGCCTTGGCTCTGGTTCTTATGAAACTTATTCACTATACTTAATGCCCGAGCATAGCGAGGGCGGTCATATTGGATTGGGGGTTTACATTTATAAACCAAACGTAGAAAAGATAACCCCCGACAAAATGGCGACTCCTACTTTGGCCAAATCGATTTTTAACCCCCGACGCAAAAAGAGGGGTGTTTTGAGTGCTATGTGTGTGTTTGTCTGTGGCACCGTAGCTCTTAAACGGGTGTGGTATTTTTATTTGAAAGCTGGTTTTCTTCAGGTGGTTCTTAGCTATGTTTCGTGAAATTCGGTTCGGCCGTTGAGATATCAGCTCTGACAGAAGGGGTCACCATTATATCGGGGATTTTTATATACCTCTATTATCAATATCATCAAAACTAGCTAAGAATCACCCCGAATCAACTAGCTGTCTTGTCTTTCTGGTTGGAAATAATCTAAAAGCCATAGAGTACTTTTTTTAAAATGTTTTGAAGAAATCGACTGAATGTTATTGACGTCTTTTAGCTGATTAAAAACACACATGAATGACGTAATTTTTCAAAAAAAAACACATGAATGACGTAATTTTTCACATACTTACTCTCTTTGAAAATGGGATCTTTGCTCCAATTTTACACGTTAGAGTTTAAATCATGCCCGCCTGACTTGGCAACATAATTTATTGGTTAAATTAAGTTGTTGGTTTGCTTGTATAAAAAAATCCTGCAGGTATACAAGGACGGCATTGACCAATTCGTTGTATTTAATACAAAAGCGCCACAAATCAAAAACAAATGTAGTTTGATTTAAAACTTAAAGTAGGTAAATTCAGATTTTAAATGCAACACAAACACATTTTGGTTTGTGTCGCTTTTGTATTTAAGCAACGAATTATAGGCTTATAATTTAGAACTATAGGTAGGTACTCTTCTGTTTTTTAGTGAAACACAGTTAGGTCATTTAATGTTTAATACATTAAAATATCAATATATACAATTGGCCACAACATCTGAGATATATATTTCTCCAGGATAGGGAGCTAATGTGACGTCAGCACCAAAATAATAATTAATTACATACCTATGTGTGCCAGAGGCTACACACAGTCAACCACTCACTCACGATTTCACCTGCTTTCTGCCAATCTATCTATCAGTTCATTGATGCTGACAACACAATTGTGCAACATTTCTAACTAGTGCAACATATATAACAAACTTTACACATTTAGAACGAATTTGCGAATATGAGGATACACCCAAGTAACACAGAGGCCCTGTATATTAGCTGAATTAATGTCCACAATAGAATCCTTAGCTGTATAAGCCTGCTGAATAAGAGCGTTAGCAGCGCTGTTTCAGCTTATATAACTCTGATTTGGGCACCAATTTAACAGCTTTTAGCTGAATAAAAGTAATTGCAAGCATCAGCATTATTCTAGCTTTTTAAACACAACAGTCACCCCAAGAGCTTAAAGCTGAGAGCTGTTATGTTACCTATTGTATGAAATATCTCAAAGTCTTTCAAATTTGACTCTGGATGACATTTGACAAGTACCGACAGTGTAGTGTCACCAGACACAAGGTACCTACACCGCTCTCTGCGTCTATTGTTAACGCGTTCCTCACTATCGCCAAACATCGCCGTATATGTGGAAAACCTACTCGTATAACGGCGGACGTTTACTTCGAATTCACGGTTAATTAAATAAAACTACGTGCGATTTTTGAATAATTTTCAGGGCTCGGGAACCGTTATTTTTATAAACGGCTCGCCATAAACGCTGTACATTTCAATTAGAGGATTTTCATTTCGTGAATCGATATAACAAAATAAAAGTGTTCCTGCTCTAAATAACGTTTAATTTCTCTCGCTAATTCGTTCGCACCGCCACCGTTTTCGTTTTTCTACCCTTTAAACTAGCTTTAGTTGCATTTCACTTGCTCGGCGTGAAGTCGAGCCGCCATCCAACTGCAGGAAGAATTAAAAACCAAAAATACCAGGTAAATCCCAGAGAACTAAGCTCCCGAATAGATTCCGCTCCGAACTAGTGTTTACTTGCTTCTTCTTCTTTTTCTTCAGCATATATCTGTCCACTGCTGGACATATGCCTCTTTCATGGATTTCCATGTAGATCTGGATGTGGCGGTTCTAGTCCAGGTCGGCCCTGCCGTCTCCTTAATATCGTCCGACCATCTAGCTTGTTTACTTGCTTATAAAACCATAATTAATAGTATTTTTGGAACCGTTCCCAAGCCCCGATAATTTTACGTTTAAAATGCACCAATCACGGCCCTATACAGTACGCAGTATCTTATGTATTATATTATATTATATGTAGCTTGAACAGGGGCTTTTCTATCTTACTCTTAACATGGTAACATCGTATTGTCAACACAACGTAAAGTCGCCGTCAATAGAACCTGTGAAAGATGTAAACAAAGGAAATCATTCATCCTTCATACATTTTTGGGCAATTTATTAAAAACCCGGCCAGAAAAAAATAAATTGTGTAAAATCACTAGAATTTTACATGTTGAACAACTTTTATTATGGCACGAAAACTGTAGGTTCATTGCCTGACTTTTCATAGAGGTTCGAAAGATCAACTTTTTCATAGCACAGACACGGACTTTAATTGATGAGCCGCCCTAGAACCCGTGTCGCGGTAAGCGATTATGAGCCAACAGCTTTTATGCCATAATAAAAGTTACTCAAAATAATTAATTCTAGCGACTTATACCAATTTTTTTTTGGCCGGCATTTTAGATAAAGGCCCAATATGATTGATCTCCTTAGTACTGTTTGACACATAACCTCAAATATTCACCAAGCGTGTTTATTAAAAATAACGTAGGTATAATGAAAAGTTATTTTAGCTATATTGTTATCTTAAACTTCATATGAAAATAATGGTCTAGTGTATAAATCATAGCAAATACTTCACTTGATCTTTATAAGTACGTGAGTGATTATCGAGTAGTAATCATGGTAAATTGCTTCGTTGGTTTTGTTTACACCTTTTTCAAGTTCTATTGACAGCGACTTTAGTTATTATATCTACTTTACAGGTCTAATATTTCTTACTTTGCAACGAGAATATTTTGACAAATAAGAGTCAATGACGTTAATACATCTCCATTACGACACGGTTCTAACAGTATTGTATTATGCATGCGTATCAATTTCCTTATCTACGTACGTGCAATAAAAGTAAACGTCAACCGTTTGATATACCTACCTTATACTAACATACTATACTTATTGTTGAACAATGGTCAGCTTCACTCATACATATACCTACGTCAAGAAGTCAGTAGATATAAAATACTAACCGACCGTAGCTTAAAATAGCGTTACCCTTCTCTTTAGGTATATATGGACATTTAATGGACACAGTATTATAGTATCAAATACCGTCATACATTATGTGATATTATATATTTACAATATTTTACAATCTCCGGATGGTGTCTATGAAGCACTACTTTCGAGATTAAATTGGGAAAAAAAATCGAAACTTAGAACTCACATTTTGGAATTAGGACCCCAGTAGTGGCCCTACATCACATCCTTATCTAAAACGTATACAGTGTGTTACCAGCACCCTGGCTTTTTTTAAAGTAGGTTAAAATAACGTATACCTATCTGTAACGTAACTATGACATTAATTTAATTAATAAACAGTTTTTCAGGCTTTGTTAACTTTCTAACAAAATTTAAATTGCCAGCAATGTAAAGCACAGCGATTTGACAAGTGTAAATGACAGTCGACGGATACTTTGATTATTATGATCTGCCCCCGTACCACGACATGCCTTGTACCAAGCAACAGCAATACTGATAACGATGAACACGCAGCACATGCACTACATTAAAAATGGACAGTATCTAAGAAAATTAATTGTGAAGTTATTTTAATATTTTTTTTATTGATAGTACCTGCAAACAATTGCTAAAGTAACATATTATCGCCAGTTTGAATAAATGCCCGCATGCCGGTAACACACTGTAGAACTGACATAAACGATTCGTCGAAAGTTTCGTCACTTTTCGACTCTATGTCAATGCTGTAGAAATCCAAAAGTGACGTACCTACCTTTACATACCGCATACATTTTGAACGTTTTCGAATATCGTTTACGTTAACGTTAAGCATCAGTACCGTTGCCATGGGATGCAATTAGCGTACTCGCTAGCAAGTCGAAGCTCTGTCCCTCGCAGACCTCGCAAGTATTCTTACAGAGTGCGAGGGACAGAGCATTCGAATCGCTAGCGAGTACGTAATTGTAACTCAGGGTAAGGGTACAGAGTAGGCCTAGCCAAGATGCAAACGCTGCTAACTCTATCGACTCTTTCGCCGCGATCTGTCAAGTCATCGCTTACGTCAATCCTATACTTTAGCGGTTTTCGAGAATGGCTAACTTAACGTTGCATCTGGACTAGGTCCACAGGGCCCCAGTTATGATTCCGTCGCTCATTAACCCGACTGCGAATTTAAAAGAAGGCTTAAGTTTAACAATTCGTATGTTCACTTCTGAACTTAATAAATGGGGTGTAATATCATTCGTTAAAAACGTGCAAGCGTTTTAAGGCATTATAAATGTATGTATGTATGTAAACACTTTATTGTACAAATAAAGAATAACAATAAAAAAAAAATAGGGTGTGTCCAACTAGTTGTCAGCCGGGTTTCAGTTTGTAACTTATGAATTATTCGAGTTATAACTACACAATAACAACAAGATTTATTGAATTCACCGGAACACAACAGTTGAGTAGCAGCAACAGCAAGAAAGATGTGGTAGCGATTCAGACAACAATACAGTTTGAGTCAAGCCTCCTTAAAGGAAACTAGTTAGCCAAGCTGCTCTAATTTGACATTCATTAAGTTGAGTGTTTAATCCACCTTTTTTTTTTGTGGAATTATTAGGAGTTCAGAACCTGCTATGGTCTCTACTTCAATTGAGACGGCCGTGTTCCGGTCTTAACTTTGACAACATTTAACATTAAACACTTATTAAAATAGACCTTGAGCACATTCCGACAACAATTAATTCATAATTAAATTATTATTACAAAGAATTCACTAGCAAGAGATTCAACACCAACAAATTCTCACAAACAGTCTGATACGAGTGATTTTTCTTTGCATAGAATTTTTTGTTCATAGTGTAATAATTCGCATAATTTATGAATTATGACGCTTCTAGGATTATTTTAAAATTGATTACGAAGTAGAGGTTAGGATAGTGTAGTTTCATAATAAAAATATACACAGATTTCAGAGAAAATCATATCAATCATGTTTCAACCGAAAGACGTCTGCTGGACATAGGCCTTCTCCAAGGTTTGCCACAAGGACTGGTCCTGCGCCGCTTGAATGTATTGGTTTCTCGCCACCTTAGCCACCCTTATAAGTTAGTTATTAGTCTATGTTACATTACTAAATATCAGAGGTCAAGCTCACACAAATGTTGTTATTGTCTAGTGGTACGGTCACGAGCGTTAATTTGGGACCCATTTCAAGAAAAATATGCTTAAAGTCGTCAATGTTATTAGAGATGTCGTCATTAATAACTTTTAGGAAACTCAACCTTATTGTTGGGTCATTGACTGGCTGTCATTCTGAAATCATCTGTCCAATTATTACATTTTTTGTTAATTATTTTATCGTTGATTTTGGTTCGCAAATCCAGGGCAGTTTTGTGGGACAACTTGTAACATTGATGAAGAACTTGCATTGAATAAAATAACAGAGAAAAGATGGTTCCAAATGAGTTAGCGGTCAAGATCACACCAAGCCATTGAAGTGGTTGCTCGCCAACTTCAAGGGTCATAACGACTATGACTGGAAGACTTCGACGACAGGACAGGATTCACCATACAACGTTGCTTATATATGCTTGGCATTGGCAAAATTACTAATTATTGTAGAATGTCAGATTGACTTTGGAAATAAGGTGGGTACCAAATCTAATCTCGTGACTGTACTAGACAATGATAAACAATAGAGAAATAGATCAAACGCACACCAAGACTCAGGTACAAATACTCGCGCTTATCACACAAATACTGGAACATACAGGGAATCGAACCCGGAGCCGTTAGCTTCGTAGGCAGGGTTACTAATTAGGCGAAACTAGTCATCAACTCGTAGCTGTAAAGTTCTTCACCGTGCGTCTCGTACGTTGACCGATCAACCAAATAGAATCGGGACGTGTTTTTTTTTTAAATAAGTCGGAACAAAAAAGCGTTTCGATGATTGGATAGGTTTTTTAGTTACTCTATAATTATATATGTCCGGTTGAGTAATACCCTTTTTTATTGATAATGGGTTTACCTCGCCCTCGGAGGACAAAGATTTTGTTAACGATGAAGCAAGCTGACCCAGAGCATGCCTATTCACCCTAGCTTTAACGCACGCCTGAAGCGCATTCTACTCTTTTGCAGTATGCCTTATGAAGGATGATGCAAAGCGCTTCGTTCGAAAAGGACAGACAGGCAGCGAAAATCGATATTTCTGCATCGTTATAGGAGGAGCGACTTATAAGCCAGGCAGGCTAAATAACTGCCAGCAAAGCTACTGAGGAACAGGCAAATATCGGGCTGATTGACGCCTATTAGGAGCGGCCTATGACCAGCACTGCCCTATTAAACCAATAAGTGGTATCTCAAAATTGATAGCCGTAGATTGAACCCTCTCCGGTTACAAATTAAGATGCGAATGCTACAAGAGTTTTATGTGAAAAACCGTCATTTAGATTAGCAGGGCAGCAAGTAACCATAAAACTCCTCGTGTTTGTCGACATTTTTTTTTTTAAATAAAATTATGTGGATACTCCGCTGACACATTTATATTACCTACGTATGAATACATAACATAATTCATAAAGTATTATAGTAGAAATGTAAGTTATATAATTAAAAGTAAGTAATAGCCTCCAATCCAATCTACCCAAGATTATACATGATCTTTTTTTTTACTTAAGAAGGTACTTCTAACTCTACTTGACGGCATAATGTTTAAACAGAGGTTTAATAACTTTTATCAATCCAAACTATCCAATTAGATATTGCCAGGAGTACCTTTTCAAGGGAATAAATGTGCAGAGACATCCCTGTGCGAGCTAAAGGCTAGGGGAGGAGGGGGGGAAACGACTGAAATCAATACAGACAGACTAACCCCCTGGCACTTAGTACTCCCTACTCTTCCTGAACTATAGCTATCGTTAGACTGGGCTGTTTCGGCGTAGATGGTTGATGTGATTATTTTGTACTGTAATCGCGAATTAAAATATTGCAACGGCTGCTTCAATCAAAATTACGAAAAAGAGGGCCATCAAAGTTGCCAGATTTGAACCATTTTAATTCGAGGTGGACGATACGATACGATACGATAATGCCGATTAACTAATGTAGTTTGTAAGGTGACTACCTAATCAAAAAATATTCCAAAAATCCACTTATTAAGTTCTTCCATTAAAAGCATTCTCTACTTTGCGGAGGTCCAAGTTCGTTGGTATTTTCGTTGCGTTTTTGACATTAGTTCCTAGTGCGAACTTAGCAGGTTTTATATAGGCCTACCTGAGCCTCTATGGTACTCGGTAAAACCATATAGCTTTTGACACGTTATCGTATGGTTTTAACTCGTCCGCCAAGTAAATGAGAGCTATCTTAACGTTAACAATACGAGAATATGTCCAAAGCGATATGGTTTTACCGAGTAGAATATAGCCAACGAGTAGGTACTTGAATTTACTTACTCGACGGATTTGTGAAAATCGCTTGCTGTCAATTGCCAACAACTTGCTTAGGTATAAACAGAAGAGATAAGAGAAAAAACCGAGTAAGAAACTAAAAACCTAACATCAAAATACTTATTATGCGAACATTTTGTAGGTTACTTCACTGTTTTGAATAACGCGTCTGATAGGTATTTTGATTTCCTGGTCCCTAGTTCCGATATAAATTGCGACCAATATGTTTGATTTGGACTAGAAGTTTCTCTTGGTCGGCTATAAGGTAAATAAAATAAGCCCTATAATGGCCGTCAATAGAACTTGCAAAACATGTAAACAAAACCAAACGAACCAATTCTCCATGATTATTCAATAATCACATACTTTTAAAGGTCATGCGAGGTCTTTGCAATGATTTATACACTAGATCATTATTTACATATTAAGTTTAAGATGTAACAAGTTCTATTCAGTATAAATTATTTTATATAAAAACACGCATGGTGAATATTTGAGGTTATGTGTCAAACAAACAAACAAAAACAGTACTAATTTGTTTACATAGTTCACGAGTTCTATTGACGGCGACCTTAAGAAGTAATTTCGATAAACTAATTAGGATACCTATCGTAACGATTCAAACTTTCTAGAGAATAACGTCGGCAACCACGATAAGTAAGAATCGCAACTCTATTGCCGAGATCTTAGGAGTTTTTTTGCGTAGGTAATAAAGTTCTATATGCAAAAACAATATTCATTTATGGGTCACAAGATCCTGTCCCTGAAAGTTTTGAATTCGGAACACAATTTAACACGTAAACAGCAGTCGTTGGCCGATCAATAACCATATGCATTAAAAATTCGCACATTGTTAAGACTGCGCCGAGCGTACGCCGGATGTACAGCGGCGCCCTCATTACTTTTATTTTGTTTACTAATAAACTAAAATATTTTCTTGAAATTGGACGATTTTTTTTATACTACAAATGAAAACACAACTTATAGGGTATATCATATAGTTTAATAACAATTCACCTTCGAGTTATTAACTTAACGGAAAAAAGTGGCCACCTTTTCCCGTTAAGCTGACTACTCAAAGGGTAATTGTTATTAAAGTTTGTTACGTATCCCATAAATTGTATTTTTACTTGCACTACAAAAACATTTCGTCTGATTCCAAGGAAATTCTTTACCTAATTAGAAAACACAATAATAGTAATAAGGGCGCCACTGGACGCTCGACGTTTGCTCGGCGCAGTCCTAACCATCAATAGACAGAACAATGTTAAAAAGATTATAAATATGAACCTAGATCTGTACCTTCTTAGGAATGACTCTTTAACGGCCTGGCTACTACTTCGCACAGCGGCAGCGGAAATGAATGCACAGAAAGCGAATAGAAATAGAGTGTTAAGCACGGTTAAGCGGCAATTACACGACTTCGTTCACCTAAGGCGGTCGCCGAACTTGTTTCAAACTACTTCGGCCAACGAACGTCGTCTTTACATTTTAGTCTATCCGCCTACTTTGGTCACCTAATTGGGCGGTAGCATGTCGCTCAATGCGGCAAACCACGGTGTTTTTTACACTGCGGTCGCTTGCACCATGCGGTGGAAGACTAATAACACCCGTATTCACAAACAATACTTAAGGGATCCTTCACTGAGTAAACGCACTGCGTTCAATATAGCTTTGTGATTGGTCCTGTTTGACTGACCTTTTGTTTCTGACACGATTTGAACCACCCTGTGCGTTCGTGAGCACTGTGAGACCTCATAGTGACGTTTGTGAATACGGGTGTCAATGCAATTGCCGCTTCAGGTACAGTTGTTTTGATTCTCAAAAACGGGTAGCACATACTCGTGTGTAGATGCACGTGCACGTTGTCTCTGACTCCGAGTCCATACTGAGTAGTGGTCACCGCTAAGCGTCGTTATATGCGTGTCTATACGCGTTACAGCCACCCGCTTGCGTTAGATACAACTTTATCGCCAGCAAATGCATATTGCATACATCTGTTGCCATTCGCTGGCGGTAGCCGCAGCTGCCAGCGTCAAGCCGAGGAGCGATGGGATACCAGCCTTCATCACAACAAAATTTAGGTACAAGTGTACCAACAATTTGACAAAAAAAATGGTCTTTTTTTGTGCCGTTGCTGTTTCCAAACGGTTGGACAGATGCGAACACAGTTTTTTATAGGAATTTGGTTTATCTAAGTTGATTCTTAGCTAGGTTTATTAAAATATAGCCCGATTAAAAGTTATCGAGTCTGAAAGTATGGGTTATGTTTAAGTTTTTATCTATTTGTTCATAGAAATAATGGATAATTGTGGACTTGTATTCTTAAGGTTTGTAGAATAGGGGCAGATGAGGCCATTGTATCCCTAAAAGTTAACTTCTTATGCTCAACAAATCTTGACATGCGGTCATGCGCACTGGCAGTAATTATGCGGTGATACCTTTAATAACAGCGTCGAGAAACGGCCAAGGTCAAGTCATAACATGAGAATGCAGTTACGAATTGACGAGTCATTTTAGGAAGTCTTCGAGAATAGCTATATACCTACATTAACTGTTATTTGAAACGGAGTGCTAAGCCAACTCTACGCCGATCAGTTTACGAAGTGCCTACGCATCGTTAGCGATAGCCGTGATAGTTTCCCAGAGTAATTTGACTTCTTTTTATAATATCTGAGACAAATTAATCGAGTTAATTGACATGTCATTTGTCTTTTTATATGTTAAAAATTAAAAATAGGAACTCATCAAATGTTTTTCCTGAACTCGGAACTGAAACCTGGTCTAGAGTAGAACTACTTACTTACGTAGTACGTAGCTACTACTTATTTACACATTTTGCCTGAAGGGCAATATAGAGTAGCAATACACTTACACTACATAGTATAAAACAAAGTCGCTTCCCGCTGTCTGTCCCTATGTATGCTTAGATCTTTAAAACTACGCAACGGATTTTGATGCGGTTTTTTTTAGTAGATAGAGTGATTCAAGAGGAAGGTTTTTATGTATAATAAATTTTGTTTTATGTACGTGTGTTATAGAAAACTCAAATAAACCGAAGCGAAGCGAGGGCGGGTCGCTAGTACGATATATACGAGTAATTAATTTAGGCCGCCATATTCGTATTTTGCTGTAAACCAAAGCTACAGGAAAAGAAATCCTGTTAAGCAATATTTTAGGTATAATTATTAATTCAAAACTGTTATAAAACAGAATAGGTTATGTTTTTTATAACTTATAGCAGTTACTGCATAGTTTGTTATTAAAATGGTGATTATGCTTTCATAACCACCATTGAAAGTATGATATGAACTGGAAAAGAAAAAATATTTGACTCATTATATAAATGTGGACATCAAATAATATAATATTATTATGATACATTTACACATTTCCTTGTAAGCATAGCTGCTAATATGGCATATTTCTTCTATAAAACAAAAGTATCCACTATGAAATCAGAGAACTGAACCAATTGCAATAGCACAAGTTTTAAATTACTGCAATAGTATACTTAAGTTATGCAACGAAAATAAAATAAATGAAATCGGTTCACATTTTTTAATTGAACAAAAATCTGAGCGGTTCATAGAGAACATTGGTAAATTAAAAGCTGTTCTGGACATAAATTATGCTTAATTACTTTTTGTACTTGCTTTAGTTTCAGAAGCAACTGACTTCTGTTGCTGTATTGAGAATAGTGAGCTAATGATGTAAACAGACAATATTAGGTATATTATTTATAATTATTTCTGTCTAAACTTTAAGAGACCTACAGGCCAATAGTTGAACAGCGAAATGAGAAGGTTATATATGTATCTCGATCTAACAAATAGCTGTGTCCCTCTTGTTTGTCAGTTCGACTATTGGTCTGTGGGAGCCTTCACATTCAAACGTTTAGACATGTAACCATCAGTACAGTTTACTGATAGCATTCACAAGCTCAAGTCTCACTCATTTACGTAGTTGAAAAACAACCGTTCTAACTATACACATAGAGTTCATTTCAAAAATAACTAATGAAAATTTTCAGTTGATTTACTTACAACTATTTTCTTAACTATCCCATTCAGTTCTATGTATAAAATTACATAGAAAACTTATTCCTTATATTTATTTCGTCACTGTAAAATCCTTTCATGCTAAAACTAACGTGTACTCTGTACCTTATGTACTTATGTATATCCAATGTCAAATAATAATATCATTGCAAGTACCCAAGTCCATGACAAAGGAATCATTTGATAAGTCAAGTCTTAAAAAGAGGTTCGACTTACAGAAAGACCCGAGCCGTTTCTGTGCTGCACAGTAATAAAAAATAAAAATATATACAGAGAAACAAAGAACTGCCATAAACTGTCACTAATTCACTTCGGTCATTGCACCAGCTCCAGTGGAACAGGTCAAGGACTTCTCAACCTTTCTAACATTAGAATCTTCAAGAATGCATCAACAGATCAATTTATTCCAGCAGTCCTCCATGGTGCTTCAAGGGATCACTTTTTTCTTGTTTATTAGTGTGTATTTTTCTTTTACGTGAATCAAACCTCACACCAGTCTCCTCAACAATTTTCTCACTATTTTTTATGGCAGTAATTATGTTCTCCTTAGAGGGAGGAACAAGCATTAACTCTTCAGAACTTTCCATTGTAGACGGCTCTACCAAGTGCATCAGAATACGCTCCAGCTTCTTTGGGTGCTCTACAGGCGCCTCGTCCCCGATTGTAACCCGCTCATTGGGCTCTGGGTTCATGTCAACTATCACAGAGTACTTTCGTTTCATTTCTTCCATCATTCTTTGGCCATATTCATCCCCTATCACACTGTTAACGCATACAAAGCTCTGTACTCTCTTCGTATCCCTGTCTATCTCCAGGAAACCTCGAGTCCTCATGTAAATGAAGTGTCCTGATCGAGACATAAGTCTGTAGTAAGACTCCCCAAACTCACGGCTTTGGTCATACATTTGCCTCAGGACGCAAATAACCCACCGCACATCCTCTTTATGCATGAAGAAGAAAGCAGAGGTTCCAGTGACTTCTTCTGTCAAGTATCCTGCCACCAAGGATATGCTCTGGTCACATTGGACTATGCGGCCATCTATTAAATGCCTAGTCCAATACTCTGAGTAAGCTGTAGGCAACATTATGCGTGGGGGCATGTTAGTAGTAGTCACATGCACCATCCCAATGAAAACAACATCGTTGCCGCTGGATGAAAATGTGCGATTAGACCTGACTCGTTGCCTCCTTATGATCTGCTCATCTTGCACTCCTTCTGCAGTGGCTCGGTCTGCACGCCTGAGAGTGCCATCAAACCGGCAGCGTTCAAACCTGGGAGGGTCAGACCTGGCCCCAGCCCTCAATACACGGACAGTAAAGTTATGACGTTGCTGAACAACAGCGGTATTACAACTCGTCTGCAGCTCAGGAGGATAGATATGGGCACGTAACACAGCCTGATCCTCAGGATGAATGTAATTGTATATGTCATTACCTAACAGATCCACATGGCAGTAGCCTAGTTTCTCTTGGACGTTGGGAGAAACGTTTAATATGCGGCCACGGCACGTGACGGTTAACATGAAACCACCGAGTAGATCAAAGAATTTTAGGAAAGAAGGGGACCAGGTCTCAGTGTGGCCGCACTGAATAGTGTCGCCAAATACGTGCTCGTTGCGCAGTTTACTGGCAGCTAGGCGCAGCACACTCGTCTTGTCCACCTTGCGCTGCGATTGGACAATGTCGGTCAGCAGGGTCATCATGGCGGAGATCTGCGAGTTGTACTGGCTCCTGCGCTGCTTCTCGGCGATGATGCGCGATTCGCGGTCGCTGGCTCGCGCCGGGGGCGCGTCCGGCGAGCGCGACTCAGACGACGACGAGTCGCCGCAGACGGCGTGCAGATCGAAGGCCGGCGGCGGCACGCTCACGGCCATACCAAATTCCGGGCTGCCTATTCCTATCTGACCTGCCATCGCCGCCTGCATCTCGAGCCGCGTGCCTGCACTGTCGGGCGAATTCATTGCGACGAACACTGCACTCCGCACGCTCACACTTGTTTATACCATAATAATTTCTTAGTACGCACAGTGTTATTCCGAGTAATAATCACTGGCTAGGCCTTTGCACGGCAACCGAATCACGTCACTTTTGGTCCGATAGCACATAAAAAGGATAAAAAGTCCATTTTATCAACACTTAGGTACTGAAATGTATTTTTTAGGAGAGGATGCTATCTTAGTTATCGGACGCACTGCGCGAACGACTGAGACTGACAGAACTACACAGGCGAGGGAGGACTGACTTGAGTTGATTTTATTAATTCTACTATACTCCTTCATCTTAACCCTCTATCCCTCTTGCTCAACAAAACAGCACAGATGCTACAAAACAAACATCGAACGTCCATCACACTACGTAAATTCACTCACTATTTGGTATAAAACTACATGTTACCAACTTCAGTTCAGTGTGAGATAAAAATCCACAAAAACCTATATGGGCGCCCTACATTCGCGCGCAATTCGCGAGCGTGAATCGTAGCTAGAATTGCGCGTGAAGTCTTCTTGGCTCCTCATTCGCAGTGTTTGTTTACAGTTGTATTCACAGTATAATTCGCGCTAATGTTTTATAAAAGTTACGCCCGAATGTGGAGTCTTATTGTGTCTACGCAGCTTTTTAGTGTTAGTACTTCGAAGGCTCTTTGTTGCGGGCCAAAAAACCGACAAGGACACCGAACAGAACCGAAGGCGCGAACCTGCGAAAAAGATGCGAATCGCGTCCACATTCACACCTTCACGGGTTCGCGTATAGTTTTCGCGCGAGAAACGCAAATGTGGCACGCCTTATCGAGTTTTACGGTTTTGTAATGTAGGCTAAACGGTTAAAAAATATAATATAATAACGAAAACAAAGTATGGAAAAAGTATTGTACCAACATACAAACATGTTTGAAATATCAACTGAATGTTTCAATAACCAATCTAACAATACATATTTTCTTTATCTGTGCTTCACATGTGTCACATAATTTCAGTGCGATTTGAATTGACTTTGAATTGGGAGGTACGAAACTACTTTGCGGTTGTTGTTTAAAGGTCGACTGTCGACTTAAGTAAACATCCTTTATGTTGTATTTAAATTAAATAGTGATTTAAAATAATTAGAATTTCTTTTCTGCTGTATATAACTTGTCTGTTATTTTTTTATTAAATAGACAGCAGCTAGCAGCATAATAATAACCGGTTTCTTCGGTATTTTGATAAGATCGTCTCGACCCGTCTTGGTAGTGGAATAAGGAAAACGACGTGTTTATGTGGATTCTAATTTAAGATTTTTGTTCTGTTTCAGAAATGTGCATACATTGGTGTTCAATTTAAATAGATGCTAATCCTATCCAGATTGTTATAAGCAATCACATCAAAATGATATCAAAATTTTGTATCTTGTGTGTTATTGTTCTGATACACTTAATTACTGCAGGAGACGGTGAGAGAATTTATATAAATTCATCTTTGTGCCAGTAAAAAAAAAACAATATTATCATTAACCTAAAGTTATAAAAGTTTTAACTTTAAATTTGTTTAGTACATCTTATATATAAGCGTACAAGTGTATAATGAGAACATTACTGCTGGACAGATGTGGCTTCTTTTATAATGTTCTTAATAGTCCGAAAACGGTTTTGAGTACCTACATAAAATAATTTTCACCTGGAGAAAAAAAAAACTGGACAGGAAATTGTCTGTTGGGTCAACTAGTTAGAGTAATCTAAGTATTAATAATTTACTAGACCACACTTTCAAATTTTTGATATTTGTTATATATTGTTGAAAAAGGAATGCCAATGGACGGCAACTACCTTAAACGTTACAAATAGTAAATTCTATGGAAGGAAGACTTACTTTTATTTTTGAAAACAAAAAATAACTGCCTTTATGGATTTTAGAAAACTCGTGTGCCTTAACTGGGAATCTGAATGAATATGATAAAACCATAAAGTCGTGTTCTTTTACAGTCTTTATTTAGTTTAAAGGTGTATGTGTAATAGATATAAATGATCACTATCAACACCCTTTCGATCTGTATCATAAAACACTACTTTATTTTTATGTCATAATTCAAGTCTGTAAATGCAGGAATATAAGTATTAAAAAAAAAAACCTTTGCATAGAATTTGCTATTTCCATTATTTAACACTTTAAGTGACACCGAACCAGGCAGGTCCATTTTGTATGAAAACCAGAGCCCTGGCCAATGAACATCTTTTCAAAGGTAGTTGCCGTCCATGTTTTACAGAATACTAATATTGAACCTTATGTGACTAATGCAAGGTACGGTCACAAGCGTTAATTTGAGACCCACACCCATTTCAAAAAAATATACTTGAAGTCGTTAATGTCATTAGAGATGTCAAGTAATTTATAACTTTTAGGAAATTCAATCTTAATGTTGTAGAATGTCAGATTGACTTTGGACCTAAGGTGGGTACCGAATTAAATCTCGTGACTGTACATTATTCATTAAACCTGCTGGAGAAGACTTGAAATGACAAAATTAAATAGCTTAATGCCATTTAGTTTTTGCAACTAAATTAACATAGGTACAGTTAAGGACTTTAATTGTTAAGCCACTATGGAACCCTGTCGCATAATGTTGATCATTAATTTTAGCATTATTTCTTTCATATGGTTTGACTCTGTCATTATGACAGGGTTCCATAGTGGCTTAACAATTAAAGTCCTAAGTGTAAGTCCTTGACTGTACATTTAAATTACACAAATTCACGTAATAACATAACTACACATCGCTAACTCGTGGCATTTAGGTAGCACTTGACAGGTTAGTGATGAGACAAGTTTCCTAGGTGTCTTTTCAGATAAGATAAAATAATTAATTAATATTACCTACATGGTCTTAAAATAATGATGAAGTGTCAATGTCAATGATATTGTCATTCATTTAATTACTCATAATAATTATTACGAGACGTGTCATGAAACATAGTTTATTTCCAAATAATGGAGGAAATCATTAGAAAGCATCCAGAACTCCTACACGGTGGATTTTCTCAAGTAGAAGACGTAGGCTAACTTGTAAAAATTTAGAACAAATATTAATGGTTTATCACGAATGTCATATATATATTAAATGATTGAAAATACTTTTTTTCTAATTGGTTTCCTCTTCTCGACTTGTACAGGAAGAACATTGTCACATCACTGGTCTGTTAGAAACTGTCAAGTGCTACCTAAATGCCACGAGTTTATGTGTAAACATAACGCACAAATGATGCTATATGCAAATTGAAATTAATGTTTTTTATATCCTCCTGCGGAAATAGCTGGACAGATTTAATAGAAATTCAGAATAAGTATACTTCTATCATAACAAAAAAAGCACCTAACTGCATAGTAAATAGTATGAGAATTTAAAATTTAATGTAGTTACTAACAAAGTATAGAATGCTTTTGTATTACGGCAGTATAGCTTATACCTTTATCCTGAAAAACAATGTCCCCGTAGGATGGTCTACACAATATGAAAATGTTTAAAAAAACATGTGTTTTTCCAGTTGGAGATGCGTGTACATCTAACTCACAAGATTCCGACGGAGTATGTACAGTGGTCAGTGATTGTCCAGTTGCCCTCAGGTCAGTGTTATAACACTCCATAGATAAGACAGTTGTTGTTCTTGGCTTATGACTGTAACCTTCAATGAAAGAACTCTTTTCATTTAACTGATATAATATAGTTGATCTATTTACGAGTAATATTGTATTAGGCATTCTAGGAGCAATGGAAGATTGTTCCGTAAAACTTGATAGCTGTATAAATTAATGCGTATCAAGTTTGATTTTAATAAAAATGCTAAAAAACAACGTTTTTTAATTTAAATGGTGGGTGGCGGAAGGTTGAATCGACTTTAGCTATTGAATTAGTTCTAATAATTATATTTTTGTCTATGATCTCAATCAAATGTCATTCCTACATGGTATTTTACAAGCTTTTATTTAACTTGCTATGTATGTAGGTAAGGGTCAAATCTTGCAAGTTAAATTTTACGCGTTTAGTTCTGATGACAATACAATAATATCGTACCATCGAGCTGGTCTGATGATGGAGACTCAAGGTGGCCATAGGAACTCCTAAGTTACACATGATAAACCCGTCGTGTTAGGGCTTGTTAGAATCGTCTTGACGAGTAGATGACGACTGTGCAAAAAAAGTACAGTCGGCAACAAAAGCTTGTTCCAAAAATGTTTTTTTTGTCAGAAACTTTGTAAGTTCCAAGACATACCCAATAGTTTATTAGACTAGGTTGCTTTTGAAAATTTACTAAAATAGGTAAAGAGGTTAAGGTTAGATGTCATAAATATTTCAGAAATAAAAATTAATACTTAAATAAATATCAGGGGGACAATCTCACACCAAATTGACCTAGTCCCAAACTAAGCTCTAGGCTTGTACTATGGGTACTAGACAACGATATAAATACTTATATAGAGAAATATACTTAAATTAACAGAAAACATCCATTACTCAGGAACAAATATTCGCGCTCCTCCCATTATAAGGGGGCTCCCATTTAAAAAACGTGATCTTTTGCCGTTTTTTGCTCGATATTAATAACTTTTAAAGAATTTTATTTGTATATTCACTTTAAAAATAAATAATTAAAACTCAATCAAATAAATATTTAAGAGGGGCTCCCACACAACAAACGTGATTTTTTATAGATAACGGTACGGAACCCTTCGTGCGCGAGTCCGTCTCGCACTTGGCCGGGTTCATATCTGCCAAGTGCCTGTGTTAATGAGATATATTTTGCCAATATCAAACTAGACGATGGTCACATCGCGAGAATCCAAAAACAAGCATTAAGAATGTCTGACTTCATTTAATGACTCATATAGGTTTATAATCACTGCCACTAATGACCACAATTCTCAAGGATACAGGATGTCTCAGAACTTTGCATAATAAATATTAATGTCATTTAAATGTTTTACATATATAAACTCACGCATTCGTTCCTAGAGAGGGGTAGGCAGAGGTACAGGATTACCTTCAACTTTAAAACTAAGGCTAAGATGTTTACCAGCGTATTAGTGACAGGTTGCAAGCCCATCGCCTAACAGTGTAACGAGGTTATTACAACCTCCTTTGTTTGCGTTCCTGGCCACTTACATTTGGATCGAACTCTTTCAAAATTCAAATTTATTACGTTCTAAATATTCCGATATCGATCCTTGGGCTCATTCTCCAGATAATTTGCAGAAGAACCAGACACGAGTACTCGTGTCTTGGAAATATAGTACCTAAACTTATTTATTATTTTATTTTATATTCAGCTACACATACATCATATTTCAAAAAGTGATTCATTTATCTTTCATGTATCTTTGAGACAACGTCTCAGCGGTACTACCCTTTACCGTCAGAACAGTACTACAAGCCTTTATTCCCTTAGTCGCCTCTTACGACAACCACGGGAAGACATGGAGTGTCACTATTCTATCCCGGCGACCACACGGGTGGTAACCAAACAAACTAATCAAACTAAATAGGTACTTATTTTGTTACTAGAGGGCGCCCGCGACTTTGTACGCGTAGAATTCCCGTTGGGGGTCGACTTTCAGAATATGCTTTCTTAGTGCACCCCTAGTCCTCATAAGGAATCTTCGTACCAAATTTGAAATCTCTAGAGTTTTAGACCCAGAGGTTTGAGCGCTTTGATATGTCAGTCAGTTTCTTCTTTTATATTATATTGTTAGGTTTTATTTATTTTAGCTTTGATTTATGTATAATTTTTAGTAGGGTTTTATTTTTTTATTTTAAAATATTTTATTTCTTGGCAATGATTTATGCTGGTAACACACTTTAAATTGTATAGCGGCAGCTGGTTCATTTGATTGGTGCAATTTGTGTGGGAAAAGTGAAGTCGCTCAACGATTTGATAACGTCATGATGTCGTGAGCCAATCAGATACTTGGATTTTCCCGCCAGAGGGAAGCTGGCGGGCCTTGGGTTGAGGGAAAAGAGACTGGAAGGTTATGATTGGGATTAGGCACTGGCAAATAACATGAAAATAGTGTAATAAACCCGCTTGTTTGTTATTTAATAAACCGCATCTGTTTGGAGACTGAGTTTTCTTCAAAAGCCGCCGCTTACTATTCTGAGAATTTATAATATTTATAGAAGAAGATTAAAGGGGCTTTGTTATGCTGTATACACGAAATTCTCGTAACCTCGTAAAAATGATCAATACAATACAATTCACAATCTATTACACCAATACAATTTTGAATTTAGAAGGATTTAGATCAATAAAAGGGTGGCCAGGAACAAATTCAAAAAAGCGGGTTTGTAACCACCTTGTTACATAACTTTTTTCATTAGTTTATGTTATGTAAAATAAATCGGTTGCTATTTCAGACAAATAAAAGCGAAGAACTACCATGACTTCAAGCGATGTGGCTTCCAAGGTGATAACGAGGTGATGTGCTGTCCGAGAACGCAGGACAAGTTTGGTGAGATTACAAATGTTATGTTATGTTATAGCTCAGTCAAAACTGAGTGTAAATGTATAAAAAAATATATTATAATTATCCATATATTCGTCTATGATCCTGTTGAACAGAATTTCAATATAACCTATGGTTAATTTTGTATAAATTATTTAAAACATGACTTTAAAAACACAAAATTGGATAATTATAACTTTTTCATGTTGGCGTCATTTGATATGGAAAGTAAGTACGTCAAAATATTCTTCATTAATATATCTAAAAAATCGTTGGTTTTTTTTCTAAAGTGAAAAATTAAGGTAATAAAGGCCAAAAAGTACTTTTTTGGAGGAAAAATGTCTAACTTCAAATCAAATCAAATCATTTATTTGTGAACAATAGGTACACACATAATGTAAACTTTGTTTTGTACTAAATAA